>OX421483.1:16447634-16978933 GCA_949126895.1 Eilema caniola | reverse complement strand
TAATAGATTCAAGTTCAAACCTATTTTCAATTTCACAGAGCTTATTTTGTATTATACCGTGTCGATGATTCCTTATCAGTTGATTCACAAATAGCCGTCGTATTTATTTTATATTCACAACTTGTTTCTAGGGGCCGTTCAAAGTTCGCTAGTTATTTGTCACCGTGTCTCATTGAGCTTACTACCGACCAACTTTAATTTACTGGTGTTTATTATCGATCCACTGTATAATATACTTTTGAAGTGATAACTTTTTTAGCGGCGTTGGATGGGTAAAAAGTGTTAAACTCGCATCAGGATCACGTGTTAAACTCGCATCAGGATCACGTGACCTTTCTCGCGTCAGGCTCACGCGTTAAACTTGCGTCAGGATCACATGACCTTTGACCCGTAACCGACGACTTTGTAGGACGACATGATGTCATACAACATTCCTAGCTACAGAGTATTTATTTTGCTAGGTACGCTAAGAAGCTTCTTAGCTTAGCGGTAAGCGCTTCGAGTGTAAGTCCTTATGGTTTCAGATAGTACTCGGTTCCAACCTGGGCTTCTGACACTTTTTGTGATTATTTTTCTTTTTGTAATTTATTACTTTTTCCGATTATTTTTCTTTTTGTAAATTATTACTTATTGTGATTATTTTTTCTTTTTCTAATTTATTACTTTTTGTGATTATTATTTCTTTTTGTAATTTATTAATTTCTTCTGTCAGAAAATTAGCAAAAAATTAGTGATAGGTTCTATGATTGGCGCTATATTATAGGTATGGTATGGATGTTATTGTATGTTCTTTTTATCTTTTTCTTTGTATATAACGAACAAAGAAAGAAAAAAAAAAGGTTTTCACTTCTGCCGGCACTCCTGGAGTGCAACTCGTCTTTTTTAATATTTTAGGCTGATAATATAGGGCGCTTTTTCGTCGTTGTTTCGTAACATATTAATTAGTAATATAACGATAGTTAGGCTTCGCTATGTCCGCACTTAAGATTTATTACCAAAATTACGGCTTACGTGCAAAAATTCGAACCTTTTATAGAAGTTTATGCTTAACTGCAAACGACGTAATAGTTACCACGGAGACTTGGTTATTAGACGGCATCTACGGCAATGAGTTATTTGACGGGAGATAATTGGTTTACAGACGCGATCGTGATTATAAATCGATCGTTGAAGAAAGGTGATGTTGTTTTGTGAGCAGTAAGTTGAGAGATGCTATTGGCATAGTTCTACAGAAGATATTTGGATCTCCGTTACACTAAAGAGGTCCCGGCCTTTGGTAAGTTACAATCTTACAATATTCATATCTGTGCTCTATACCTGTGTAATGAAAACAAGGGGATTCGTACATAGTTCAATTGCAAATCTTTACAAGCTCTCTTAGCGAGCTAATACAATCCCACTTATTCGACAAATTTGTGGTGGTAGGTGATTTTAATTTAAAGAAAACTGACTGTATTCCCAAGAGCCAGGCTACCGATTGACATAAACCCAGCGCCCCTCGGATACGTTGCGTTCACGCAGTAAGCTAAATAAATATCAAATTTCTTTTGAGACACCTTGTACTATGTTTTCATCTGTGTTTATTGATTAACAATAAAAGGAAGTTTTTGAAACGGAATCGCTTCGATGAAATCTCCAATCCTCAATAAGATCCACGGACCTCACGGCGGGGTCCGTGAGTGGTAGGTAATATTGGAAAAGTAGGAACATGCGATAATTTCATGGAGCATTTACTGCTTTAGCTATCCCTAATACGCTGGCACCCTTAGACGACACCAACCTGCAGTTCCTGACATATCACCAGTAGTATTTGGCTCTCAAACAGTAAGGTATGTGTAAATACGCGAACGCGTAATAAAAACCTTCATTCTTTTCTTGACGAGGACTACAATGAGGAGTGGATGTGAATATGAAGTGAAAAGTAAACGGAGTGCAATGAATACTAGCTTTGAACGCAATTATACAAGCACAGTGCACTTCTGATTGAGATAACAAATCACGAGGAATCTACCTTTTTTCAAACGACTACGGTTCTTAAAAGGTAATTGTTAAACAGCAAGAATATCAATAATTACTTACAATAATCGATGAAACTACAGACTTTCAAAAATAAAAAATTGTCATTATGTATCCATCTGCTATAACTTACTTCAAGCAGGTTTCATGATTGTAGATGTGTAGATAGATTGACACAATTTAAAATTTCTGACCTTTTTTTAGATAATTATGAAAGATTATTAGAATAATTACAAATTATATGTCACTAGCTTTTGACCGCGGCTCCGCCCGCGTGGATGTCGGTTATCGCTTAGTGTTGAGCCGACGCTACAGAGCATTAAATTCTCCTCTCCACTAAACTTTGTCCTAGACCATTAACTCGCCTCTGTTCTCGATTTTCTACCCGCCTCTATACTCGTCTCTCTTCTGACTTCTTTGCTCCCCTCGCTACTCGACTCTGTAGTCTCCTCTATACTCACCTTTCCATTGGCCTCTCTACTCACTCATCCACTCGATTCTTTGTTCGCCTCTCTACTTGACTCTCCCCGCTCGCCTATCTACTCGCCCCTCTACTCGCCTCGCCACTCGCCTCACTATTCGCCTCTTTACTCGACTCTCTACTGCACTCTATTCGATTCTATACTCGCCTCTCCACTGGCTTCTCTAGTCGCATATCTACTCGCCCCTGTAGTCGACTCCTCTACAAGCCTCTACTCTAGTTCTAATCCAGTGCCAAATTTCATCAGGATATCGTCAAAAATGACAAACTTACATCCCCTAGCCCTATTTCCCCCTCCCTCTACCCCCATTATCGCTATAAAAGGTAGCCTATTTCCATTTCCAAGCCCTAATCCATCTCTATACCAATTTTATCACGACATTTTCAAAATTGACAAACTTACATCCCCTTGCCCTATCCCCCCCTTCTACCCCCTTTTTCGCCATAAAAGGAAGCCTATGTCCATTTCCAAGGTACAATCCCTCTCTTTACTAATTTCAGCAGGATATCTTCAAAATTGACAAACTTACATTCCCTAGCCCTATTCCCCCTCCATCTACCCCCATTTTCGCGATAAAACATAGCCTATTTCCATTTCCAAGCCCTAATCTCTATACCAATTTTATCACGACATCTTCAAAATTGACAAACTTACATCCCCTTGCCCTATTCCCCCCTCTTCCCCCTTTTACGCAATAAAGGTAGCCTATGTCCGTTCTCAAGCTCTAATATACTTCTGTACCAAATTTCATCAAGATCGGTTCAGTGGCTTAGGCGTGAAAGCGTAACATACAGACATACAGGCAGAGTTACTTTCGCATTTATAATATTAGTATGGATTTAATTTATAATCATTTTTGTCATGTCATCCCATTTTAATTTATACAACCTCAGCTTACAGCTACAATCTTTATAGCTATGCTATGTGGTTGATACCGAGCTGGTAGACAGAGCTTTTAGAAGCAGTTGGCATCGCTGTTCTAAAAAAGCTAGCTCATCTCTTAATTCCCTCATCTAGCAAATCTTAACACATAGGACATGGAGCACGACAGCGGTGGTATTGTTCTTCAAAAAAGTCTATTTGGCCTTGCTGAATAATTTTAGACCCATCACTCCTGAGTAATGTCAAGTTGTTCTTGCAAGTTATCATAAATTGCCTCGCGAGCAAGCTCGACGAGTTCCAGCCACCGGAGTTAGCTGGGTTTTGAGAGAGTTACAGTATCGTAGATCACACTGATCGGTGATGATAAAAAAGCCTGAGAGTGCAATCGCAGATGAAATGCAAGAAAGTCGCCTTTACTGGTGTGGCCACGTCTTGCGGCAACAGCCAGGCTATGTGGATAACAAATACCTGACAATAGCGCCCCGCCGGGTCCAGGTAGAAGGGGTAGAAGTCTAAGAAACCAAAGTCAAAAATAATTTATGGTTGTGCGAAGTGGAGGAGGAAGAGCCGGAAGGCAGACCCTGAGCTCTGAGGGCATCTAGGCCTCGGATGCAATCAGGATAACGTCTAAATGATGATGGAGTGCAATCAGCTGTGCGGGGCGTTTGTAGGCTACGAGAAAGCCTTCTTCAACTCCATCGAGACCTGGGCATTTCTGAATTCTCTACAGCGGTATCATATTGATAAATCATAGTGCTAAGGTGCTTATATCATATTGCCACAATGTTCGTCTAGCTCCAATATCAGAAGGCGAAGCCCAAAAGTCCACAGGATGGAATAAGGGAAAGAGCCATCGACAGATCAACATCCCAAGTTGTTCAAGAATAGCAGACCTTGGGTTACCAATAGGATCCTATTGGGTAAGGCAAATTTAACACAATTTACTTCGTCAAGATTTCTCCTCCCCCCTACCGCAAAACTTGCAAACAAAGGTATTTGACCAGTACATCCTACCTGTTATGACTCACAGGGCCGAAACGTGGTAACTAACAGTGAAGACAGTGGATCAGAAAAAGGTAGCTAGGATATTGAATGCGCAAGGTGGCGAATCGAGTGCTATGGCACACATTGGGTAAGACCTAAGTCCAATTAGTGGACTGCAATAGACTTTTCTTCAACGAAATAGATGGTTTAATATTTTGTATTTTGATTTACTATTGATATAAAGATACTGACAATATTTTTATTTCTAAATAATGTTCTTGAAACCACTGCACTGGTGTAAAACAGTAAAATAACAGTTCCGATGTTTCGTACAGCTTACGTCTGATGTTTTGAAAAACTAGCCACTGAGATAGTGTAATAGGCGTTAGAAATTCATACAAAATGTTCGTCAGTTTCGAAAAAAATACTTTTGGTGGCGCTATCTGACATCCACGCAAGAGGAGCTAGCTCTCTTATAAATATTACAAGTCCGCTGACGGAGTTTCTTCAATACTGTTAATACTTGCAATTTGTCCCAATTTAGTAACTTTAGAAATAACACTACTGGTCGCTATTTAGATTCAGCTATCAGTCTAATGCTCCGTAAATTGTCGGTTTACAAGACATTTTCTCTTTTACGTACTGGAGCAGCTAACTAAGTAAAAGGATGATTCAATAACTATCATATAGAATCATCCATCCAAAATATCCCTAAAATGTTTTGGTCTGTCGCGAAAAGTAGTAAAAATAATTTCGAACTCCCAAATAATATGCTATCAGGGTGTTACGGCTGATACAGGTGAAGCCATCAGTAGTCTGTTTTACGAATACTTTCGATCTACCTTTCAAAATCCTGACTCTGACGATAGCAATGAAGCCGTCGATACACACCATAATGTAAATTACATAGGTTCGGTTGACATATTTATCTAGAGATAACATTCTTAGACTATTGAAAACACTGGACCTGACTTAATTGGATGGTCCAGATATAATACCACCGGTTTTTATTGTTAACTGTGCTGACTGACTGGTTGAGCTGATCTTCATACTTTTAAACGATCGCCAACTATAGGTATTGTGCCAAAGGTTTGGAAATCGGCTTTTATTACACCTGTGCTTAAGAAAGGCAATTAGGCCAATGTTGAAAATTACCACTCGATTTCGTATCTATGTATGCTTATTTGCTAAGGTGCTAGAACGGATTGTTTATAATGCTGCATACAACAATGCTGCGTTCAACATAGTTCCGGTGTCTCGTAGTTTCGTAGTCGATCTACGACTTCTAATCTGATCCCAGCTGATGACTTCATTTTAAAAGATGAATGGATTACACTAATTTACATGGATAATTTAAACTACGGATAATTTACACGGATTATAGCAAATGCTTCGATCGAATCAATCACAGAGTGCTCTTGCAAAAGTAACACGCGGTTGGTATACACGGCAACTTACACAGATAATTTTGCTCTTTTATCGAAAATCATACACCGGCTGTTGTGCTGCCTGGATACACATCTTGATAGAGTACAATTCCTTCCGGTGTACCACAGGGATCGCTTCTGGGTCCGTTATTATGTAACATATTTGTAGTAGATTTAAAAAAAATTACCATAACTCAAAAATATTGTTATACACCGATGACATGAAAGAGTTAAAAGTTTGGTTAATTCTACTCTGCTTCAATAAGATCTCAATAGATTTGTTCCCTACTGTTCTCGAAACAAGTCACATAATATCTCAAAATGTATCTACATGAGATTTAAGCGGCAGCTTGTAAGCATAGGACAGTAGGTATACCAAAAACCAAACTATTAGCAGATTGGATCATGTTTCTAGGAGTGATCCTTAAAGTCATGTAGGTATGACACACCTGTTGATTTTACGAGTATAATTAAGAGAACATTAAAGTCGATAGGATTTATTATGAGAGGTTTTGCATGTTTTCGAACCCTGAAACCTGTCCAAATACTAATTTGTTCATATGTCTGCAGCCACCTTGAGTACGCATCTCAGGTGTGAAACTCGCAGTACGACACTTATGTTATATATCCTGTACAGAAAGGGTACAGGTAAAATTCCAATGGTACCTCAATTTTAAAGCCAAACAATTTTCGCCTGACTATATTGCTTGCTGATGTAAGCGGTATCATTTTCTCTCGCTTGAATATAGGCGCAGTGTGAGTGATGTCTGTTACTTCGCTGGTATAGCAAATGGCGTTGTGGACTGCCCGGAACTCCTCGCTAATGTAGGGCTGCGCACCAACCTACTGAGTTTCAGACAGCGGCCAGTGTTGAATGTTCTATGTTCGTGTTATCCCGCGTCTATGAGGGAGTTAGGCCTTCGTGAATATTTTTTTTATATCCATACAGAAATAAATAATTTTTCTAATTGTTGCTCGGGTTGGGTAGTTGCTGCAGCGTACTATTTACTATTATTAGTATTCCCTGCGGAACCAAGGGTGCACCGCGTTCCTGACCAAGCTGCTAAATTCTGGGAAGTATGAGATTCTTACCCCTAAAACCTGTTTGTGAATCATCAGTACAAATTATATAGCTACCAACTAACATTCAGGTATCAATGCCCCAGATGCTAATAATTTTATCTCGAACTAGAAAAGCTTGATTCCAACCAGCTTTTTAATTATTGTAACATATTGTGACAAGAATATTATTATTAATTATTTTCGAGTTTAACTAGTTCTTCATTACACAGGTTCTTGTTATTCACTTCTATAAATAGGAATAAACATAAGATCTGACAGTCAGGTGACGACTAAGTCTTAAAATGATTATAAAATCAAGGTGTTAATAGTAAATCCAAATGTTTTAATGATTTACTTTGTATTATTGTCTGAACTAAAGGTGTATCAAATATCAGACCAATCAGTCAACAAGAAGGGGGGGGGGGGGGGGACCAAGGCATTAAGATCATTTTGAGTACTTTGTTCGTCAAGGTCAATCTGACGCCTACTATATGCAACATTAATAAAACTAAAATAATAGGAGCATCATCATCATCCGGGTGTCAATCCCAGTTGCATGCTAAACTTGCACTGTGGAGCTCGGGGTCCGGTTCCACAGTTTAGTTCTAGTTCCCTGTTACTGACGTCTGACCCATGGAACACGAAAGGAATGCCTCGTCCATTGATCAGCAAGTACACCAGCTTCCAAGTGACTGCCGGCACAAGATCGACAGCACGAGTGTGACTTCCTTGATGTTACACACGTTAATAGGCCACGGTAACCACTGTCCATCAAGTGGACCGTGTGCTTATTTGCTACCTCAGATGTATTAATAATAGCTAATCGCCACATTGCTATTTAAATTTATAATGCGTTTTGATACTGACTTTATTAAAATAAAAGTTAAAATATTTGTAACGAAGCTCATAGCAATTTATTTGGTGTTATTTCAATGAGTAATAACAATAAATAGACGCATAAATGCTGACGGTGGTGTGACTACCCTAAACTCTGAGGGAAAATCTTGCGTCAAAGCCTTAGATGGGCGTGAGTATGTGACTATATTTTTCATAATATCTGAACCAATTTTGATGAAACGTCATGAGTGCATTTCAGTATATCTGGGGATATGTTCCCCTATCTATGGTTTATATTCACTATTGAACCCAACAGATGCGTTGCAAATCAGAGCAACGTCTATTAAATCCACCGGTATAGTATAAAAAACGACAGATAAAACAATAAAATTTTACTGTTAATTTTGAGGTGTACAAATTCACGGCGCATTTTCCTTCTTGGGGCATTCGTCGAGGTTCACACACTTGCCGGTGGACTCATCCCTGACAGTAGGAGCGTCGCAGTAGCAAACTATGTAGCCGCATAGATTTTGATCTTCCATCACAGGGTTCGGTTGTTCGCAGGTGGCTTCGGGCATCTTCGGTTTACAATCCGAAGTGTATGAGTGTGTACCAGGTTCACATGGGCGCCAACCTGGAGACAAATTATCATTTAGTGGGGAGAAGCTCCTATAAAATACCAAATTTACGAGAACATAGAAGAAGTCAAAGATCAGAGGGTATCAAGATCTCTGGAGTATCAATGTTCCTATTGATGTACTTAAGCTTGATAACTCAAGCTTAGTAACATTATTCGCTTTAGTGACCTCGGTGATTACAGAATTTCTGACGTCAGAATATTAGCAGTACTTCCGTCAGTTCTTAATACAGTAAACTTAACCAGGAGAATTGTAGCCCCTCAGTGCGCAGGCACGCTAGATGGCTGTGGGCACTGCCTGACACTAGTAGAAGCAGGCCTGAGATAAGTACGCCAAAAAATTCAAGGGTATGAAGTCGTTATGACTAGTGGTCAAAGTCTCTCCGGGGTCCTGGAAAGTTTCTTCCTAAGGTGTACATAATGGTCCATGATATAAGGCTATGTGGATGGAACACCGTGTGAATTGAGTCGGTTCTGAAATCGCCACTTCACCGCTAACCCAGTTTAAGTGGTATCCAGTGGAGGCTTCTCAACGTACAATAGTTATTAAAATAAAGAACCCGACTGATGCTGAAAATTTTATTTTATCTTTTTTAGTTATGACATTCATTTATTTTTATAATCGCCTTCTAATTTCCTTCATTTTGACAACCTAATCAATAAGTTCGAGTGAAAATATTTTTGACAACATCCATTTTGCCTCGAAAACCTAACATAAATAGCTTTTTTTTCATATTTGTAATACCCAAAAACTATTGGGAGAAGAATACCTTTCATTTGAGATAACTATTAATGGTGATATATATAATAAAGATTTTATTGACATTGTATGTATATCTTATTTATGTATATCTATGTATTGACATTAGAAATTCATTGTACCATAATTATTATTGTTTTTGACATTTTCTGACATAACATTTAATGTAATATTTTAATTGATTGTTATCTTTATCTCAACGGACCTCGGGTGTCTGTCTCGTCACGGGGTCCGTTGGGAACTGAAAATAATTTCATGTCCAACCTTATGGGACCCCCTTGCCAAGTACGTGGGGTCCGTTGGGAAAAAGAATTCCCTACGGACCCCCACTCTCTTCACCGAACGACTTAATTCTGCATGGTTATAAAAAAAATTGCTACGAAGGTTTATTGTTGGAGAATTGTTGGAACCTAAATTAAAAACATTTATAGTTCCTGTTTTCGTTTTTTTTTTTTATTAACGGGGTAAGAAAGTGATTCTTTGGGAAATAGAATTCCCTACAGACCCCACGTACTTGTCAAGGGGGTCCCTTGGACATGAAATCATCTTCAGTTCCCAACGGACCCCGTGAGGGGACATATAACCGGGGTCCGCTGGGTTATAACCCATTTGTACGCCACCACAAAAACGGCTAAACATGGTGAACATAATTAATGACTAACATCTTGCATGCACATGTATGTATAACACATGTTTTAAACAAATAAATATTTTGATTTGATTTGATTACAAATAAACGTACGTACATACGTACAAGATACGCGCAAAAAATATAACTCTTGTTGGTAGTCGAGTTAAAAGATCAAAAAATAAAATCTGTGGATGTGGGTGGGGTTAAATTTTTGTCAACACGTTCCTTGTAATTGCCACCAAGTTTTTAAAAGTAATTTTAACTTATAATACTTACTAGGGTACAACGTAGGTGGAGATCGGGAAACTGACAACGCTACCACCGTCAATACTAGTAAAGCAACTATTATCTTCATATTTACTTAGAACTTATTAAAATAAACGACTAGTTTGAATGAATTACTTCGTCCTATTGACTCTTCTGAGCTAGCTATCAGCTTATAAGTATTGCGGTATCACGTTGTAGGTGATTAATTGGTATGCTATCAACATTGTTTTGGTACTAACCAGTTTCATTTAACCTAAACATTTTTGTTTATACATACTAACTGTCCTAAGTATGGGTGGGGTCCACAAAGCATTACTTTTTACAAAAAAAAATTAAAACACTTTTCAAAAAAATCATGTTTGTCAATGGATTTTAAGAATAGAAGTCAGATAGATTCTCAAATAGATTTCTCGGGTCGTTAAGGCTCGTCGATAATCCCATATTCGAAGACGATGTGAAGTCTCTCAGCCTCAGGAGGGACTTCGCCTCAATGTGTGTATTCTACCGCCTATACAATGGTTTGTGCTTAGATAAATTGTTTGACATGATGCCCACACCTACATTCTATCATCGCACCGCTCGTCATAGCCAAAAAATTCATCCTCACACATTGCGACCAGAAATGGTGCGAATCGTGCGGTATGAAAGGAACTTCATCCCACGCACGCTCAAGCTGTGGAATGAAGTCCCTGCTGTAGTTTTTCCAAGCGACTACAATATGGACTTCTTCAAAAAGGGCATTAAAAGCTTTCTATAGGGTGACAAGTGGCCTGTCACTTTCAATACTGCACTCGGAAAACCAGCCCCTTGCCTGATCGTGACTTTGTCCTCTGTTAGTCAAAGGGACACGTGGAGAGCCTCTGAGCCGCCCTCTACAAGGAAACTCCAGCCTTGGCCGGATTTTGCCGTCGGCGACAGCGTCTCCCGCTGGGGTGAGAGGCGCTGCCGTCCTCGCTGCCTAGGGTGCACCGCGTGGAGGTTTCAGGCACCGTAGCCCTACTTTTATCTTTCTTTCCTTCTTCTTCCTTTATGTGAATACCTAACTAAAACCTGTAAACCTAATTAACAGTTATTATCAACAGCTTCTAACCCTAAAAAATTGTTATTCTCATGTACCAAGATTGTTGTTTCTAGATGTATTAGATATGACATGAAAGGTTAAAGTGTTAACCCGTTTTAATATTGCGTTTCGGCTCATAACGACCTTCTATGACGTCATAGACCACTACTATGTAAGTAGCCTAAAAACATTTTAATGATTACTAGCGGCACGGGTCTCGGTTTCGCCCGTGTAAAAAAAACTTACTTCTGTAGATTAATGACATAAATAAACAAATATTCTGTTTTCTTCATCCCAGCGTTAATCCCAGTCGCACCCGAAGCTTTTTCAACTTGGAGTCTGGGGTCCGCTTTTACCAGTCTAACTGCGGATTTGGCTAAACTTCGATATTTTCAGTGAAGCGACTGCCATCTGACCTCCAGAATCCAAAGGCGATATCGAAGCATTGCAGCTAGACCAGTTGTTGGATTTTTGAGGTCTCCAACTACCCGTAACGACTGCCATAGATGTTTGACAACCGGGGCCAACGGCTTAACGTGCTCTCCGAGGCATGACTAGACCAATGCATATACCCATATTCATGCATACAAATATTTGCACTGAGCGGGGATAGCGCCTTCAGAATTTCTGTATTAGATTCATATTTGGTTTACGCAAATATGATCACATATCACAGTTCCGCAACTTGCTCAAGTGGCTCCCAATTCGCCTTCGACGGAATGCTCACATTCTTTCCATGCTTTACAGTATTCTCTTCAATCCCCGTACTCCTACTTACCTAAAAGAACGTTTTGTGTTCCTCAATGTCACACATTCAAGATCCTTGAGGTCGTCAGTAACATTGCAATTGTCCACGCCCTCTCATTCTACAACATTTTATGACAAATCTTTCACTGTCCAGTCTGTACGGTTGTGGAATGCTCTGCCTGTATCGATCAGACGTGCACAATCCCTGGCCACTTTCAAAAAAATGATAAAAGAACACTATTTGCGTTCTGGATAGTTACTTTGTGATGTGGCTTTTATGTAAATGTTATGGCTATTGAATTTAAATATGTACTTAGGTATATGTAAAATGCAAAGTATATAATATGTATATAAATATATGTCTATATACTTATATACAGTTTAAGCTTATGACTACAGTAATAACTACCCATAAGTTATTATCGTTTAATTAAATATGTCCATCCAAAGGTTGCCTGGAAGAGATCGCTTGTAGCGATAAGGCCGCCATTTGTACATTTTTCTTATGTTGTCCGTACATGTACTGTATTTCTTTGGTGTACAATAAACATTTATCTTATCTTATCTTATCTTATAGAATACGCGCCTCCTGCGTAGCGGCCGCATTCACTACTGCTACGCTAGAGAGGCTGTCATATAAACAAATATTCTGCAATTCAATTAATACGAAGCTATTAGCTTTATTTTGTGCCTTGAGTACTTGATATATGATAATATGAATATATGTTAATTTGAATACCTAAGCATTAGTTTCTGCTTTTAGTAATTAGATTTACATTTTGTGAACAATTAACTTTGTTCGTCGAGGATTTCAATAGCAGTTGCGTGTAATGATCTTCTGTCAATATTATTCTCCGATTTATACTACCTTTGTTACCTGGAGCGGCCATCATGGTACTGCGGGTCTGAATTGCTTGGGCTAGAGCAGTGGTTCCTAACCTTCTATGTCTTATTAGGTATATAGATTTTACCCCTGTAAATAGTTACCGACCGAACATTGTAAATACAAGGAAAAAGTAGGTACCTACAAAATATCTTTATTAATCACAAATCATATATCAGTCTTAGCAAGCTTTTTATGTTGGGTTTAGTTTCAACTAATAGTAGTTTATGATACTGTTGCATAATAAGGGTTCTTATAACACTAGTGTGTTTTAAAAAAACGAACCGTAGGCGAGATTTTTATAGTATCTCACGAGTGTTATAAGACCAAGTTATGTACAGTGCCATACACTACTTTATCTACTCTCATACTATAATACATAAACTAATTTATTTTACAAACAAAACCAAACTTTGTTTAATTTAAATGTAAAATGTTGGCACAAGGCGCAAACATCGATTGCGCATGCGTGTTACTTTTTTTTCTTCCGAATCGACGTTTTCTTTTTTAAGTAGAGGTTCAGTCCAGACGGAGGGTGTATCGTTATGATTAAAAAGTTTTTTAATTATATAGGTGTCCATACAAGACCTGTATCGTAATAAAACTTTTTTTGGCCTGTGCGTAATGTTTGTCATAAGAGATTTGATTTCAATTTTACAATCTTTGTATTATAGTATCAGAGTAGATAAAGTGCATTTTAAGTCATGTTTCACATTGACACGGTTTCTGGCCTTGGTTTTTTATTCGAGTTAAACTAGTTATTCGGTTCACGTGTTTTTTTAATCACTTCTTTAGGACTACGGCTAACATCTGATTGCATTTCGTCCCGTATTTATTTTAATTTTTTATTAATTATTTCGAGAATTAGGGCTAAAATTCATCACAAAACACGATCTTATAATTATAAAAGTGTATTTAGTTAAAAACGTGTGTGTAAAAGTGAAATAAATCAGTGAAAATTACGTCCAGCTGATTTGGTTCACCGGCTAAATGTCAATGACACCGCTTAATTGAAAATAATTTGTTTTGTCTTCTCTATAACTGCAGTTTAAAGTGATTTTAACACAGGTAATTGTATCAATAACTACAGATTATTATCATATTAGTTTATATTTGCAGCGTATTCAACCCATTTCGTTTTGAGGTCTCATATTTAATTGTGTAGGGTAGGTACCTACTGATCAAACTGCATTTTGGTATTTATTACTTTATAAATTTATAAAAAATAGTAATGCCAATCACACGTAGCATGTCTTCTGCACGCCGTGATGAGGCTAAACTAGATAATACCTTGAGAAAACTGGATCTAACTTTGAAGGAGTTGGATGCATCCAAAACGCTGGTTAAACAGTTGCACAAAGAAAGAGATGACAATGAGAAGGAACTACTGGATAGTTTAAATAAACACGATTTAATCAAAAAGCAGATGGCTGAGCTGCACACAGAACATAGGTTAGTGTTAGACGAGCGGGACAGATTGTATAATATTGTGGCTGGGTTTAGGGAGTGCAGCGATGAGTACGAGCAGGGCCTCAAGCGCATGTCGGTCTTAGAGCAGGAACTGCAAGAAGCTCACCACCACATTAACAACCTTGAGGCTGAGAAACGTGACACCATAGTATCCCATACCCATAACTTGTTTGAGGAATTAGTCGGTAGCCCAGCCTTGTTTCTACTGAACCTAACTTAGAACCCACTATTACTATAGACTTAACAAAGGATGATACTTTAATAGCTCATAATTTTTATCCTAAGATGGGCAGAGTTGAGTGCAGTAGAAATAAACTTAAGAAATATGTAAAAATCAATAGATACATAAGAAAAACTCAAAATTTGATTAAAAGACAAAAATGTATGTATAAAAAAGTAAAATATATTAATGAGAGAAGGCAATTAGGTGATGAACTTGATATGTATTCTTTAATAATTGAAAATAACATATCTGAATACAATAGTAACATATTAATGTTAGAAACGGATATTATTAATTTAAAGAAATCGCTAGACACAATGACCAACAAATATTGTAATGTTAAAAGTGAGTATCAGGAATACATTCTGGCCATGAAGGACCTGATGAGTCCAAATTCTACATTGGCATCAAAAGATAATTTACTCAGTCCTCAGCCAGTTTGCACGTCCTTGCTGCCTTCACTCAAAAGTCCTTCACATGAGCCAAATAGGAAACCCAGTAGCTCCTTCACCGAACAAAATAATGTACAATCCCAAATAGTGATGTTTTGTGATGAATTGGGGGAATCAGTGGGCCAGTTATTAAGTTCATATTTAGAACACAAAGTTATTAACTATTGTACTTGAGTTACTGTACTATTATAGAAAAAATAAAGAATTATAGTTTAAACACCAGCAGTACACTTTTAATTTTAGTGGGAGACAGGGGAAATGCAGACAGAAATGCTCTTATGAATTGTTTTGAATCATTGAGCTTATTTAATGTTAAAAATATAATTGTATTTACACTTCCATATAGCCGTAGTTTGTCGCAAGCAGAAAACAATATTAGATGTAAGCTCAATCAAACATTACACACATTGACATTTCATAATTCGAATAAATTTCATTTAATTAACATAAACTTGTATTTAGAAAATAAATTATTATTGACAAAAGATAAATTCTATTTGAATAGATATTTTAAGAGACAGATAGCATCTTCGCTATCATATTATATTAAATACTCAGCCAAGAATTTGGCTAACCAACCTGCTTTTATTGAGCAGAAAAATGACAATGTTTGTCTTGCGACCTTGGAATCTGTTCCAAATAAGAGTGACAGTCATTTAAATTTAATTCTAGGGCAATAGGGGAAATCTCTAGCAATTTAATTTTAGGGACAAAGGAAAAGTCTATGTTCATGAATATTATTCACCAAAATATTGAGGGTTTTTCTGGCAAAGAGTTAGAACTAAAATTATTTTTAAATGTAATGCATATTCATGTACTTTGTTTAACTGAACAATGGTTGAAACAACATGAACTATTAGTTAATATTGACAATTATAAAAATACCGCTATAAGAGGTGGGTCACTCATTTTAATTGATAACAAATTAAAATCTAAAGAAAGAAAAGATATTGTGGAACTCTCAAGTGAGCGAAATATTGAAATATCGTGTGCAGAGCTTGATCAATATATTAATAGGGGTTAAAGTATGAAATTGCCGTTTCATTGTAATAGGTACTTCGAATTGACATAGAACCTTCATGGTTTGAGATTTTTGAGTGAAACCTTTTCCACATGGTACCTATGTAGTTCTTCATTTAAAAATGTGCAACATTCGATTATCGACTTTCAGTTGTTTTTTTTATTCAGCTTAGACAAGAAAGATGGATACTTCGAAAATTCGAGTGATTTTTGAATACGAGTTCCGACGCGGAACTAACGCGGCAGAAACAGCTCGCAATATCAATGTTGCGTTTGGAGAGGGGACTGCTAATGAACGCACCGTGCGATTTTGGTTTAAACGCTTTCGTGATGGAAACTTTGATTTGAAGAACGAACCACGAGGAAGGCCGTCCACACAGGTGAATAACAATGAATCGAGCCAAACTACCCAGGAATTAGCTGCATGGTTTAACGTTACCTTACCAACAATATTGACTCATTTGCGTCAAATCAATAAAATAAAAAATGTGAAAAATGGGTACCTCATGATTTGACTGATCTGCAGAAAGAAATGCGTGTTGAAACTTGTGTTGCCTTGTTGAATCGATACAGAAATGAAGGAATATTGGATCGAATTGTGACATGTGATGAAAAGTGGATTCTTTTCGATAACCGTAAGCGAAAAATGCAATGGCTGACCCCAGGTGAAACGCCACAACAGTGTCCTAAAGCAAAGCTTACCAATAAAAAGGTAATGGTAACTGTTTGGTGGTCTCAGCATGGTGTTATTCACTATAGCTTTCTACGATCTGGTCAAGCAATAACGGCAGATGTCTACTGTGCCGAACTCCGAACAATGATAGCAAAACTAGCAGTGAAACAGCCCCGACTCATGAATCGATCTTCACCATTATTGCTCCATGATAACGCGAGACCTCATACAGCACGAGAAACCGTTTTAACTCTACAGGAACTGCAATTAGAAACTATCCATCACCCTCCGTATTCGCCAGACCTTGCTCCAACAGACTACCATTTTTTTCGTGATTTGGACAATTTTCTATGTGATAAAAAGTTTTCTTCTCAGGAGGCAGTACAAAATGCTTTCACACAGTTTGTCGAATCTAGATCACCAGAGTTCTATCGCAAAGGCATAAATGACCTTCCTACTAGATGGCAGCAATGTATAGATAATAATGGTAATTATTTTGATTAAATAAATACGTTAAATTAAAAAAAAAAAACGAATTTCAATTTGTCAGTACAAATCGGCAATTTCATACTTTAACCCCTAATATTATTAGCGTCTATCGACCTCCTTCCGGAGATTACCACCTATTTGAATCTATTGTGGAAGAAATCTTAAAAAGGGCATTTCAATGTAAGAAGAGGGTAGTTGTATGTGGCGATTTTAATGTTGATATCTTAGAAAACTCCTAGAACGCGTTAAGGTTCCTCAATCTTTTTAAATCTTTTAACTTACAAAATCTTTTTTGTGAACCAACTCGCACCACATCCACAACAGCTACCTGCTTGGATAATATTTTTACTGACAGCGATGTAAACGACAAATCTATAATAAACTTCATAAAATCCGATCATGCAGGTCAGTTAGCTAGATTTGAGCACCAACATGTACCATTGCCAAAAAATATAGTATGTAGACCAATCACAACAATATCGTTTAGAAAAATTTAAAGAAAATATTAATAATAAAGTATCACTTTTGGAACCAAGTATTGCTGAAAACCCGGATGATCTTTACGAAGATTTGTTCGGAGTAATCAAATACGAATGTAATAACATTTTCACAACAAAAACAATTAACACCAATCAACTCAAAATTAAATTTAGTGATTGGGCTACACCTGGAATTTATAAGAGTAGACAGAAATTGTATGAATTATATGAGACAAAGGCATGTACAAATGATCCACAAATCATTGAACATGCTAAAAAGTACTCTAAAATGTTTAAGAAAGTCTGTTCAATGGCCAAAGCTAATTATATCCGTGATAAAATACAAAAATCTGATAATAAAATTAAGGCAACTTGGAATGTTATCAACAAAGAAACCTGTAAAGCAAGGTCACGTGATCGATCCTTCGAGTTAGAAATAGATGATGGACACATCAGTGCTGATGCTGACGTGGCCAATGCGTTTGAATATTTTTTTACAAATGCTCCAATTACCATAACTTGTAAATTAAATTCTTCAAAAAACGTAGCTGCTTCTCTTCTTGAATCTTGTGTTGATAAATGTAGAGTAAACTTTTATTTTCAGTATATTGACCCCGAAACCGTAATAAAAACTTTTAAGCAACTAAATATAAAAAAGACTGAGGATCTGTGGGGCATTTCAACCAATATAATAAAATCAGTAATGCCCACTATTGCCCCTTATCTCGTATTTATATTTAATCAATGTATCGATGATAAACAGTTTCCCACACTCATGAAGTTTAGTAAAATCATTCCATTATTCAAAGTAGGGGACAAAAGTGATCCATCTAATTTTCGACCCATCTCCATACTCCCAGCACTCAGCAAAATTTTTGAAAAAATTATATTTAGTCAACTGCTTTCACATTTCGCTTCTAATAAATTACTTCATGAGAAACAGTTCGATTTCACTAAAGGCAGAAACACGACGGATGCAGGAGTTGAACTCGTTAAACATATATTTGATGCATGGGACAAGAAGCAGGATGCCATCGGTATCTTTTGTGATCTATCAAAAGCTTTTGATTGTGTTGATCATGAGACTTTGTTACTAAAATTAGGTTATTACGGTGTTTCTAACAGCTCACTTAGCTTACTTAAATCTTACCTCACTGGCAGAGTACAAAAAGTCAATATTAATGGCACTAACTCATCTGGCGCCCCATTAGTCATGGGAGTTCCCCAGGGCTCGATATTAGGACCCCTTTTATTCTTGATTTTGAATCATGGAAGATCATTTATATATAATAAATGATCTTCCTCACTTCACTAAAAATCTTTGTGAAATAGTATTATTTGCTGATGACACATCATTAATTTTTAAAACTGATAGACATAAAGAATTACCTGACGATGTGAATATCAACCTTTCTAAAATATTGCATTGGTTCACAAGTAACAACTTGCTGCTCAATGCGAAGAAAACAAAATGTGTAAAGTTTACTATGCCTAATGTAAGACAGATAGATACGCATATTACAATGAACGATGAGTCTGTTCAAATAGTTGATACCACAGTTTTTCTTGGTATGACTCTAGATAGTAAACTGCAATGGGGTTCTCATATCGCAGCCTTGGCAGGAAGACTTAGCTCAGCTGCCTATGCGGTTAGAAAAATCAGGTCACTGACTGATGAGGAAACGGCACGATTAGTTTATTTTGGCTACTTTCACAGCCTTATGTCGTATGGTCTGATGCTATGGGGCTCAGCTGTTGATATTTACAGAAACGAGCGATACGAGCAATCTATAGCCTCAGACCCCGTGACTCGCTGAGAGAACTGTTTAAAGAAATTAATATTTTAACAGTTGCTTGCCAATACATTTACGATAATGTTTTATATGTACGCAAGAACCTAGATCTTTTCAAAAAAAACTCTGACGTACACAATTATAATACGAGGAATAAAAATAAACTTGTAGTGCCAAAACTCAGACTTCAAAAGGTTGGTAATTCATTTGTAGGTAACAGTAATAAAATGTTTAATAAAATTCCTCAAGGGTTGGTTGACATGCCACTAAATAAGTTTAAAATCGAAGTAAAAAAGACTTTAATGAAAAAAGGATATTACAAAGTAAACGAATACCTTAATGATAAAAATGCATGGTCATCCTAATCTCTTTGCTTGCTCGCACAATATAAACCTATGAAAAAAAAAAAGACGGGTTGCACTCTGGGAGTGCCGGCAGAAGTGAAAACTTTTTCTTTTTTTCTTTCTTCGTTATATACATAGAAAAAGATAAAAAAGAACGTACCATACCATACCTATAATATAGCGCTAATCATAGAACCTTTCACTTATTTTCTGCTAATTTTCTGTCAGTAGAAATTGATAAATTATGAAAAGAAAAAATAAACACAAAAAGTAATAAATTACAGAAAGAAAAAATATTCATAAAAAGTAATAAATTACAAAAAGAAAAAATAATCACAAAAAGTTTCAGAAGGCCAGGTGGTTTGAACCCAATACTATTTGAAACTATACAGACTTACAGTCGAAGTGCTTACCGTTTAAGCCACGGCGCTATCTATGGTAAATTGCAAAATAGATAGATTTACCTAATCTTGTATGACGTCAGTCGTCGGTTACGGTTCAAAGGTCAACTAATCCTGACGCTTCCTTAACATTTTACACCCATCCAACGCCGCTAAAGAAGTTTTCACTTCAAAAAAACAAATTGTTTTAAAAAAGAAACTATAATATTGTTCACTGAGTTTCTTGCTGGTCTCTTCTCAGTAGACCAACTTACCGAACCAGCGAAAGAATCATTTTCAAATGATTTATTTACTTAATTTAATATTATATTAGTAATTTCTTGACATTATTGTAAAATTTTGACGTTCATATGTGCTCTTTATGTGCCTAAACTGAATAAACGAAATTGATTCTTTGATAAACATAAGATCTGATAGTCAGGTGACGGCTAAGTCTAAAAATGATTATAAAATCAAGGTATTAATAGTAAATCAAACTGTTTTATTGATTTACTTTGTATTATTGTCTAAAATAAATGTGTATCAAATGTCAGAACATTCCCTCCATCCTCCCATGGTCATTTCTGCCTCACAGCGTACTGACCGAATCACGGGAGAGCGCCCAGCGGTTTGCTATAAAGCTTCTCCGTGAGCACAGTTCTTGACTCCCTACAATTTCTTGATCCATCCCCAGCCGTATTCTCCAGTCGTAGTCCTTCGAGGCTGGCTTTTCCCTTTCTGCGGCGTACAGCTTATTTTTTTTTTATATAGTACACGTCAATTTGACTTTACCTTGCCTGATGATAAGCTGAAGGCAAAGTATCAGGAGAGAGGGCCACCATTATGCACACGTGCCATGTTAACAATGGTGGCACTCAGCTTGACAGCCTCATCAGATGCTTTTACACGCCCCGCTTAAAGGACCCGGGACTGTAGGAAGAGGGAAACACGTGAGCTGGCAAGAAATTCCAGGTCTTAATTGTGCGACAAAGGAAAGAGTCACCGAACCGCTTGGATCTTGAAGGAATGTTCTGCACCGTATGCGGGTGACATCTAAGTCCTGCACGTGTCGTCCTGTATAGGACAGGAGAGGGTGGGACTAATTGGAATAGCTCTTCAGAACATTCACCATGGTAGAGACGGTAAAATACTGCCAAGGAAGCAACATCTCTACGCAACTGCAAAGGCTCGAGGGTACTCGTAGTTGTTTGGGTCTGAGCGATCCCCCTTCTTGGGGATCGGCTGTACATTCGCCTCTTTCCAAGACGAAGGCACTGTACCAGAGCTGTAGGACAGCCGGTACAGCCGCGCAAGCATTGGGGACAACTCCGTTGCACATTTTTGCAGAACCACCGCCGGAATACCGTCCGGACCACTGGCTTTCCGGACATCGAGTGACTGCAGTACTGCTCGGAAATCGCGTTGCCTGATACGAATATCAGGCATTGCATGGTCACTGATGGGCAGTTTCGGCGGCTCCATACCACAATCATCGACTCGGGAGTTGGCCGCATAGAGATTAACCAGCATCAGCCAGATCCATCGGGATTGCGCAGCGGGGGTAGCGAAGGCTGGCAGAAGTTGGCTTGCACGGCTTTGGCCAGTCGCCAGTAACCACGGCTGCCCGTGGGATGCGCTACCAGCTCCTGACCAAGCCGAGCTATGCGCTGGGCATCCGCTTTGACATAAGCCCTCTTGCAGACCTTTGTGGCTCTGTTGTACGCCGCCTTGAAGTGGCCCACGCTGGGATCGCACGTAGCGCGCGCCCTTATCCAAGCGCGGTGCGCAGACTGTTTATAATTAATAGCCTCCGCGCACTCGCGCCCGAACCAGGGACGCGCTCTGCGTACACCGGTGACATCAGTGTAGGGGATATAATATTCCATGCCCAGACTGATCTCACCGGCGACAGCAGTTGCGGCCTCAGATGGGTTCTTACCCTCAAAGCAGCGTTCAACCCACGGGACGGACGCAAAATAATCACGCAGTCCATCCCAGTCCGCTGACGAGTAGTGCCAGAGACGCCGCTTCCCCTGCGCGGGTCGTGGGGGCGCTATAATGGGCACCTCGGAACGGACCAGATAATGGTCGGATTCACCTAAAGCGGCGCTCACCGAAACACTGTACTGGTCCGGGTGACTCGTCAGCAGGAGGTCTAGCAGAGAGGGCTCATGGTCCGACCTTTTTGGTATCCTAGTGACCTCGTGTACCAATTGGGTCAGGCCATGCGCCAGAGCAAATGCATGGGCGGCTCTTCCCGCGTGGGTTGTTTTGGCGAAGCCCAACCAGAGCTCGTGGTGGGCGTTGAAATCCCCCAAAGACACCAGTTGAGGGAGGCTATTGACGATAGCATCCTACAGTCGGTGCTGTCGTCAACAATTTCGGGTGAGCAAGCTCCATCTTTCCGCGGAAGACCCTTCCTATTGGAAGGGGTGCTGGCGATGTGGTGTGAAGACGAAAATGCCCTTACCTGGCTTGAAAAAGCTGTAAGAAGCATTACGTCCCCGATAGCGGAAACCACCTTGGCCGTAGTCAAGCAGTGTGACCTGAAGAAGCGGCTGAAAGCCGGACTTCTTCTCCACACTCGCATCACCGAAGCCGTAACACTGCGCAGAGTGCTTTGTGCCCAAAATCCCTGGTACAAAGTGGATACCTGGCAGTGTTACGACATGACAGTGGATGACCAAACCACCGACCCGAACTCTAAAGAGAAGGTGGTACATCTAATTCTGGGCATTCCCGAGGACCAGAAGGAAGCCATAACCACCAGGGACCGCCGAGTTGCTCACCTGTCGGGAAGTGGGTACATTCGCTTCTTCTCCCAAGAAGAAGCACCGGCCGGGGAAGGAAGAGGTAGGACACGTCAACGATGACGATGACGTCCACACCAGCCCCTGAACCCATAAACGTCATCCAGACAAACCTCCAGCACAAACAAGCAGCAACGGCCACTCTACGTAGAGTGCTGGAGGTAAATAAAAAGACCGTAGCCCTAATCCAGGAGCCCTGGATCAATAAGAACGTAATCTGCGGTCTAAATAACATAGGCGGTAAGTTAATACGAGATACGACGGTTGAAAAACCGAGAACCTGCATCTTTGTACCTAACGCTATAAACACCACTCTGCTTAACCAATTCTGTTCTAGAGATCTCACTGCTGTGAAAATCCATTCAGATAATGCAACCATCCTAGTACTAGCCTCAGTGTATATGCCGGGCGAAGGTGAACCACCTCCAAAGGAGCTAACCGACCTGGTACAACACTGCGAGGCTCACACCTGGGACTTAATCATCGGCACAGACTGCAATGCTCACCATCCTCTGTGGGGAAGTAAGGACACGAACAAGAGAGGTGAGTTACTAACTGAATACCTATTCCAAACCAACCTAAACATTATGAATATAGGCACGGAACCTACTTTCGTAACCTCATGGTGTCAAACAATCATTGATATCACGCTGGCAACACACTCGGCAGCCAACCTCATTAAGGGTTGGCACGTGTCAAAGGACCCATCCTTTGCAGACCATCGCCGAATTTGCTTTCAAATACAATGTAAACTAGCAGACCCTGTCCCATATCGTAACCCCCGTAAAACAGATATAGCACGGTACACCAACGCACTAAACAAAAGACTAAGTGACTCACAACTACCCGACTCAACACTTAGTACAGATAACATTGAACATAACGTACAGTCCTTCACTGCAGCTCTACTGGAAAGCTACGAGCCAGCATGTCCTGTCATGACACCCAAAGGTCAAGAAAAGAGCTCCTGGTGGGGGCCAGAACTCGAGCGACTACGTGGAGGCCTGAGAAAGCTCTATAAACGAGCAAAAAACACCAGAACCCCTGAGGACTGGGATAAATACAAAAACGCACAAAAACACTACAAGAAACGCATCAGGTATCGAAGAACTGAGGCATGGCAGAGTTTCTGTAGTAGCATAAATTCGACAAACCAAGCCGCAAGAGTAAGGAAAGTCCTGGCCAAGGGGGAACTCAACCTCATGGGCTCAATTAAGAGAGAGGACGGCACTTACACAACAACGGAAAGTGAAACCAGCGCAGTACTGCTGGAAACACACTTTCCTGGTTGTCAAGTCACACCATTCACCAACTCAATCGACTGGCCACCGGAACACTACAGTGTACCAACAACCCAAGAATGGGAAATCGCAAACAAGGTAGTAACTGCAGACAAAATAGAGTGGGCCATAAAAAGCTTCAAACCTTTCAAGTCTGCAGGGCTGGATGGAATATTCCCAGCACTACTACAATGGCAACTGACAAAGATAGCAAAATATCTACTTCCAATCTACAGGGCCTGCATTGCTTTCAAATACATACCCAGAGTATGGAGAGAAGCAAAAATAGTCTTCCTACCAAAACCAGGTAAGGAAGACTACACACATCCCAAATCATTCAGGCCCATTAGTCTCACATCTTTCCTCCTCAAAACGTTGGAGAGACTAGTAGATCGATACCAAAGGGATGGAACACTAAAAGACAACCCACTACATCCTCAGCAACATGCGTACAGGAAAGGTAGATCAACAGAGTCCGCACTGCACATGGTAGTGCATAAGATAGAATCGGCTATCACAAATAAAGCCTCAACACTAGCTACTTTCATAGACATAGAAGGGGCTTTTGACAAAACGGCACACAGCAGCATCAACGAAGCCTTGCGAAGGCGTAGGGTAGAACCAACCATAAGGGACTGGATCACTCAGCTAATAAGCAAAAGAGCGGTCCAGACAGTGATGAGCACTACCACAAGAGCAAAGGTAGTCAAAGGGTGCCCCCAGGGAGGCGTCCTATCGCCACTTTTATGGAATATAGTAGTAGACAGCCTCCTAAAGAGACTTAATGAGAGAGGACACACCACCATCGGGTACGCGGATGATCTTGCAATACTGATAAGCGGAACGGCTGAGAACGTGCTATGCAAAATCATGCGCTCAGCCCTTCAGACTGTGGAAGAATGGTGCGAAGAACACCGACTGTCAGTAAACCCGAAAAAATCAGAACTTATCCTTTTCACCAACAAAAGAAAGTTACCAGAACTACAACTACCAAAACTATTTAACACCAAACTAGCTCTAACAACTCAAGTTAAATATCTGGGCATCATACTTGACAATAAGTTGAATTGGGCTAGCCACATAAATGCTAAGATGAAAAAGGCCTGTATAACTTTCTGGCAATGCAGAAGACTCGTTGGTAAGAACTGGGGTCTTAACACAAAGATAACACTTTGGCTGTACACGGCAATTATCAGACCTTCTCTAACCTATGGATCAGTTGTATGGTGGCCCAGAACAGAACTGATCACTGTGAAAGAAAAGCTCCAGAGTTTACAACGCCTAGCGAGTACAGCAGCCACTGGATGCATGAGAACCACCCCATCAGTCGCACTAGAGCACCTCCTAAACCTGAGACCGCTGCATCTAATCATACAGGAGGAGGCCAAGGCAGCAGCCTTAAGACTGAAAAATAATGGGCTTTGGAAAGAGAATACTGGAACAAAGCATTCAAAGATTCTACAGGGAATCCTAAAGAAGATACCACTTCTTGAGGCTCCCATAGACAGAATACCATGTCACCACGTCTTCGAACGGAAGTATCATATCCAACTTTCTGAAGAAAAAAGAGATAGCTCTGGCGTCAAAGAAGTTAGGATATACACAGACGGCTCCAAAACCACACATGGTACCGGAGCAGGCGTCTTCTCGAATGACCTAAATATCAAAATAACAACCACCTTGGACAAGCTAAGCACAATATTTCAAGCCGAATGTATTGGCATAACGAGAGCGGCGGAGACGATTGCCGCCAGAGATGTCAGAGATCTAGACATAAAGATCATCTCAGACAGTGCATCCGTGCTCCAAGCTCTCTAAAGTAACACCATAACCTCTGTCCTCATATTGGAATGTCATAACAGACTCCAATCCATTGCAAACACAAACAGGGTCACGCTGCAATGGATCAAAGGACACAGCAACTCCCTCGGCAACGACGCAGCCGATGAATTGGCCAAGAGAGGATCAGGGTCGACAGTATATGGACCGGAACCAATACTACCCATACCTCAAGCACAGGTCAAAACTTGGCTACGAAAAAGTACAGAAGAAATCCATCTAACAGAATGGACAAACACTGAAGGATGCAGGCAAACAAGGAATGCAGTTCCGGTAGCATCAAAAACGTTTAGCCGAAATCTCATTAGGCTAAAAAGGGACCAAATCCGCAAGGTCACCGGCATCTTGACCGGTCACTGTCCCCTAAACAAGCATCTGTTTACAATAGGTGTGACGGACAGCCCCCTATGCAGAGGCTGCATGGGGGCAGAAGAAACGCCACGGCATGTGCTTACAGAGTGCACGAGCGTGGCCGCACAACGGGCGAAATTCCTCCAGTCACCAGCGTCACTCCGGGAAGCATGTGGAAACCTGAAAAGGCTGCTGGCTTTTTGGGAGGATCTGGGTTGGTTGGAATAAGAGGTAAGATGGTACGCACAATGGCCCAATCAAGAGGCTAAGTGCGGAACAGCCCAGGTAAACTAAAACTAAAGACACCAGTTCAGCGTTCGGAAACCGCTCCTGCGCATCATCTGCCGCCTGACTCAGGTATTCAAAGAGTCGAGTTGTCTCGGTATCTCCTGTATGGGAGCGGTAGAGGCACACATAGATCTGACTCAAAGAGCCATGGTCTATGTGTACCCAAAGGGTGGAAAAGGACGGGTCCTCTAGGCAGCGCAAACGGCGACAACAAACATCCGCCCTGACATACACACACACCCCGGCTTTTGCGCGGAAATTCTCCTCAAGGACATAGCCGGGGTAGAGCAAGTAGGTCATGTCATCAGGGCGGCGTATTTGTGTCTCCGTAAGAAACAGCATTGCTGGTTTCGCCGTCTCCAGGTGTTGGTGGACGGCGTTGAGGTTTGTATGGAGCCCACAGATGTTCGTGGACTCCACCTCAAATAGCGAGCCCGAGGGAGAGTTTTTAGCCGCTGTGTAGACCAATCTTCTGTTGTGCGCTGCCATGAGGATGAAGAGGGAAGGCGTGAAAAAAGAGGCGATTGTTGTCGCAGCACCGCGTGACAAAGCGTGGGATATTGGTTTTATCTATGAATGTGAGGTATGGCGAGAGCCGACGCGCCGAACGGAAGGGCCCCCGTACCCCCCCGAGTATGGTCGCCGGGCTCCCTCGTCCGGTCACCAACCGGCACGACGAGCCATATCGGGATTATGCGCGACCTGGTGGGGCAGCCTCCCAGGGTGGTTAGTCCCGGTTGGGCCCCTGTACTATACCGCGGGCGGCCAGCGGCACCACCGTTTCTACAGGTCTCCCTGCTCGGCTCGTCGCCCCGCGCCTTCCCCCACTAGACTACGCCAAGACCCACCGGTCCCACTAGTGCTGCGACCTCAATCCCCCCTGCCCGGCTATGCACTTGCTGACCCCTGAACGCAATCCAACCGAGATTGGATTACTATGGAGGGTTTTTCGCAAAAGTGCACGGTGGTACTCACCCGGTCGAAATTTGTGACTAATTTGTGCCATCAAATTTCTATACCCAGAGTGCGTGGTCTTGACTTTCCTGGTCGTAGTCTTCACATGGACACGCTGCAGTTTCGCATAAGCTTAGCTAGTGTAAGCGTTGCTTAAAGCAGCCATGTCCAGTCAAGATCTGAGAGACGACATAGTCCGGTAAGATCCACCTGTACTTGAGCCTCACGACAACATCTGGACAAAAGCTATGTAAATCGCGCCCGTCAGTACTTGTTACCCACCGTTGTTGCCAAAGAGAGACAACTTCGCATCCCACTGACGCCTTGAGCTGCCTAAGTTCCCTGGGGGCCAGATGGAGTCCCTCCTCCGCAATTCGCCCCGCAAGAAAAACCTCCAAATCAGCAGGTAGAACCCCCGCAAGCACTGGGAGTGCCGCGGAGCTGCACGATCTGTAGGCCTTCGTGAGAAGAATTAAGACTGGCCGCTGAGTTTACAGCAAGTTCCTCCTGAACACGAAGTGGGATGAGCGTCGGTACCATACGGCCGCAGCATAGGTGACTGTAGCAGCATAGGTCCCTGAATACTGGACCCGTAGTGCCGGGAATCTCACTCCCCACCTAGATGCAGATTGTCTGCTACATCAGATGTATTAAAAATAGCTAATCGTCACGTTGCTATTAACATTTATCATGCGCTCTGATACCGGCTTCAATGAAATAAAAGTGATAATATTTGTAACGAATTCTATCGCAATTTGTTTGATATTATTAATTTAATGAGTTATATACGCGTAAATGCTGACGGTGGTGTGACTGAAACCCTGAACGAAAATCTTGCGCCGAAGCCATAGCTGTGTGCTTGTATGTGACTATATTCTTCATAATATCTGAATCAATTTTTATGAAACGTCATGAGAATATCTGAATCAATTTTTATGAAACGTCATGAGTGTATTTCAGTATATTTGGGAATGCGTTCCCGTACCTATGGTTTCTTTTTCAATTGAACCCAATAGGTGGCGCTGTAAAACTAGAGCAACGTCTGTCAAATCCACCGGTACAGTATAAAAAACGACAGATAAAACAATAAAACATTAATGTTAATTTCGAGGTGTACAAATTCACAGCACATTTTCCTTCTTGGGGCATTCGTCGAGGTTCACACACTTGCCGGTAGACTCATCCCTGACAGTAGGAGCGTCGCAGTAGCAAACTATGTAGCCGCACAGATTGCCCTGTTCTATCACAGGGTTCGATTGGGCTTCAGTTATCCGGTTTACGATTTACAAATGGGCACCGCCTGCTATCAAACTTGTTACGATTTTTTCAGCATCAGTTGGGTTTTTTATTTTTAATAATTAGTTTTTTTTTATTCTTCTTAGTTATGACATTTATATATTTTTGTAATCGTCTCCTAATTTCATTCATTTTGATATCCTAATCGACAAGTTTGAGTGAAAATATTTTTTTGAAAACTTGTATTTTGGCCCCTAAAATCTAACATAATGAAAAGCTTTTGTTCATATTTTATGTACCCAAGAACTAGTGGTTCAGAAGATATGAGGTAATGAATATTACAAATAAAAATACATACATACAAGATACGGGCGAAAAACATAACCCTTTTTGATGTCGGGTAAAAGATCAAAGAAAAAAATGTGGTTGTGGTTGGGATTCAGTATACGGTTGTTCTACACGTTCTTTGTAAGTAGGTACCACCAAATTTTTAAAAGTAATTTTTACGTAAATACTTACTGGGGTAGAAAGTTGGTGGAGATTCGGATATTGACAACGCTACCGCCGCTAACACTAGTAAAACCACTAATACCTTCATATTTACTTAGAACTTATTAAAATAAACGAACAGTTTGAATGAATTACTTCGTCCTAATGACTCCTCTGAGCTAAGCTGTCAGCTTATAAGTGTTTCGGTATCACTTTGTAATTTATTAATTGGTAAGCTATGAATATTGTACTTATTGGTACTAACCAGTTTCATTTAATATAAAATTTTTGTTCATTCATAGGTACTAGCTGTTCTAACTAGGGGTGGGGTACAGTTGACAAGGCATACAAGTATACAGCTTTTTACTAAAAAAATTAAAACACTTAAAAAAAATTATGGTTGTCAATACCTTTTTAAACAAAGAAGTCTGGTAGAAGCTCAAATAGATTTCTTCCAGGCAATATGGTTAAGAACCAGAACCTGTTTTGGGTCGCTGAGGCTCGTCGACAATCCCATACTCGCAGGCGATGTGGAATCTTTCAGCCTCAGAAGGGACTTCGCCTCACTGAGTGTTATACCGTCTATACAATGGTTTGTGCTATGATGAATTGTTTAACATGATGCCCACAGCTCCATTCTGTCATCGCACCGCTCGCCATAGCCTGAAAATTTATCCTTACACATTGCAACCAGAAATGGTGCGAATCGTGCGGTATGAAAGGAACTTCATCCCATGCACGCTCAAGCTGTGGAATGAACTCCCTGCTGTTGTTTTCCCAAGCGACTACAATATGAGGTTCTTCAAGAAGGGTGAGAATGTTTCTTCAGGGTCGGCAGCGCGAGTGTGACGCCGCTAGTGTTGCACACGTTCATAGGCCACGGTAATCACTTTCCATCAGGTGGACTTCTCTTCCACCTAAGTGGTATAAAAAATAGTAATTGTTTATAAAACAGTATTTTATAATATACTTATGCTATCAATAGGGTGAGAAGCGTTCTGTCACTGTAACGCCTGCGCTCGGTGAACCAGCCCGCCACTTGCTTGATCGTGACTGTGCCCTCTGTTAGTCAAAGGGTCACGTGGAAAGTCTTCGAGCAGCCTCCAGGCTCGGCCGGAATTGGATTTTTTAATTTAATTTTTTCGTTCTTTCCTTCTTCTTCCTTTATCTAAATACCTAACCAAAACCTGTAAACCTAGTTAACAGTTATGATCAACAGCTTCTAACCTAAAAAAATGTTATTCTCATTTTTGCCAAGATTGTTTTTTCTAGTCGTATTAGATATGAGATGAAAGGTTAAAGTGCTAACCCGTTTTATCATTGTGTTTTGGTTCATAACAACCTGCTATGACGTCATAGACTACTTCTATGTAAGTTGCCTAAAAAGCATTTTAATGATCACTAGCGGCACGGGTCCCGGCTTTGCCCGGGACTAATTGCTTAAAAGAATTGTAAATGTACTTTTCATGTAACCAATTGTTGTTTATTTTACTCCAGCAGTAGTCAAATTTCTAAAATTCCTTTCTTAGTGGATGACTACACCATGAAAGGTATTAGCTGCCATAATTTCATGTCAGTAGCTCCAGCAGTGTGGGCTCTGCTTTGATGGATCTGTCTGTCGGCCACAAGTAATATCATAATGCAAAACTAAAAAAATATATTTCTGTATATTAATGATGTATACGCGTAAATGCTGACTAAATGCTGAGTACATCGGGAATGCGTTCCCCTACCTATAATTTATATCTTATATATAAAAACGAGAAATTCTTATAATTGGAATCTCAGAAACGGTTGGAACGATTTTCATGAAATTTAGTATACAGGGGGTTTCGGGGGCGATAAATCAATTTAGCTAGGATTCATTTTTAGAAAATGTCCTAAAAATACCTAGCAAAGCTCAGTCATCCAGTATTTCCTACTTTAAGATTTCTTATATTATTTATATTTCATGATATTAAGTAATCAGGGGGTTTCTGACGCGATAAATCGATCTGCCATATTATAACATTTCAGACTATTTGAATGACAAAAATGCTTGGGATTAAGTAGCTCTAAGTGAACACAAGAAAATGATTTTACATACATGACGACGTTTTTTTTTTAAAAAGGATTCCTACTGAGATTTTTGGCAGTATTTCTCAGTAGTTGCCATGTCATGCACTGCACGGTATGGGAAAAAATAATGACGATTCCAAACAAATTTAATATTTTTATGGAATAAATGATTTTTTGAATTTGTATTTGAATCTAGCTAGGATTCATTTTTAGAAAATTTGCTAAAATAAAAAAAAAAAACAAACCGAGTTAAGCTTGGTCATCCAGGCACTATAGAATTGAAACCAGAGCAACGTTAATAAAATCACCGGTATAGTAAAAACGACAGATAAGCAATAACATTTTACTGTTAATTTCGAGGTGTACAAATTCACAGCACATTTTCCTTCTTGGGGCATTCGTCGAGGTTCACACACTTGCCGGTAGACTCATCCCTGACAGTAGGAGCATCACAGTAGCAAGCTGTGTAGTCGCACAGACTGCCCCCTTCCTTCACAGGGTTCGGTTGATCGCAGGTGGCTTCGGGCAACTTCTGTCCACATGCCGAAGCGTAAGAGTGTGTTCCAGCTTCGCATTCGCGCCAACCTGGAGACAAATTATCATTTAGTGGAGAGAAACGATAGCTCTTCAAGGTGCAAGGTAAGATACTCCTATAAATAAATTTATTATTATATATATATATATATATTAAATTATTAAAAATAAAACCCGACTGATGTTGAGTAGATCGAAACAAGTTTGCTATAAGGCTTGTTTCGATCTTTTTAGCATCAGTCGGGTTTTTATTTTTAATAATTTGTTTTATTTTATACTTTTAATTTTCTTCATTGTGATACCCGATAAATTTGAGTGAAATTTACTTTTTACCACATTCATTTTGGCGCCAACAAAGCAACATATATCTTTTGTTCATATTATAATTACCCAAGAATACTTGGGCAATAAATACCTTTCATTTAAGACATGAACCATTGAAATTTGTACGGTTGTTCAGAAGATATGAGGTACTAAAGAATATTTTAAACATACATACATACATTCAATATACACGCGAAAAACATAACCCTTCTTGGCAATCGGTAATAAAAAGTAATTTAAACATATATACATACAAGATACGAGCAAAAAAACATAACCCCTCTTGGCAATCGGGAAAAAAAAGATCAAAGTAATATGTTTTAAGGTGGGATTCAGTCTTTGGCTACACGTTCTTTCTAATCACCAAGTTTTAAAAAGTAATTTTAACTTACATTTTCCCCTGATCCAAATGCAGCCACGACACGACAACGGTACCACCGCCAATATTAGTAAAGCAACTAATACCTTCATATTTACTTAGAACTTAATAATTAAAACGAACAGAGTGAATTACTTCGTCCCACTAACGCCTCTAAGCTAAGTTATCAGCTTATAAGTGTTTCAGTATCACTTCGCTTGTCGCATCTATGGATCGTAGTATACGGTCGCTTTTTTAATTGCGTTTACTAAGAAATCCAGTGATAGCCAAAGTTTATACGTAAACAATGAATACGATCAAAAATTGTGCGATGTGTAGTGAATTGTTTGCTGACGGAGTTGTGCATTGTTTGCAATCTTGTTCTTCATTATTAGTGATCACTGAGGCCGGTTACCTATGACTTCTTCTATGTTCTCGTATATCACCAGATACGGTAGGTATTTATCATCCTAGACTTTGGCATTTTATAGAAGTTTCTCACCCTGCAGCTCGAAGAGCTACCGAACTAAACGATATAATTTGTCTACAGGTTGGCCCCCGTGCGAGGATGGTACACACACTTACACTTCGGCATGTGGACCGAAGATGCCCGATGCTCCATGCGGATTCATGCAAGCTCAAATGTTTAATTCATCTGCATTATTAATCAATTCTATTTTTTGGTATTTAAATACGTTGACGACTGTCATAGCCGTCAAAATACTTGTCAATCTCATGCATTCATCATTCTATTGTACACTACGTCGTCGGCCGACAAATTGCTTCTTGTCTAGAGGCAGATCCGTTTTAATCGCTTAAGTGTGATAGTGTAAATAAAATCAAATTTTAATATTAAGTAAATAAGTATGTAGTAGTAATAAGTAAGTACTTTCACTAATGCGACTTACTCTATATAAGGAAAGCCTCAGTACTAAAAAACTAAAATGAAGTTCTAGCCCAAGCAATTCAGATCCAAAGTACCATGATGGCCACTCCAGCCCCTTAAGACAAGTGGCAATTCGTTGGCCGGTGTTTGATTTAATAGAATGACGAATCTATGGGATTTGACGTTTATGACATGCGTTAACGACTGTCAGATACGTCAAATCCCATACATTTGTCATTCTATTCAATCAAACGACGCGACGGCCAACGAGTTGTCACTTGCCTAGAGGAGCTGGAGTGGCCATCATGGTACTTTGGATCTGAATTGCTTGGGCTAGAACTTCATTTTATTTTATCTAACATTATAGACAGAAGATCATTACACGCAACTACAATAGAAATCCTCGACTAAAAAACTAAGTTAATAAAAAAAAAAAATGTAAATCTGATTACTAATAGCAGAAACTAATGCTTAAGGTATTCGTATTAAGTGAAATAAGATATTCAAGAAATAAATTGCTTCGAATTAATAAAATTACAGAATATTTGTTTGTTTAAGAATAAGAATAAGAATAATTTATTAGCACAAAACACAGTACTGTTATGACAATATTTCAAATAATAAGTATAAATATTCAAAAAATTCATTCGTAATATAACAATTAATTATTAAACAACTGCTGCTGAACTAGGTTTGACACCTGTATTTCAGCATCCAGAAACTAAGGCCCCAGAATACATGTCATATATTGTGAATCAATTATACTAGGTTATTGAACATAACAATGGTTGGGTGGGCAAGATAGTAATGTACTTACATAGATCGGTATAGATGCAAATGGTATTTTATAATAGTTTACAGTAACTTACTTAACATAAAAGTGTGTGTGTGTGTGTGTGTGTGTGTGTGTGTGTGTGCGTGTGTGTATGTGTGCGTATGTGTGTGTGTGTGTGTGTGTGTGTGTGTGTGTGTGTGTGTGTGTGTGTGTGTGCGTGTGTGTGTGTGTGTGTGTGTGTGTGTGTGTGTGTGTGGGCGCGAGTGTGTGTGTGTGTATGCAACGTGTAATCAGCGTTAATAAGGAATTTGCAATCGGGAGTAATAAAATTGGAGTTACTCTGGAATCGACAATACATACATTTCATTAATATACAGAAGTGAGTTTTATTTTTATTTTTTCACTTCTCATGCTCTTAAAATGTAACTTTAGTCCCTACATATCGGGACTAAAGTTCCTTATTAATCTCTAGGGACTAAAGTTATTTTTTTTAATTTACTTTGATAACTCCTAAACAGCCAATCACGGTGTTTGTGAATGGGAGGTTAACACCTTTTTAGTGATTGTGTATAGAAATAACCTCAAAATGACATTTGAAAAAATCAAATATCCCATTTAATTTTGTGAACCACGATTAATGATATTAATTTAATTAATTATTATGTAAGTATTAAGGATAAGTCCATTTTATTATCCATTTCCAATTAGTTTCAAATTATTTTTCAAGTTTGAATCTGTTAAATATTATATACGCAAGCATATTAACCGTACGTCACTTAACAACAAAAAAAACCGCGGGACAAATTTCTTTGCAATTTGAATTTTGAATAGATTATTCGTAATAAGCTTGCGTTGTAATCACCAATTACTTCACCAATTAATTGTGTAACTTAGAAACTTTGTTATTATAAATATAAAAATAAATAAATATTCCACAACATTTCACACAACGCTATCTAGATCCATGGTAAGCATATTACTACCTTGTATTATGGAATCTAGAATACGGATAAACATACTTAGATATATTTTTTTTGCAAATGCATACATATTATACATAGAAACACCCAGACCAATGCAAATACTCATATCCATGCATATAAATATTTGCACTAAGCGGGGATCGAACCCGCGCCTCCTGCGTAGCGACCTCGTTCACTACCGCCACTCCACGGAGGCTTTACCCCGTTATCGATATGATGAAATTAATATATTTAGGTTGAAAAAGATATTTGCATATTTCTTAATTTTTTTTTTATTATTATAATTTTGTATAATAAGTCGCTTTTTTTTCCTCGCATTCAAAGTGAAAAGTAGAGTGTTTAACGTGGGACTAAACAACCATAATGACACTCGAACTATTAGCCACCCTCGCTTCGCTCGGGTGGCTAAAACATCTCGTGTCATTATGGCTAGTTTTAGTCCCTTGTTGAACAATCTACCATTACATTATAAGATTAATTTGTGCCCGACAGACAGATTTATCAACGCAGAGTCTATACCGCTGGAGCGACAGACATGAAATTTTGGCAGCTAATACCTTTCATGAGGTAATCATCCACTAAGAAAGGATTTTTGAAATTTCACTACTGAAACAGTAAAATAAACAACAATTGGTTATATGGAAAGTACATTTAAAGTTCTTTTAAGCAATTAGTCCCAGGTGAAGCCGGGACCTGTGCCGCTAGTGATCATTAAAATGCTTTTTAGGCTATTTAAATAGAAGTAGTCTATGACATCATAGCAGGTTGTTATGCACCAAAACACAATAATAAAACGGGTTAGCACTTTAACCTTTCATCTCATATCTAATACATCTATAAACAACAATCTTGGCAAAAAAGAATAACATTTTCTTTAGGTAAGAACCTGTTGATAATCACTGTTAACTAGGTATACATTTTTACAATATGGATAGACAGTATCTTTTATCATTTTCACTTATATCTCAACTCATGTAAAATATTTTCTGACATGTTTCTAAGAATTTTGATACGTTCATCAATTATTTTAAAAAATCAGTTTTATGTCTTTTATTTTTATTTTAAACATTCATCCACCACCTTAACAGGGGTAACCCCAAAACAGTGATGGATTCCAAAATTCACGAAAAATATCGAAGTTTAGCCAAATCCGCAGTTAGACTGGTAAAAAGCGGACCTCAGACTCCAAGTTGAAAAGCTTCGGATACGACTGGGATTAACGCGAGGATGAAGAAGAAGAAGAAGAAGAAGAAATGATGGATTCCAAAACGAGGAGAGGTTTTCGCAAGCGCAACGACGGTATACTGTATGCTTTGTCAACTGTACCCCACCCATACTTAGGACAGTTAGTATAATATGTATAAACAAAAATGTTTAGGTTAAATGAAACTGGTTAGTGCCAAAACAATGTTGATAGCATACCAATTAATAACCTACAAAGTGATACCGAAACACTTATAAGCTGATAGCTTAGCTCAGAGGAGTTATTAGGACGAAGTAATTCATTCAAACTGGTCGTTTATTTTAATAAGTTCTAAGTAAATATGAAGGTATTAGTTGCTTTACTTGTATTGGCGGTGGTAGCGTTGTCGGTTTCCCGATCTCCACCACACACAACTGTGTACCCTAGTAAGTATTATAAGTTAAAATTACTTTGAAAAAAGTCTGAATGCCACTCACAACCACATTTTTTTTATCTTTTTACCCGACTACCAAGAAGGGTTATGTTTTTCGTGCGTATCTTGTATGTATGTACGTATGTTTGTTTGTAATCAAATCAAATCAAAATATTTATTTGTTTAAACATGTATTATACATACATGTGTAAGCAAGATGTTAGTCAGTAATTATGTTCAGCATATTTAGCCGTTTTTGTAACGGCGTACAAATGTTTATTTATAATGTTACATCCGTTAAAAAAAACAATAATTATAATAATACATAATATGAGTCTGAATCAAAATGTCAAGTAAGATAATAATCAATTAAAATATTACGTTGCTTTGAATGTTATGTCAGAAAATGTTAAAAATAATAATGGTACAATGAATCTCCAATGTCAATACATAGATATACATACAAAGAAATACATAAATTTTTTACTACCTCATTTCTTCTGAACCACTGATAACCACCATTGATATCTCAAACGAAAGGTATTCTTCTCCCAATAGTTCTTTGGTACTAAAACAACTTAAACAAAAGCTATTTATGTTTGATTTTAGAGGCCAAAATACATGTTTTAAAAAAAATATTATCGATTAGGTTATCAGAATGAAGAAAATTACAAAAATAAATAAATGTCATAACTAAAAAGGATGAAATAAAATTTTCAGCATCAGTCGGCTTTTTTATTTTTAATAACTATTATACGTTGAGAAGCCTCCACTGGATACCGCTTAAACCGGGTTAGCGTTGAAGTGGCGATTTCAGTACCGATTAAATTCACAAGCTGTTCCATCCACATAGACTTATATCATGGACCATTATCTACACCTAAGGAAGAAACTTCCCAGGAACCTGAATAGACTTTGAACACCAGTCATAACGACGTCATACCCTTGAATTTTTTGACCCACTTTTCTCAGGCCTGCTTCTGCTAGAGTGACGGGCAGTTCCCACAGCCACCTAGCGTGCCTCCGAAACACTAAGGAGCTACAATTCTCCTGGTTAATTTTTCTGCATTAAGAACTGACAAAAGGACTGCTAATACTCTGACGTCAGAAATTCTGTTAAAACCGAGGTCACCAAAACGAATAATGTTAGTAAGCTTGAGTTATCAATTTTAAGGATACCCTAACGATCTTGATACTCTCTGATCTTTGACTTCTTCTATGTTCACGTACATTACCAGACAAGGTAGGTTTGGCATTTTATAGGAGCTTCTTTCAACTAATTGATAATTTGTCTAAAGCTTGGCGCAAATGCGAGGCTGGAACACACTCTTACACTTCGGATTGTGGACCGAAGATGCCCGAAGCCACCTGCGATCAACCGAACCCTGTGTTGGAACAGGGCTCTTTTTGCGGCTACGTAGTTTGCTACTGCGACGCTCCTACTGTCAGGGATGAGTCTACCGGCAAGTGTGTGAACCTCGACGAATGCCCCAAGAAGGAAACAGTGCTCTGAATTTGTACACCTCGAAATTAACAGTAAAATTTTATTGTATTATCTGTCATTTTTTTTTTAAATACCGGTGGATTGAATATACCTTGCTCTGGATTTACAGCGCCATCTATTAGGTTCAGTTGTAAATATATACCATAGGTCCGGGAACGCAACTGAAATACACTCATGACGTTTCATCAAAATTGGTTCAGATGTTATGAAGAACACAGTCACATACATACGCACAGCTAAGGCTTTGACGGAAGATTTTCCCTCAGAGTTTAGGGTAGTCACTCCGTCAGCATTCGCTCGCATAATACCAAATAATCGTAACGAATATTATCACTTTTATTTCATTAAATTACTAAGCATTGTGGTGATTAGCAATTTTTAATGCATCTGAGGAAGCAGACGAGTACACGGTCCACCTGATGGAAAGTGGTTACCATGGCCTATGGACGTGTGCAACACCAGGGGAGTCACACTCGTGCTGCCGACCCTGTAAACACAGAGAGCTTCTGTTACGTCAGCCTCTTGCAAACTGGTACACCTTGCACCTTTCGTGTTCGAGAGATCAAACGCCAGTAATAGGCAACTAAAACCAAACTGTGGAAGAAAGAAGTGAGAGACCGGACCCCGAGCTCCACAGTGCAAGTTTAGCATGCAACAGGGATTGACACCCAGATGTTGATGATGCTCCTATTATTTTAGTTTCATTAATGTTGCATATAGTAGGCGTCAGATCGATTTTGAGGAACAAAGTACTCAAAATGATCTTAATGTCACGGTTTTCCCCCGTTGACGCGATGTCAGCACATTCCTTGGTGAGGTGAGGCCGCGCTCTGTGAAAGCCAGTTCATACGTGTAGCTTGCTACAGTCGACCATATATAAACTCGCTCCACTTATAGATATTCCAGGTTAATATCAAGTGTTCTAGATTAACTAGTTTATAGTTCTAAAGAGAAGAAATAGGGTTGTGATCAGTAATAAACATTTATAATGTACGTAATCTTTTATTCAAGCAGTCCCACATAACTGCATAGGCATAGCCTCTAAAAAATCAATAAAACAGTTTGTGTTACTATTTACACCTTGATTTTATTTTAATTTTGAGACTTAGTAATTACCTTACTGTCAGATCTTATGTTTATTCCTATAGAAATAAAAAACAAGAACCTCTGAACCGAATAACTGGTTTAACTCGAATAAATAATAGACTTAATAAAAAAAATATACTTGTCACAATATATTACAATAACTAAAAAGCTGCTTGGAATCAAGCTTTTCTAGTTCCAGGTAAATTTATTAGCATCTAGGGCATTGATAAATGTTAGTAGGTAGCTATTTATTTTATACTGATGATTTATAAACAGGTTTTAGGGGTAAGAATCTCATACTTCCCAGAATTTAGCAGCGCGGTCAGAAATGCGGTGCATCCTTGGTTTTGAAGAGGGCAGCGCCTCTCTTCCGCAGGGAATACTGACCGAGGCGTGAGCAGCGCTGTTAAGGGCAGCTCGGAGAATTTCCACGAGATCCTTCTGTCCAGCAAAGGGTCCTACAGTGATGAGCAGGCAACGGCTCCATACACAGGCATTGCCGTAGGGCTGATAGGCAGCTGTACCTGATAAGCTCTACCGGCGCGTCTTTCAATGTTCGATGGGAACGCTTCCCACACCCGAAGACATTAGAACTTCCTCAATTCATCTTCCTCTGAGCCTTTTGCCAACGCAGTTGGGGCCTGCTTTCTAGTCTAACTGTGAAGCTAAACATTTTGCGTCAAACGACTGTCATCTGACCTCTAAAACCTATGAACGTTATCGAAGTTCTGTAGTTAGCCTATTCGGAATTTTAGGGCTCCAACTATCCGTGCAATTGCCATAGTAGTATGGCAACAGGGATTAATGGCTTAACGTGCTCTACTATACTCAAATAAATAAGCTTTGTTACCCGACTACGGCAGAACCAAAGGAGTGTTATGATTTTGGCGGTTACGTATCAATTCGCCGACGGTCATTACAACTACGGTTGATTCACCTACAGGTTGACACACCTAATGGTTGTATCACTTGTGTTCGTAATAACTAATGTACGAAATACATAATAGTCGACTCACCGACGGTTGACTCACCGACGTTTATTTCACCTACAGTTAACTAATCGACGATTTATTACCTAGAAATGAAATCAACCTTAGGTTGATTGAAATAATTAGCTATTCACCTAAGTACTGCTGAGTTCGTTACACGTTAAAATCCCGGAGATCATATTCCCGAAAATTAGATATTTTTCTTTGAACCGGTTGTAAACTAACTATTTTACTGACGGATTATTCACATTTTATCCATTAATATGGATTATGGATATGTGTTCATTGTTTTCTTTGTATATCAACCCATATATATGAACCGTAGGTTGAAATAATATCTTAAACAACTATTCAATGAGTCGTCCAATAGTGCATCAAGCATAGTTCAATCAAACGTAGATGAAAGAAACAGCCTTAATAAAGATTTTCATTGGTTGATTTTCAGTGAGGTCACACAGTCTGACCAATGACCATTTTAACAAGGCTGCCGCAGAATTGTGCTCAATGCTGTAAGCTTAGAGTATTGCACAGCAGTAGTTAAGTCGTCCAATAAGTGATTTAAACATTGGTGTATTAACCGTAGTTAAGTCGACCGTAGTTGAAATGACTTTCGGCGAATTGATGCGTAACCGATTTTGACAGGCCATATGCCTATATGGCCTGTCAAAATCGGTTACGCATCACAATAATAAACTTTTCCTACTGCTACTTACTCTATTTATGGACATTCGCCAAACCTCAGTAATAACTAAAATGACGTTTTAGCCCTAATGGCCACTCCAGGTATTAAATCAAGGTAGTAAAAAATAGATAAAAAATATAGACAAGTGATCATTACACAAAAATTGAACTTGAATACTAGACTAAAAAAAAAGATCTCACAAGATGTAAATCTGATTACTAACAGCAGAAACTAATAGGTGTTCAAATTAAGTGAAATAAGATATTCAAGTACCTACTCTAGACACAAATAACGCAAATATTACAGAATATTTTGTTTATTTTATTTATTTTAAGAGGTAAGTTTTTTTATCATTATGGTCTTTCAAACTTGAAAATTTTGCACGTGATGTCTTTTATAGCGTTTACTCACACCTATTCAAACAGGCAAAAGGTCTTTATCCCAGAAATACTAGGCGTCTATATAGCCTCGAGGAGGGCCAGATCGAGAGAAATGGCCCTGGGTCAGCTGGGGTGCGAGGGATATTTCGCAAGACAACCTCACCTTCGGCCTAGCATGCGTGCGGCGTGCGGCTGCGGAGGGGGGATATCCGTGGGGATTTCCCGCACGTAAAAAAAAGTCCAGATAGAATCGTCTTGACGAAGATACCAATGTTTCTCAAAAATTGTACAGTAATGTGTGACCGTGTTTATAACGCAGTGCCAGATGATTTTTATTTTTATTTGTTCTTTTTTTAACATTTACCCACAAATAGGTTTTGTAGAAAATTTAATTATGACTCTTAGAAAAATCATTTTATTCATTAGACGACTACCTACTTTATAAATTCAATTTTGTTTCTTGACATTTCAATTTGTAATACCTATTGTAGACATTATTAATGTATTTTTTTGGACATTTTTTTTTTATTATATTGGACATTATGACTATTGTTGAAGCCAGACACCCGTCTGCCACTCCAGACTTGGCTGCAAGTAACGCAGCGCTTTATCTATAGCAATGTGACCCTAATAAACACAACAGGATTGTAATACAGCCAATAAATATCTCACTGTAGCGCGTACCGCTGTCCCTCATGGCGGCTCAGAGATTCTGTCTGTATTGTGAGTGTGTAACTATTGTGTGTACTGTATTTTTTTTTTTTTTTTTTTTTATATAGGACACGTCAATTTGACTTCACCTCGCCTGATGGTAAGCTGAAGGCAAAGTCTCAGAAAAGAGGGTCACCATGACAAACACGTACCATGTTAACAATGGTGGCACTCAGCTTGACGGCCTCATCAGATGCTTTTTCACGCCCCGCTTAAAGGACCCGGGACTGTAGGAAGAAGGAAACACGTGAGCTGGCAAGGAGTTCCAGGTCTTAATGGTGCGACAAAGAAAGGAGTCACCAAACCGCTTGGTTCTTGAGGGAATATTCTGCACCGTATACGGGTGACATCTAAGCCCTGCTCGTGTTGTCCTATGTAGGAAAGGAGAGGGCGGGACCAGTTGGAAGAGCTCATCAGAACATTCACCATGGTAGAGACGGTAAAATACTGCCAAGGATTATTATTAATATTGTTTAGTGTTGACTTGCCCTGGCGCTGATCCACTGCGCGATGGCGTAGTCCCCAGCCACCCTCGCTGGTCTTGCTTGAAGAACACACTCGCGGACACAAGACACGTGTCTACACAAATTCCCGTCTCACGACGTAATTGCTCCAGTAACAGTTCGATATACACTTCGCCCCGCGGAATACGTATATATATCCCAAGTCCGATGACTGATTACTATATAAATCCCCGAAATCAACAACAACAACTCCTTCAAAATGGCCTGCAGCAAATCGCCACAACTCGCCAATGTGAAGTAAAATGTAGTATAAAATTATTAATGGCGACACGCCAATGTCAAGTGTACCAGAGCCACGTTAGCCACGCCAGTAAATTTGTTTCCGTTTGTCCGCCCCCCACGAGATTCAGGTGGACGATCAGTTTTTGATTAATTCGTTTGTGAGATCATAGTATTTATTTTTCTTAAGTGTGTGGTCCTTCGGTATATTTGTTTCCCACGGTACAGTAAGTTCCACAAGGACCACATATTTAGTCGTTTTCGAGTAGAGAAAAATGTCCGGTCTAGATGACGAAACCCCAACATCCTCCGGAATTTTACAGTGCTTTTCATACGTGTCGATTAGGAGAGTCCAATCTGGGGCAGTATCTAAGATTGAATATGGTTTGTTCCCAGATTTTATGGATGAACCTTCAGACATAAATTTGATATGACGTCTGTTAGTAGTCAATCCTTTTTGGGCTCTAGCTACTGCCAGACTCATTGCTTCGCGTATGATGAAAAGCACCTTATAGTGGCGACGTGAGTATTGGCCTCTATCAAGAAGCACCCTACATCCTACTAATATGTGCCTAGCCGTCCCTATGGCCTCACCACACGTATAACATTGTTTTTCTGTGGTCTTCCCCCACCTTACCAGGTTACTCTGGTCTGGAAGAGTCATCTGAATTCTAACATGAATGATCTGAATTTTAACAGGGCCGGCGACCACTCATAGATCAAGGTGCGCCACTTTAAAGCCATAGGTATGCAGAACTCTCCCATTGTCAACCATTCGTTTTAGATTTCCAAATTCATCGCGTGCACTCGATATTTATCATTTTCGTCTTGCTTCAGAAAGGACCTAAGTATATCCTGGTCCCTTTTTGGCTCTCGTACTCCTAACCCCACTTTGTTCGACTGGGTTCCTATCATAAATCGTTTATGGAATATACTAGTTTTTAATTTTACTATTTTTAATTTAATAAGTAATATTTAATATTATTTATATCACTATTCATCAAACACAGTTTTGATACAAATATGTATACATGTTAAAATGTTATACTAATTAAAAGGTACAAGAAATATAAACCCTGCTACCTAAACTAGGCTCGTCGCATTGAATATGAGTCTAGATTCAAGCTCGGACGCGTTATTATCTTTCGGGAGTGCCCTGACTGTGTCATCTTGGGATTTACCTAAGATGTGGGCTTTGGTAAATCTAAGGTGTTTATAGAGCTCCGATGGTTTCTTTAATTTCATCCCAAAATTATTCTGATCCCTAAATAAAGCAGAGGGATCAGCAGAGTGCGCTAGTCCAAGCCACGATTTTAGTGATTTTATGACAGTTGCATCTATTTTCGTGATTAATAGTAGGTAGTTTAAACATCACGATTTTCAGAAGCAAATACTCAAATTATGTAAAAGCAACAGACACAGCATCTTTGCCTAAATTTTAAGGATTTACCTAGATGCCTAAATCCTTACTCTCTGGATCCCACCATCTGATTGACTCCATTGACTGGGTACCACACTTCTTTTTCCAACAGAACAAAGATCATAAAAAATCCGTTTCGTAAATTATGGCCTTTACATACAACTGTTCATCGCCTATTTTTCTCCCATAGTAGTGAAATTCTTAAAAATTCTGATACACGAATTCATATTGTAGAAGCGAGGGGCGAGAGGCCCCTTAATTGAATTCCTGCCGGCTTCCTTTTCCATAGATGGTTGAGATGTTTAAATTTGATAAACTACATCGAAGTAAGAGCTATCTTCCACTGGCTTCCATTTTGAAAATTTTCAGCGGTCGCGACTGTTTATGGCTTAACTGGGAAACATACTCCCTACCAGAGCCACTAAGCCACAAAGTACTATATGTATAGTCGCTTATATGCACAACATATATTGATTAATATATACGTGCTGCAAAGTATTATTATTAAGTTGTATTTTATCAATTTAAAGTTTAATGTAATTTTAATTTAAAGCACCTATGAATATATTTTTGAAAACGAAACGACATGATTGCTAACACGAACAAAGTAGGCGCACTTTCCTGTAATTTTGAAGTTTTTTTCTCCAAGAACCGGGCTTCTTCGATATGGAACCCTTCAAAAAGTATTATCCAACACCTCAAGAATTATAAAATTCCGTTCATCATTTCCGTTTGTTCCGGTTTTTATACTGCGTGAAAAAACTAACAAAAAAAGGACTTTTGAATGAAAAATCATCAATGAATAAATCTTGATGAAATATATAGACCAATTAGATCTTGGGAAAGGACATAGTGGAGTAAAAAATGGAGTAGAGAGTCGAATAGAGATGCAAGTTAGAAACTCGAGTACAGTGGCGAACTGAGAAGCAAGTTTTTTTAATATTCTTTAAATGATCTTGATACCAGACAAATGTACATTCGTTCACATTTAGACTTAAGGAATCGCTCTTTGTATACTGACATCTCGAAAATGCTGCAGTAGAGTTTGTTGCACCGTTTTATTCTACACTAGCGCCTAGGAAGCAGTGGTAAACTTCGTTTTAACCGGAATTTGACGTTTAAAAGACGTTATCACGTTGAACAATTTTGAGAAATAAAGAATTTTAATTTGAAGTAGAGTAGAGAAGCGATTAGACGAGTGAATTGTACGCAGGTGGAGAGGTAAACAGAGAGTTGAGTAGAGTCGATAACAGAGTGAAACAGAGATGATTAGAGGATTGAGTAGAGAAGCAAGTAGAGAGTCTAGTAAAGACTCAAATAGAGAGGCGAGTAAAGTATCTATTAAGCCCTCAACGCTCGACGCTGATCTAAAATTTACAACACTACTCTAATAATCCACGCAGGCGGAGCCGCGGGCAATAGCCAGCCATTAATACATGGCATTTTGTATTTTAATTTAATTCTTATAATCATTGTATTTCAATTTTGTTTTGAGTGAAAGGAAAATAGAGCCTAAGCTAATATTTGCATGCCCTTAAATGATAGGTTCAAGTGCATTGCCGGGCAGGGGGGATAATGGTCGTAGCACTTGTGGAATCGGTGAGTGCTACGCGGTGCTGCAACGCCAATCCTGTTTTGATGAGGTCGTCAAGATGAGTGCCACCATTGTTAACATGGTACGTGTATGTAATGGTGACGCTCTTTCCTCTGACTTTCCCTTCATCTTACCATCAGGCGAGGTGAAGTCAAGTCAAAAAAGTGCAAAACTGTAAAAAAATGAAAAGAAAGAAAGGATGTTTAGTAATTTTACTACAGAAAGGGTAAAATGGAAAATTCTTATAGAGTTCTTGTACGAATTTAGTCCCAGGCGAAGCCGGGAGCCGTGCCGCTAGTAATAATAAAAATACCATTTTTAGACTACTCACATAGAAGTAAGTAGTTTATGACGTCATAAGTTGTTATGAACCAAAACACCTTTAACCCTTCATCTCATGTAATCTATTATAACTAGAAATAATAATCTTAGCACATGAGAATAACAAAATATTTTAGGTAAGAAGCTGTTGCTAATTACCGTTAACTAGGTAAACAAGTTTTGGTTAGGGGCGATGCCCCTAATAGAATGGCCCTGGGTCAGCCGGGGTGCGAGGGATATGTCGCGAGACAACCTCACCCTCGGCCTAGCACAACGACCCACAGATGGCGTGCGGTTTAGTCGGTTCGAGTCCGACATAACCTCCCCCCTCCGCCTCCAGAGGGAGGGGGGAGGTATACGTGGGGATTTACCTCACGTAAAAAACCCCTAACCAAAACTTAAACTTAAACAAAGAACCCTATACACTACATAGTAAATAACTGGTAAAATACTGTTTTATCAGTAAATAATAACGATACAATTAAATTCGGACTAACATTTGATCCTTTCATTCTAAGCGAAATTACTAGCATTAGGAATGAACTCACATTGGTACTGGCCAGGATTCGAACCCGCGATTTCTCGATCGTATGACCGACTCCTTAACCAATAAGCTACTGACGTATGTTTAAATGACATAAACTATGTAAAATCAAATATTTATGAAAATAAGGAAGTACATGTACATTTACATGCAGCCAAAATCGATAACTTTAACGTGCGTAGTTAGGATGGATGAGCTTGTCAGTAAATAAAAATAAAAAAAAGAATGTCAATTATTATACCTTTATTCTTAGAATATATCCGCTTCAAATATTTGTGAACGAAAAAAATCTGATATTTTGTAGAACCGTTTTTAAAATGTGCTTTCATTGCTATAAACTTTATTCAACCGGGCTGTGAGATCACCTTACACCCCGGCCTTCAATGCGGGCCCAAGACAATTACAGGTTCTTCACCATGTTGCCTGGAAAATCTCGATTTGAGCATCTACCTGACTACATGTTTACTCTGTACCCCACCCCTAGTTAGGACAGTTAATATGTATGAACAAATATGTTAAGGTTAAATGAAACTGGTTAATTCCAAAACAATGTTGATAGCATACCAATTAATAACCTACAAAGTGATAACGAAACACTTATAACCTGATAACTAAGCTTAGAGGAGTTAGTAGGACGAAGTAATTCATTCAAACTGCTCGTTTATTCTAATAAGTTCCAAGTAAAGATGAAAGTATTAGTTGCTTTACTAGTAATGGCGGTGGTGGCGTTGTCAATTGCCGATCCTCCAGCACCATTGTACCCTCGTGGCTGCATTTGGGTCAGGGGGAGATGTAAGTTAAAATTACTTTTAATCACAAATTTGGTGTTAATTATAAGGAACGTGTATTAAAATAAAACCACTTTTTAAGGAGCTCGATCGCGGTACGTTTGGTATTATTTACGTTAGCCCCATTTCAGCAGGCATAGTCGCGTGTTGATGTTGACTAAATGTGGTAGCAACAAACTTTGAAATAAAAGTTATTTCAAAGTACCCGAATCATGATGAATTATTGGTGTTACTATTTATGCATAATGAGCTTACTGTGTCGTTAAGTCTTGTTGTGTTTTGCTTGTTTCTTGGTTTATTTATTTCAATGACTGAGTGGTACGCTCCATACACTTTTCTATTGAAATTTGAATTGCAGCCAGACTGAATCCTATTCGCCACAACTACATGTTTTATCTTTATTTTTTATTTATAAGGAAACCCCCCCCACGGTCTGGTAGCTTAGTGGTAAAAGCAACAAGAACCAAAGCGAATAATGTTACTAAGCTTGAGTTATGAAGTTTAAGTATATCAATATAAACATTGATACCCTAACGATCTTGATACCCTCTGATCTTTGACTTCTTCTATGTACTCAATATTACTAGACAAGGTAGTTATATATCATTTTTAACTTCAGCATTTGATAGACGTTTCTTACCTTGCAGCTTGAATAGCTACCGTTTCTGCCCACTAAATTATAATTTGTCTCAAGGTTGGCGCCAATGCGAGGTTGGTACACACTCTTACAGTTCGGCATGTAGACAGAAAATGCCTGAAGCCACCTGCGATCAACCGAACCCTGTGTTGGAACAAGGCAATCTTTGCGACTACACAGCTTGCTACTGCGACGCTCCTACTGTCAGGGATGAGTCTACCGGCAAGTGTGTGAACCTCGACGAATGCCCCAAGAAGGAAAATGTGGTGTGAATTTGTACTCCTGGAAATTAACAGTAAACTGGTATTGTTTTCTCTGTCGTTTTTTTATGCTATACCGGTGGATTTGATAGACGTTGCTCTGGTTTTACAGTGCCATCTATTGAGTTCATTGTAAATGTAAACCATAGGTACGAGAACGCATTCCCAGATATAATGAAATACACTCATGACGTTTCATCAAAATTGGTACAAATATTATGAAGAATAAAGCCACATACACATGCACGCGCAAGATTTTTCCTCAGGGTTTAGGGTAGTTACTCCGTCAGCAGTTACGCTTATATCACTCATTGAAATAAAACCAAACTAACCAAATCTATATAGAATTCGTTACAGATATTATTATTTTTATTTCATTAAAGTCAGTATCAAAACGCATGATTAATGTAAATAGTAATGTGGTGTATAAGTCTTCAGGCTTTCACGGCCGGCGATGCATGTAGAATATACTGCTTCCGGGCTGTTTGGCCGTGGTCTATGTGAAACTTCAGCCGGCGGCGAGGCAAAGAATCCGAAGTCGTCGTCACCCGGCCCTGCGCCACTGAAGATGTCGACCGCAGTGATCGACGAAACGTCTGGAACGCAAGTTTCACATAAACCGCGGGCAAACAGTCCGGAAGCAGCATATTCTACAAGTAATGTGGTGATTAGCTAATTTTAATAGATCTGAGGTAACAGACAAGCATACGGTCTATCTGAAAGTGATTACCATGGCCTATGGACGTGAGTCAACACAGAGAGTTCCTGTGACGTCAGCCAGTTGCAAGCTGGTACACTCGCTGATCAACGGAAGAGGCATTCCTCTTGTGTTTGGGAGGTCAGACGTCAGTAACCCACTCCCTCCAAGATGTTATGCAATATGTTATTATGGACTGACAAAGGGCATAGTAAACTTGTTTAATCAATTATGGTTCACTAATTTATCTTATTGTTTTAAATACAAATATCAACTTGCGTAGGTAATCGGTTAAATAGTTTTTCGCAATGATCTCTAAACGAAAGGGTTTCATCTATTAAATACCTAGCTATAGCCGGGCAAGTACACTTGTTATACTAATTGATTCTCTACAGTGATGCGCGTAATCCGTAATAGCTAATTTCAATAAATAAAATATACCTATTTTGTGGTAAATAGTTAGTGTCACATCTAATTTTCATATTGTTTTGTTAAAGATTACTTATTTCATTACGTTTTAGGTGAAAGTTTATCATCAGACTTCACCTTGAGTAATGCAAGCTTATGTGAGATATTATTATATTATCATTCGGAAGTAATATTTCAAAGGTTATATAACGGCCCAGATTCTAAGAAAAGTGAACTAAAATTAGAATAGTGAGATTGCTTGGGAGCCAGTGAAAAACGCAAGATAGGTGAAACAGTTCATGATTTTGTTAATTCCAAATACGTCTTCTGAAAGAACTACAACTGAAGGTCGCAGGAAAATAGCCTCCTTGGCGTAGCGCACTGAGAAAAAAATGCTACGTATATAAGTAATGCGCTTGCTTGTGTAAGGATAAAAATCGACCACTATTACTTAATTAACCGCCATCATGCCGCGTAATGGAACTGCAGTACGTAGGCCGCATCATGACAACAGTCACGGTGCGGGCTACTTACAAGTAAGCGGTTCTCCAGGAACGTATCCATCATAGCTTGATGTCAACGTATGTCGCTTACTTACAAACCATTGTGGCATAGGTACATATGGATGTGGATGCATAACGGCATGATGCCGATTACTATCATACTAGTGCGGCTTACTTACTGTACAGTGGTAGGTGCAGTAGGGCAGGGTACCTCTTAGTTACAGACCGGTTCGGTATACGTATTGTAAATATGTGGATGTATTACGGCATGATGCCGATTACGTTCATACTGGTGCGGCTTACGTACTGTACAGGGGTAGGGCAGTACGGCAGGACACCGCTTACTCACAGACTGGTGCGGTATTCTTATTGTAAGTATGTGGATGCATGACGGCATGATGCCGATTACTATCATACTAGTGCGGCTTACTTACTGTACAGTGGTAGGGCAGTACGGCAGGATACCTTTTACTTACAGACCGGTTCGGTATACGTATTGTAAATATGTGAATGCATTACGGCATGATGCCGATTACGTTCATACTGGTGCGGCTTACGTACTGTACAGGGGTAGGGCAGTACGGCAGGACACCGCTTACCTACAGACTGGTGCGGTATTCTTATTGTGAGTATGTGGATGCATAACGGCATGATGCCGATTACTAAAATACTAGTGCGGCTTACTTACTGTACAGTGGTAGGGCAGTACGGCAGGATACCTCTTACTTACAGAGCGGTTCGGTATACGTATTGTAAATAAGTGGATGTATTACGGCATGATGCCGATTACGTTCATACTGGTGCGGCTTACGTACTGTACAGGGGTAGGTGCAGTAGGGCAGGGTACCTCTTACTTACAGACCTGTGCGGTATACGTATTGTAAGTATGTGGATACATTACGGCATGATGCAGATTGCGTGCATACTGGTGCGGCGGCACACATACGTAGGGTCTGGTACCATAGATATCTGACCACTCTTTTCTTAAAAAGTTGAAATTTTATCAAAACTACCGATTCGGTTTTCACTGGTAGATAGACAAGGCACTAATCTATCCACCAACGAAAGATTTATTTTAAATCGGTAGGGTTGATAAAATTTCAACCTTGTAAGAAAAGAGTGGTCAGACATTTATGATGGTACCAGACCGTACTAGGTATGCCGCCGCACCAGTATGAACGAAATTAGCATCATGCCGTAATGCATCCACCCTTTTACCGTACCTATACCGTAGCAGTATGTAAATAAGCGGTATCCTACAAATGAATGGAACACATGCAGTTAATTAATCTCCTATGTAAAAAATATTTGATGGACACTTTCGGGGGTTAACGAATGCTGTAAGTATATCTTATCAACTACATCTGTATACAATTTTACGTTTAAATTTAAATATGCATACCAAATACCTACTTAAAATAACAGCAGATTAGATAGCACCAGTATGAACGAAGTAATTAAGTAATTACATGGATATGTATGTAGGTGTTTTGTAAGGTCAATAATAACATTGAGGTCCATTAGAAGAAATTACTTTTTAAGAATGAAAACGGAAACGATTGAACATAATAATTATTTTACATAATATTATTTTAACACAATGGTATAAAATATAACTTAATTATGGACTTAAAAATGTTATTATGTAGTAGGTTTAAGAAATTAGAAAAAAAATATTGAAATAATTGTTTTATTTTTATATCTTTATACACATTTTCATACATACAATTATTCAAACAATACACTATATGGCTCATGCAAGATATTCTACGTGAATTTTTAATCGTTTACATCCCTTTATTAAATGGGTCAATGTACCTACTCATGAAATCGAACAACTTTTTGTATGGGACCTACGGTCCTACTAAATACAGGTTGTGTATTTGAAAGTACGTTATATTCTTAGAGGAAGCGAATGAATACGAACAACTTTTTGTAATGTAAAAAAAATCAGCTGTTCCATAGAAAATGTTTATTACCTACTCGACAAAAATGTATGAAACGGCTGATGTTTCTTTCGATTAGGAAAATAAAATTGTTAAGAATGAAAACGGAAACGATTGAACATAATAATTATTTTACACATAACATTATTTTGACACTGGTATAAAATATAATTTTTAACTTATGGACTTAAAAATGTTATTATGTAGTAGGTATAAGAAATTAGAAAACACAAAAAATTAGATAAGAAAACACAAAATTTACATTTTATTATATATATATATATATATGCAATTTAGTAATACATCAAAACAGTGTGAAAGATTTTATTGACAAATATATATATTTGTCAATAAAATCTTCCTGGTCTTTTGTAATACTTATTGAAGCCTGTAAACAATAGGAGTTGAATAGGGAGGAAGAATAGGGGTTGATGTAACGGTTTTTGAAACAGGTTATGGACACCATTAATATTATGTATTATTAATTCCTATAAATCTGAATTAGGTAAACTGAGTGATTAATTAGGTAGATACTTACATGTACAGTGACCAGTTCTGAAACTTTTTCCTGAATTTTTATTCTCCCAGCCAAATGCGGACAAAGCTCCTTATAATTTTCAGGCGTCAGCTTTGGCCATAGCTCCACTGTTATTCCGTTTTCTGTAATAAAGATTTTACGTCGAAATCATAGACATACAAGGTAGGTATATACCTAACTAGCAGCGCCCCGGTTTCACCGGCGTAAGTACCGATCCCGTGGGAATTTCGGGACAAAAAGACAAATACCTAGCCTATAGGTTTGTTATTCCTGGTCACCATCTAGATACCTACCTACTCACCAAGTTTCACTGCAATCGGTTTAAGTATACTTAGTAGTTTTTGCGTGCAAGAGTAACAAACATCCATACTTACAAACTTTCGCGTTTATAATATTAGTAGGAAGGACTATGGTTGAAAATTACTTTAGACCTAAACTCAGCTAAAAAGTTGTCACGTAGGCAGGTACCTACCTATATAGATTTTGTCTAAGTTTTTAGTCACTGTTAGAACACGACGGCTTCCAAAGCTGCCTAAAGTGGATTGCACTCCTCACACTTACCAAACTGCCTGGCGTTTGGTTTAGGAAATAGGAATTAGGACAATCAATCAAGCTTTCCTATCTTAGTCGCTTCTAAGAGAATGGCATAGGTATTTAGATCACATTAAATTTTAATAATACTTTATTTAAGTACTTACCGATAAATCGAAGGGTGATATCCGATGGAATGTCCCACTTCTTAAAAAGGTCTTCAATACAGTCCATTGGTATTTGTACTAAAGTAGTCTAAAGTCACTAAAACCCAAACTAGAAAAGCGAAGCGCGTCGGAACAAGAATTGAAGAGAATGCGAGCGAGCGCGCGCGCCAGTGTTGCCAACACTTGAAATTTTATCCCCCTAAGAGTAAACTCAAAAACCCCTAAAACTCCCTAAACTCACAATTTGAAAAATGTAGGTTCTTACGTAATATTAAAACGTTTAATTTTTAATTATTATTTCTATTTCAAATAATTACAAGTGGTGTAAAAAACTTATTTATGGTTATTATTATAACAATTACTTACTATTAATAACCATTTTTTTTTGTAGATGTATTTAAAACTTTTTTTTTAAATCTCTATATCTAACCCGCAACGAAACAGTTCGCATTCTACGAGAGATGGGTAATCACTAGAGATGGGTAGCGGGTTATAACCCATTCATTCCATTCGGGTTAAAACTGGGAGATTTGGGTTTTAACTCAATAATAACCCATAATCACCCATTTGACTGGGTGAAAATAGTTTTTTGAATGAGAAGTGGGAATTAATGTTTACTATGTACTAGCTAGTCAAAAATAAATTCCTGAGCCTTAAATTAGGTATATTTATTGGAAAATAATATATCCGATTTAAGGATTATACGACAAAATAGTAGACAGTTTATCATCATTTGAATCGGGAATACGGTTCCAATCCCGACGACGTAGTTGGTTCAGGATTAGTGGAAGCCCCTGTTCATCTATGACTACACGCTACTACTACAGTATAACGAACTTTAATATAGTCTGTAAACGAAGCCATCTAGACCGAGCTATTCGGCAGTGCGGGGTAAGCGGAATGGTGACGGAGATGGCCGTACCGAGTAGCCATACATTTTACTCGGTACTAACAGGTAACACGGTAATAAGGATTCAGGGCTGTCTCAATTATAATTCCCTTTTTTATAAAAAAAAATTAAACAATTAAATAAAAAATAAAAAAATGGTTAGGAATAAATTATCCATATAGCGATCAAAGATGGCGGGCTCGATTTTTCATTACAATCGATATGAGTATCGTTTTCAGGGTTTTCGGGGTCGCTGATTGCTAATATATTATCCATTTAGCAATTAAAGATGGTGGTCTCGAAATTAGTAATAAAATCGATACGAGTATCATTTTCAGAGCTTTCGGGACTACTGATTACCTACGAATATATTATACATTTAGCAATCAAAGATGGTGCGTATTCTTATTGTAAATATGTGGATACATTACGGCATGATGCCGGTTACGTTCGTACGGGTGCAGCTTACTTACTGTACAGGGGTAAGGCAGTACGACTGGATACATCCTACTTACAGACCGGTGCGGTATACGTATTGTAAGTATGTGGATGCATAACGGCATGATGCCGATTACTATCATACTAGTGCGGCTTACTTACTGTACAGTGGTAGGTGCAGTAGGGCAGGGTACCTCTTAGTTAAAGACCGGTTCGGTATACGTATTGTAAATATGTGGATGCATTACGGCATGATGCTGATTACGTTCATACTGGTGCGGCTTACGTACTGTACAGGGGTAGGGCAGTACGGCAGGACACCGCTTACTTACAGACTGGTGCGGTATTCTTATTGTAAGTATGTGGATGCATTACGGCATGATGCCGATTACTATCATACCAGTGCGGCTTACTTACTGTACAGTGGTAGGGCAGTAGGGCAGGATAACTCTTACTTACAGACCGGTTCGGTAAACGTATTGTAAATATGTAAATACCTAAATTTAATATTGAATACCTAAATTTAACATTTTATTGGATGGATTAAAATGTTGTACAAGATCCACCATTTCGATTTAATGTAAATCGGACCATCATGATGCTTTGCAAAAATCCCTGAAAATACCCCTAAAAATTTCAGACCCCTGAAAAATCCGATCCGTGAAACAGCACGTAGGTACTACTCATAATTGTGTTTGTGAATGTGAATAAGTTATCTGATAGGATACAAGTAAGTGAATGTGATGTGAGTGATACAATTGTGTAATGAAGAAATGGCCTTACTAATTGGATTACATATGTAGAATCATCATCGTGCCGGCAACGGTAAGCAAGCGTTCTACTGCCACTTACTTCTGTAAATATGATTCAGGTGTAGAACGTAAGAAGAGGCGTTATTAATGTGACGCCACACGTAGTAAGGGTACATCATCGTTAATAAGTATCCTATAGTGGAAGTACTTATAACGTAACGGCATACGTAAGTACGGGATAATCATGCTGGCTACATTTTTTCTTGTTGGTACTGCATTAACAACGATCCACAGTCTTTGTACGAGCTTTCCCGAAACACCATTATCAAGAATGGCGTGTCATACATCTGAATCAGTGTCTGACTTAATTATTAAGCGAAAGACATCATTCTTGCGTATGCAATACACTTAATAAGTAGCAAATTGCGGGCTCATTGGTACATAACGGACGCTTTTCTACTTGTAAGTAGCTTTTTTCTCTCAGTGCGGTAGTAAAAGCGGCTGCTGCGCAAGAGGCGCTATTTCGATCCCCGCCCAGTGCATATATTTGTGTGTATGAATACGGGTATTTGCATTGGTCTTGTCGTGCCTTAGAGAGCACGTTAAGCCGTCGGTACCGGTTATCATACAAACATCTATGGCAGTCGATAAGGGAAAGTTGGAGCCCTCAAAAATCCAACAACTGGTCTAGCTGCAATGATTCGATATCGCCTTTGGGTTGTTGAGGTCAAATAGCAGCCGCTTCACGGAAAATATTGAAGTTAAGCCAAATCCGCAGTTAGACTGGTAAAAAGCAGACCCCAGACTCCAAGTGGAAAAGCTTCGGATACGACTGGGATTAACGCGAGGATAAAGAAGAAGAAAAAGTCTTCCAAAAGAACTTTCTTGACAACTAAATGTCGCAAGTTAACTAACGAACAAGCACTATCCTTAAAAATGGATGCACAGTTAAGTAGGAGGTAATATAATATCATAACAAACTAGCTGTCGCCCGCGGCTCCGCCCGCGTGGATGTCGGTTATCGCGAATCGGGGTATGAAAAATAGATGTTGGCCGATTCTCAGACCTACCCGATATGCCCACAAAATTTCATGAGAATCGGTCGAGCCGTTTCGGAGGAGTTTGGGAACGAAAACTGTGACACGAGAATTTTATATATTAGATTACGCCAAAGATGCATTTCCTTCCTATAAACATATTCGTACCGCTAAAATAAAACAATGTTTTCCTGACAGAATAAGAACCACTGAAGTTGAAATTGAGGTTCCACTGCAATCTTCCAATGCAAAAAGAAGCTGTAACGAGCACCGATATTAATAAAACTTATTTACTGCATAAATGGGGTTGCGAAGTATATGCAAAAATTCGCAATAGAAACAAGAATTGATGATAATAAACAAAAGTGATAATGAATCCGTCGCCTTCACGGTTTCGAGCAATTTACTCTAATTCATACTCCCATTCTTGCTTCTTAATTTCATAACCCATTTTAAAAATTACCTTTGATACACCTAATAATCTATGAGATTATAAACCTAAATACAGGTACACTGAGAAATTAACTGCAAATTTAATTTTGTAATCCTATATATTTATATGGAATTACAGAGTTATTTATGCAGTTAGTGTCTCTAGAAAACTGAACCGAAATTGTAAATACTTTAGTTTTTCCTTGAATTATACACAAAACAATAAATATTCCAAATTTGAAGCTTTTATGTCTGCTAGAAGTGTCTTAGAATTTTGAAGTTCGGTCATTCAGTGAGAAAATTAAGAAACTTTGACTCGTTATAATTCTTAAACTACTGGTTCAAATTGATTTGAGTTTGAAATATACCGTGTTTATACAATACTCTTGCTTCGAGAAGAGAATGATACGGCCGTGCTGCTTTTTTTTTGCTTGACTTGGCGGGGACACTGCCATGCCCCCAGATTACTAAAAGCAGAAACTAATAGGTATTCAAATTTAGTGGAATATGATATTCAAGTGCTCTAGACACAAAATAACGGAAATATTACAGAATATTTATTTTATTTTATTTATTTACAGTGGTAAGTTTTGTGATGGTCGCGTGGTTCCCGGCTGAGTAGAATTGAAAAAAATTTCACTTTTAGGAAAATCTTTTTATTCTTTAGACGACTACTTTAAAACTTTAATTTATTTATTGACATTAAAATTTGTAATACCTATTGTGGACATTATTAATGTATTTATTTTGAACATTGTTGATTATCTTGGGCATTATGACTATATTATTATTATTATGTTGACAGCATATTATGACTATGATTATTCAATGACATTTTGTATTTCTCATAATCATTGAATTCAATATTGTTTTGAATGGAAGGATTTAAATAGAGCCTAAGCTAATATTTGCATGCCGTTGAATGATAGATATGCGGAACTGTAAAATAAATGAAAAGAAAGAAAGGATTTTTAGGGATTTTGCTACAGAAGGGGTAAAATAGGTGACAAACGGTTGTATAGAGTTCTTTTACGAACGTAGTTCCGGGTGAAGCCGGGACCCGTCCCGCTAGTAATCATTAAAATACTGTTTTCGAGGCTACTTACATGGAAGTAAGTAGCCTATGACGTCATACGTTATTATGAACCAAAACACCTTTAGCCTTTCATCTCATATAATCTATTATAACTAGATTAGACTGAGAATAACAAAACATTTTATTTAAGAAGCTGTGGGTAATTACCGTTAACTAGGTATGCAGTTTTGGTTAGGTATTGACATTAAGAAAGAAACAAGAAAGCATTTGGGGTGCGAGGGCCGGAACCCCCACGCGGTGCACCCTAAGCAGTGGAGAGGGTGGAGTGTCTCACCCCAAGGGAAGACGCTGCCGCCTGCGGCCTATTCCGATCAAGGCAAGAGAGGCCATGTAGAGGACTGCTTGGAAGCTCTCCGTGCATCTTAGACTAGAAGAGGGCACAGTGGAGATCAGGTAGGGGACGGGCTGGTTCTCCGAGCGGAGGCGTGAGAGTGACAGACCACTTGTCACCCTTTAGACTATATAAATGGTAAAATACTGTTTTATCAACAATTACTAACAATTAAATAATATTCGGACTAATATTTGAACTTTAGACTATATAAATGGTAAAATACTGTTTTATCAACAATTACTAACAATTAAATAATATTCGGACTAATATTTGAACTTTAGACTATATAAATGGTAAAATACTGTTTTATCAACAATTACTAACAATTAAATAATATTCGGACTAATATTTGAACTTTAGACTATATAAATGGTAAAATACTGTTTTATCAACAATTACTAACAATTAAATAATATTCGGACTAATATTTGAACTTTAGACTATATAAATGGTAAAATACTGTTTTATCAACAATTACTAACAATTAAATAATATTCGGACTAATATTTGAACTTTAGACTATATAAATGGTAAAATACTGTTTTATCAACAATTACTAACAATTAAATAATATTCGGACTAATATTTGAACTTTAGACTATATAAATGGTAAAATACTGTTTTATCAACAATTACTAACAATTAAATAATATTCGGACTAATATTTGAACTTTTCGTTCTAAGCTCGCGTTGGAACTGGGCAGGATTCGAAACCGCGGTTTCCCGATCGGAAGGCCGACTCCTTAACCAACAAGCTTCCGACGTATGTTTAAATTACATAAACTATGTAAAGTCAAGTATTCAGAAAAATATGAATAAATATACAGCCAAAATTAATGAGGAAAAATTAGAGTTAGAATATAGACTTAGAATACCATTACCGTGTTTTTTCATCTTCAATGAAAACACTTGTACTATTCCACATTATTTATTATATTCCTGACCGGTTTCTCCTTACGGCATTATCAAAGGTTGATACATGTTTTTTGGGTTTTTTTTTTTTTTTTTTTTTTACGTGCGGGAAATCCCCACGGATACCCCCCCCCCGTCGGAGCCGAAGGGGGAGGTTATGTCGGACTCGAACCGACTAAACCGCACGCCGTCTGTGGGTCGATGTGCTAGGCCGGAGGTGAGGTTGTCTTTTGACATATCCCTCGCACCCCGGCTGACCCAGGGCCATTCCTCTTGGTCTGGCCCTCCTCGGGAGGGGGGACCACGCGGTCCCCGACTCGCCCCCGGTATGGGGGGGGCGCGCACCGTCCTACGATGCGCGCCGCCGCCGTGGCCTGCTTCTGCTAGGGTGACGAGCGGCTCCACCCGTCACCCTCAGGCCCGCGCTCATGGGGGGCGGAGGTCGGTTTGCACATGTTTTTTGGGTATCAGATGTCAATTAGAGTAATATATTGACTGTGTGGGTAGACAAAAATAGTGGGATAGTACTTTATAAATTTTCCCAAAATTTAGGGAGAATCACAATATGAGCCCATTACCATAAATCAAGTCATGTTTGAAGTATTATTTGTTACAATTAAATGTCAAATTAATACAAAAATGTTAGAATAAAATAAGTAACGACTAAAAATAAAAATAAATGAAGTATAAGACCTTATCAATTTAAATAGGAAATTATTACGATGAATTAAGTCAACATTGAGATACTACCAAAATAAATACCGAATTAATAAATGTCAAAAAACGATTGTATAATGTCATCAACGTCAAAGTGTTATAAATTATAAAAAATAAAATAAAATAGGAATATTTACTAATTGTCATGTGATTCAATAATAAACTAGAATCATATTCTAGAATAATAAACATGTAGATTTTACCATTTGCTGTATGGTAATAAAGGTGAACGGCTTAGTTCTAACTGTTGGTTCAGGATCATGTTCCTATCCGAATTTTCCATTAATTTTCCTACCTTTGTCACATGAGTGTAGAACTTTAAAATTTATTTTTGGGTCAAAGGAATATAAATAAGAATAAAGAAAAGAATATAAAGGCGAAACCGGTCAGGAATAAAATAAATAATGTCGAATAGTACAAGTGTTTTCATTGAAGATGTGTAGCAAGTTCCACCAAGTGCCATCAATCAACAGTATAAGCACCATTACCGTGATTACAGTATTACTTTTACGTGCGAAGTTAGGATGGAAAAACTAGACAATACTTAAGTATTGAAAAAAAAATTGGAATGTCAATTATTGGTGGGATGTGTAAATAGTCCTACTTTTGATGTGTTTGCACACAGATTGTAGGGTAAGTAGCTAAATAGAAGGCATGAAATTTGTTACAAAAAAAATATGGCACTGACTTGCATTCCACCTGGCAGGCATGGCTCTTGTGTCCACTTCGATTTTAAGATGATTCGAATTCTTGAGTTCCAACGTTTTCTTTATAATAGGGGTTAAAGTATGAAATTGCCGTTTCATTGTAATAGGTACTTCGAATTGACATAGAACCTTCATGGTTTGAGATTTTTGAGTGAAACTTTTTCCACATGGTACCTATGTAGTTCTTCATTTAAAAATGTGCAACATTCGATTATCGACTTTCAGTTGTTTTTTTTATTCAGCTTAGACAAGAAAGATGGATACTTCGAAAATTCGAGTGATTTTTGAATACGAGTTCCGACGCGGAACTAACGCGGCAGAAACAGCTCGCAATATCAATGTTGCGTTTGGAGAGGGGACTGCTAATGAACGCACCGTGCGATTTTGGTTTAAACGCTTTCGTGATGGAAACTTTGATTTGAAGAACGAACCACGAGGAAGGCCGTCCACACAGGTAAATAACAATGAATTGAAAGACATGGTGGAAGCCGATCCGAGCCAAACTACCCAGGAATTAGCTGCATGGTTTAACGTTACCTTACCAACAATATTGACTCATTTGCGTCAAATCAATAAAATAAAAAAATGTGAAAAATGGGTACCTCATGATTTGACTGATCTGCAGAAAGAAATGCGTGTTGATACTTGTGTTGCCTTGTTGAATAGATACAGAAATGAAGGAATATTGGATCGAATTGTGACATGTGATGAAAAGTGGATTCTTTACGATAACCGTAAGCGAAAAATGCAATGGCTGACCCCAGGTGAAACGCCACAACAGTGTCCTAATGCAAAGCTTACCAATAAAAAGGTAATGGTAACTGTTTGGTGATCTCAGCATGGTGTTATTCACTATAGCTTTCTACGATCTGGTCAAACAATAACGGCAGATGTCTACTGTGCCGAACTCCGAACAATGATAGCAAAACTAGCAGTGAAACAGCCCCGACTCATGAATCGATCTTCACCATTATTGCTCCATGATAACGCGAGACCTCATACAGCACGAGAAACCGTTTTAACTCTACAGGAACTGCAATTAGAAACTATCCGTCACCCTCCGTATTCGCCAGACCTTGCTCCAACAGACTACCATTTTTTTCGTGATTTGGACAATTTTCTATGTGATAAAAAGTTTTCTTCTCAGGAGGCAGTACAAAATGCTTTCACACAGTTTGTCGAATCTAGATCACCAGAGTTCTATCGCAAAGGCATAAATGACCTTCCTACTAGATGGCAGCAATGTAAAGATAATAATGGTAATTATTTTGATTAAATAAATACGTTAAATTAAAAAAAAAACGAATTTCAATTTGTCAGTACAAATCGGCAATTTCATACTTTAACCCCTAATAAAATAAGGCGAAAAGAAACTTGCCACCGTGCACGAAGGCGAAAACCCTTCATAGTAATCTAATCTCGGTTGGATTGCGTTCAGGGGTCTGCAAATGCGTAGCCGGGCAAGGGGGATTGTGGTCGCAGCACTAGTGGGGCCGGTTGGTGTGCTGGCCGTCAAGCTCAGTGCCACGATTGTTAATATGGTACGTGTATGTAATGGTGACCTTCTTTCCTGAGACTTTGCCTTCAGCTTATTATCAGGCAAGGTGAAGTCAAATTGCGATGTCCTTTACAAAAAAACCATAAGTATTGGTGAATTATAACACTATTAATAATAAAGTAGGAACATTGGTGCTCTACCATGCACCCGGCTTTGGAACGTCACAAGATGTTTCGAATCAAACGAAAACAATTTAGCTGATTATAGATCACAGCGGATTTATACATTAAATTAACTACACATAAAAAGAATAGCTAACACCAACAATAGTAGATTAGTAGCCAAGGGCTGTAAGGCATCAATTGCAGCCCGAGATATTTAGGCGCACGAGCGCAGCGAGGGCGCCTATAGTTCGAGGGTGCAATTAATGCTTACACCCGAGCTAACTACTCTGCTTTACATCTCGACTGTGAGGTAAGTAGAAAAAAACCGGCATTACAAGAATAAAACATTTTATAAGTTAAAATTTATAGGGAAATGAGAAAAAATTTCAAATTTTAGGGACAGGTATTTTTTGGGTATGTTCAATTCAATTCTTGTTGACTGGCTTCTGTGTGTTGCCACAACTTGCCAATGTCAGGGTGTTGTGAAAAGCTATTCGGTAGTCTTGGGTATGCTAATAATAATAGTTTTCCATTCCCGCCTTTTTTGATCTCTTTTTTTTTCAAGAACTCAATTGAGCTTCGCCGTTCGAAATTTAAAATTGATGCCTGTTAAACGTATACGAAGACAAGGCTGAATAGCGAAGCGACCTCTTTTGTCATTAGGCTGAATGCATGAAGTCTATTGCCAGTATGACGGTTAGATGTACGCGAACTTTTTGAAAGAGTAAAGTGATTTTTTTAATTACTTACCGCCCTAGGGCTTTTATAGCTACATTATTACCCTAGAGCGCTAATTGGTCACTTACACGCCCCATTTGGGGGTAATTAGGACCTACTTACCGAACATGAGAGATGTAAAAATATATAAAGTATGTTAAATTTATTGCGTTGGGATAGAATAATTTAGTTACGGTGCGTTTGTAAGTCGGACTATTTTAACAGAGCCTCTTAACACTTCTACAATGACTCCTAACGGCCAACTCAACGCAGCAGAATTTTCCTTCTCCGGATGAACGACGGTGCCGATTTGTACTGGTTTGTCGGGAGGAGCCTATTTTTGTATTTTTTTTTTGTGTCTTCTCATCAATCAAAGTGAATGTGAAGTGAAAATTATCCTTACATGGTTCCCACGAGAGACCTAAAACCTTTGAGACATAACTACCAACGTCAAATTCAAGCGACTTGCGATGGGTATCAAGAAGTGAGTCCAGTAGCATAGCAGAATTGCTAGACCACTTCACCAAATCAAAGTCGCTAGCCTTGAAAAGTTTTATCAGGTTGCGAGCTAAGTGTATAGCAGTATCCTCATCGGATACGGAATGAACTAGATCGTCAGTGTATAGACAGGTCTCTGCCATTTTAGCAGCGTCAGGGTAGTGCGGACTCATGTCAGTAGCCAGCTGACGCACAGTGCGTATACCTAAATAAGGACTCGACTTCATACCGAATGCTTGCCTATTAAAGACATTGGTCTGAATTTCACAACACGTATATTAATTTAAAAATTTCTTTCGATTTCACGCCATTTCATAAATATTTTCATGTTTATTATCAAATTACAATATGGATTGAGGTGTTAGAGAAAATAGGATAGCAGTGATCACCTTGCAGAAAGTGGGTATGGAGCCGTCGCGTTGGTCATATTCCAGATACTTGGTATCTTACCTATATCTTAACCATGTTGCCTGGAAAAAATCAATTTAAGCATCTACCTGACTTTTTTCTCTAAAAACCCATTGACAACCAAGATTTTTTTGAAAAATGTTTTAATTTTTTTTTGTGAAAATGCGTATACTTGTATGCTTTGTCAATTGTACCCTACCGCATTTCATATGTATGCACAAAAATGTTTAAGTTATATGAAACTGGTTAGTACCAAAACAATGTCGATAGCATACCAATTAATAACCCACAAAGTGATAATGAAACACTTATAAGCTGATAAGTTAACTCAGAGGAGTTATTAGGACGAAGTAACTCATTCAAACTGTTCGTTTATTTTAATAATTTCTAAGTAAATATGAAGGTATTAGTTGCTTTACTAGTATTGGCGGTGGTAGCGTTGTCAGTTGCCGATCCACCAGCACCATCGTACCCATCGTACCCTCGTGGCTGCATTTGGATCAATGGAAGATGTAAGTTAAAACTATTTTTAATCACAAACTTGGTGATAATTATAGGAACGTGTATTGAAATAAAACTACTTTTTAACGTACTCTGTCGCGGTACATTTGATATTATTTAACCAACGTTTCGACTACTTTTCAGCAGCCATGGGTTGACTAAAGACAAAGTCACATAGTTTGAATTAAAAGTTGTCTCAGAGTACCCGAATCATGATGAATTGTTGGTTTTACTATTTACCCACAATGAGCTTACTGTGTCGATAATTTTTGTTCTATTTTGCTTCTTTCTTAGTTTAATTAATGGAATGACTGAGTCCCAAGCCGGTAGTACGCTCCAACCATCTTCTCTATTGAAATTCGGATTGTAGCCAAATACGGAATCCTATTTCCCCACAACCACATTTTCCTTTTTTCTATTTGTACGTAAGGAAACCCCCACTGAATACCACTTCACCAGGGTGAATGGTAAAATGGTGATGCCTGAACCGACTAAATTTACACAGTGTTCCATCCACGTAGCCTTATACCATGGACCCTGGGTAGAAACTTCCCAGAATCCCGAATAGACTTTGACTACCAGTCGTAATGAAGACACACCCTTGAATTTTTTGGCTCATTTATCTCAGGCTTCTTCTACTAGGGTGACGGGCAGCTTCCACAGCCACCTGGCATGCCTCCGCAACACTGAGAGGCTACAATTCTCCTGGTTAATTTTTCTGTATTGTGAACTGAGGAACTGCTGATATTGTGACGTCAGAAATTCTGTAAACACCGAGGTCACCAAAACGAATAATGTTACTAAGCTTTAGTCATTAAGTTTGAGTATTTCAATGTAAACATTGATACCCTAACGATCTTGATACCCTCTGATCTTTGACTTCTTCTATGTACTCGTTTATTAGTAGACAATGTAGATATTTATCATTTTTTACTTTGGTATTTTACAGGAGTTTCTTACCTTGCAGCTTGAAGAGCTACCGTTTTCCCTTACTTAATGATAATTTGTGCCCAGGTTGGCGAGGTTGCGAGGTTGGTACACACTCTTACACTTCGGCATGTGGACCGAAGATGCCCGAGGCCACCTGCGATGAACCGAACCCTGTGAGGGAACAGGGCGATTTGTGCGACTACTCAGCTTGCTACTGCGACGCTCCTACTGTCAGAGATAAGTCTACCAACAAGTGTGTGAACCTTGACGAATGTCCTAAGAAGGAAAATGTGCTGTGAATTTGTACACCTGGAAATTAACAGTAAAATATTATTGTTTTATTTGTAGTTTTTTTTATTTAATAGACGTTGCTCTGCTTTCACAGCGCCATCTATTGGGTTCATTGTGAATATAAACCATAGGTACAGGAACGCATTCCTCACTTATATTGTTGTACATCTACACTACTATTATAAAGAGGAAAGATTTGTATTTTTGTTTATATGTTTGTAATGAATAAACTCAAAAACTACTGCGCCGGTTTCAAAAATTCTTTCACAATTGATAAGCTACATTCACCCTGAGTAACATAGGCTTATTGAATTTCCACGAGAACGTTTTTACCACCCGTGCGAAGCCGGGGCAGATCGCTAGTTCAATAATATAGTCAGTGTCAGAACGCCTGATAAATGTAAATAGCAACATGGCAATTAGCTTTTAACAGGCGTTATATTGATATAAACAAAATTATATTGTTTGGTATTGTCAGGCGTGGTTCACTCCGCGCAGTACATTCGTTATCTACTTACAGCGAAGTATCCTGCCGACCGGATTAAAATTAGTCGACTGTCACGCGCGTGTGAACGCTTGAGGTATTTTCTATGCTCGCGCTCGGCTGGGATTTTATAAAAACATTATGTTTGTCGTGGACTGTATGACTTTTATCTCCCTATCAGGATTCACTTGAATAAAACTCCAATTTGCAGACTTGCAGCTTTGTTCTTCTAACTTCTATTGTTCTGGATCTTTATTTCCAAATTGTTCCGAAGACTGTACTGTGTAGTACTGTACCGTTTTACGGGCGTAACATGCTCGCTTAAGTACCACATTTTTCGTTACTAATACCTTGTACTAACCCCGGTCCTGGATCACGTCACCAAGTTGTAATATCCTGGTCACGCGGAACCAAATTGTAATAAACACTGCCTTAACCATAGTAATCCTGGTCAGCGGCAGCAAATTGTACCGTGATCCTGCGTCACAGCACCAATACGTAATAAAGCGGTGGTCATACCCGCAGCATTTCACCACACTAAATAAATCGTCGATATTGTTAATTCTACTTTGGCCAATGATCGTATAATGGTCAGAGGAGACCCTAGATGAGCCCGCATATCCCGGATCCTATAGAGTTCTAGGAATAAGATAAGATAAGATAATATTTATTGGTTCAATCACAATTATTAAAATTACATATCATTACATTAATACAAACAAATGTACTGATTTTTGTATTACAACAAGTTTGATATGTCGAACGTTGACGGCCGTACTAGTTAAAACTGTGTGACAGCCGTCAGCGCCTTCAAAAAGTAGTGCAATAACTTAGGTAATCACTTCTAGGCAACAGATAAAAGTGTTTGTTCAGTAAGTTAAGAGATTAGAAAAATCATCAGCAAAGCATTTAGGAATAACAAAGTTAAATTAAATTAATTTAATTTAACTTTGTTATTCCTAAATGCTAAAATTAAATTGAGTCGGTTTAGTCTGCGCGTGTGTATGTTGTGTGTTATGTGCGTGTGTGTGCGTGCGTGCGTGCGTACGTGTGCGTGGGCGTGTGCGTGTGTGTGTATGTGTATGTGTGTGTGTACATGTGTTGTATTTGCTTATATGTTGAAGTATGTTTGTGTATGTTTGTTGGACAGTTTATACCTATGAAATCAATGCTTCTGTATCTGTATAGTTTAATTGAAGTAGCCATTTTGTAATTTTAGATTTCACCTCTGCATACTTCAGTTCTGTGATGTTTAGTTTATTGTTGACTCTGTTATAAATACGTGTACTCATTATATAATACTGCCTTCTAGCCAAAGCTGTCCTATGCAACTCAGTGAAACATAGCGCAGCATTCCTACGGCTGGTACCAACTAGGGTGCTAGAGGTTTTTGAATGTCTTTTCATTGCAACTCGCAGTATAAATAATTGTCTAACCGTTAGGACACTACACTCTTGATACAAGGTGTCAGTACCATATCGTCGAGGTTTAAAGTATATGACTTTTAAGACGGCCCTCTGAGCCCGTTCCATCCTCAACATATAAGTTGGACCCGATCCGCCCCACGCTAGTATTGCATATGATATTACTGACTGCGCCAAGGCATAGTACACGGTTTTAAGTGTTTCAGGGTCAGCAGAGTGTCTCAGTCTCCGAAATATTGGCATCAGCTTTCTTACACGACATATGGAGTTATTAATATGTGTCTGCCATGTCAATGCTCTATCCAAAGTGACACCAAGATACTTCACCTCAGAGGCATGCTCAATGCTGCCACAAATGCATGTCCGGGACTCGGGGCGACATGAATGGGCCCTAAGGCGGATTGCGTCAAGATTTGGGTTCCGCCTCTGTGAAAAACATACAAACTTTGTTTTAGTAACATTGAGTGTCAGTAGATTGGAACTCAAAAAGACCATAACCTCTCTCAAAGCATTTTCAGCGTGCCGACGGGTCTGCTCCCAACTCCTCCCACTTATCAACAATGCTGTGTCATCTGCATAAGTAACTATTTTGCAGTTAGAGATAGTTTTATTACACAGATCATTGATATAGATAAGGAAGAGCGTAGGTCCCAGCACACTTCCCTGTGGAACACCAAAGCCAGGGGTGGATGATTCACTTACAAGATTACCTATTTTGACATGTTGGGTCCGGTGAGAGAGATAACTCCTGAAGATATCGAGCACGTCACCCCTGACACCGACAAATTCCATTTTGGAATGCTGGTATTTATATAATGAAACATTACTATACAATTACTTAATTCTACCCCCACTTACTTTAACTGATTTATGTTAAGGTACAACAATTTCTCAATGAATAAGTCTCTCACAAATAATTTTCTCACAAGCAACCTACAACCGTACTATATCCTAACACTGCCCTAATTACTACTACTGTGGCAAACAACCCGAATAACTTTATTGATCTAACCTTTTACATTGTCGACTTAGTGTTGCAAGCCGCTTATTACTAGATCCTAACACTGCCCTAATTACTACTACTGTGGCAAACAACCCGAATAACTTTTGCTCCCCATAGGCATATACTTTGAATTTGTTAGTTTTGTTTCCCCGTTGGCGTATACTTTAAATTTGTTAGATTTTGTTTCCCCGTTGACACAGGCTCCACCAATCGCCGTGTGCAGTGGGATACTACCAACTTTAAATATCCCCCCTCTATCCTTTTGTAAGCACGTAGCCCCAACTGGAACTTACGCGCCTTTAGAGAGTAGGATAGCTGACTCGCATTTTCCCTCCCCCAATATCTGAATCCAGTTAAATGTATACGTCTAATTAGACTTGAATTAGAAAGGACATTGCCTATTAATTCTAATTCAAAATAAGATTATTTCTTTCACAATATTGTCAAAACATAGTATGACTAGTACAGATTCAATGAATAGTTTCATGTCGTAGCGCGGTCTGATGACCAATCCATCAAATGAGATTCTGTGTCCAAAATAGGATCTTTAACATGTCAGAACTGACTCATACTTGTCACGTGCATAAACGAGATCGATATAGTGTCCCTGGTGTAGAAGACAGCCATATCTAGGGTCAATTGCCCAAATCAATTAAGGTTCGATACAAGTTCCAAATTAGGAAAGCGCTCTGCTAAGGTGAGCTAGATGTACCTCGCCAAAATGATTCCTCGGCTACGACGCTCCGAGTAATAAGTATTATTTATAGCATAGTACTTTATTCAAAGTCAATTGGTAGATCAGTCAAACAAACTTCTCATTTCGGAATAATTTCCATTACGAATTTGATTAATTATGATGTGGGTGGATTTAAAATATGTTATGTCACCAATCCAAGTTTCATTGAGACCATACTAAGTCAGTTGCTAGGCAAGTAGAACGTTAATGTACCCTCTACCGACAACATTAGCAACGCGGTCCAACGACGGCTCGCTTATAGGTCTAATCCGAATACATCGAACGCCTACTAAACTATACAACACGATAGCTCGTGTACAATTTACTCAAATCACGATTTCACCACGGCATTAACGCACGAAAAGCCTTAACTAAATCAATCACAAGTATCACCAAGGAATGATATGTTACATCACCAAGCAAAGGCCCGATTAGCTCAGAACCGTTACAATACTAGTCCTTACTAATACACTTCCTAACCTATTCCCATTGTGTGAGTACCTACTCTACCCCCAACTTAGAACTTCTGTTCAACCAAAACTAGGTGTAACGTCACCTCATTTACATTTAAACGTGTGGTGTTTCATGAGCCTATCATGTATTGATGGTATTCCATCAACACTCCTGCTCTGCTATGGGTGCAAGCTAGTTAGGCTTGACTTGGCCTATCCTCATAACTGTGTGCTTGCTCCAGTCCACGAGCCGAAGCTCAGGGATGTGAACTGAAACCCTAACGAGATAATAGTTAGTGTATATATAAATAGATATATAAGACTGAACTGCGAGCTCTGTAAGTTCTGATCCAGGCCCAATTGGACGGTTCCACTTCGACGGTACCTACCCATCACAGAACAAACAGTCACCCACATTCAGGAAGCTTTTCCGATCCCGTTTCCACAGGTAAAATCGGAATGCCGCCCGCTTCAAAGGTTACCGGCCCCTAGCTATTCAGATGAATATGGAGTCGTTGCCACCGTCAGGTATCCCTCCATAACCAGGCACATCGCCATGGGTTTCCTACGGGAAAACTAGCTAAAACACCGCAGTGCTACCCTCAACTACTAACATAACAAAAGATGATAAAACGACAGCAATGACTTTACGAATGCACTGCCAGACTCAACAGCACAAGACAGTAATAATACGCATACATTTACACGTACTATCCCTGCCCAATGTAAGGTGTCTTCATTTTCGTAAAGGCCCTAAGTCCTGCTCCGATCGCGACCCATCCCAATATTCGACGCGAGAACTGGCCTACCCCACGCCCTAGTCGTAACAAATCTTAATCGCGCACCCTTGTACGTATCACGCCCAACCACACACAAAATCAAGATTTACAATTAATTTCAACAATTTCAACATAATAAAGATGATAAAACGACCGTAAGGACTTTACGAATGCACTGCCAGACTCAACAGCACAAGACAGTAATAATACGCATACATTTACACGTACTATCCCTGCCCAATGTAAGGTGTCTTCATTTTCGCAAAGGCCCCAGGTCCTGCTCCGATCGCGACCCATCCCAATATTCGACGCGAGAACTGACCTACCCCACACCCCAAACACACAAACAAGATTTACAATAGATTTCGACAATTTATAATTTTTACAGAATTATAAGACTCTCGGCGGTACATTGGAAAAACTCTAAACTGTTCGCGTTAAACAAAGATAGCTAATAATTCGTTTATTACACAACACCGGCAACAATTTCATATAATTCACAAAAGGAATTTAACACTATTTCTTTACAACGATAGAAATATATAACTTACAAAGACAGTCCGCCGAGCCGTACCCCTTGTTAACTATCTGGATCGAATGAATGACGAATAAAAAGTGTCCTCCGCCTCCAGAAAACCCATCTTTTAAAGGCGAGGTCTCCCTTCTCTAAACTAACCTCGCCGTTTCTAGAACTACACATCATCCTTCATCCAATCGTGAGCTTTTTCCGGCAAGCCGCCTCAGCGAATTTGCTCCTTTTATATAAAAACTCCTTAATTCATATGATTGGAATAAGAATAATCCAAGATAATGTCTAACTAATTTTCCAGTTAATTATTCGTATACTAATATTTAGAATTCGCGACTAGTGCAATATCACAGAACATGCAGCCAATAGAGATTCCTGGTTACATCAACCGCAGGATCAGTAGCAGTTGATGTTAAATCTTATTTCAATTTTTTTACGGATAATCTTACGTTATTTCGCTACCAATAAGACAAACATGGAATTTAATTTATTTACAATAAAGGAAATGGCTCAATCGCTGCGCCATCTAACATCCATCTTAAATACCACACCCATTTTTTTTTGAATTTTTAATTTTAGCTCCATCTACCCATCTAATTGTGAACTACTTCCACTCATCAACTGTAGTCCGTTACAACCTACTCACTTAAGGAGCAACCTAAATGACGCGGTTTGCTTCCGTGTCTTACAATGTATTCTTAGCACTACTTATACACCAATATATACATTATATATACATTATAGACCGTTCTTCATGCGGCATGGCTCGGCGTACTGGACAGTTCTCCCACCAGTATAGCAGTTTGCGGAACGGCTTTCTCCAGTACGACGATCTTGCTCACAGGCCTTTTGAACACTCCGGTTTTTGTTCTTACGTCTGCCATCCGGATTCCACCGTCAGGTCCAGTGTAGGTGCGTGTGACTTCTCCCATTGGCCACACGTTGCGTGGTAGAACATGATCCACTATTACCACGATGTCCCCAATCTGCAGGGGTCGTCGTTGGCGGCTGCGGTCGTGCTCTTCTTCTTTTACATATTCCGCAGTCTCGTTCTATTGTTCGAACGGTAGGTCGCAAATGGATGATCCAGTACCGCTGCCGCAGGTCGTTCGTAACCCGTTCGCGCCCGGCGTGCCCGGCGGCCTGATGTTCGCGCATCACTATCAACTTAGTGACGCAGTGTCGGCCGTCGAGTATGAGGGGCTTTTTCGCTTCAACTGGCGCGGTAGCTGCTCCGATGCGTCCTTTGACCCGTAGTAGTCCATCTTCCAAGGTCGGGTCCAGCTTATACAGACGACTTGCTTTAGAAATAGGGCGAGTGGTATGTAGTCGCTCAATGTCTTCTCCGAAGCTCTCGTGCTGCGCGCGGCTGATAATTGCATTCTCAGCCCTTTTGATGTGCGTAGTTCCTAGATGCTTTGTTAGTCGGCGACACTTGTCCACGAAGGCTAACACGTAGGCGGCGGCTCTAACATACCGATTGTAATTAGAGAACCGGGCGGGGTCGGGTAACCACGCATGATGCACTTCTCTCTTCTCGTTAACGTGTAACACCTCAAAGTCTTCAACTGGCTGTGTCTTGTCTGCCGGCCATCGTTCTTCTGGTTGCAACAGGAACTCTGGACCTTGAAACCACCTGTCGTCCGCGGTGATCGGTAAGTAGGTGACGCGTGTTGCGTCGTCTGCTACGTTCTGCTCAGTCGGCACCCACCGCCACTCCATGCTGTTAGTGAGCTCGGAGATCTCACCCAGGCGGTGGGCTACAAACGGCGTGTAGCGTCGCTCGTCGTTTCGCACCCAATGTATCACCGTGGTTGAGTCGGTCCAGTATACTGTCTTGTTTATCTTAACCCGATGCTCTTGCTTGATTGTTGCTGCTAGCCTCGACGCGATGACCGCTGCTTGTAGTTCCAGCCGAGGTATAGTCTGCGTGCGTCGTGGCGCCACTTTCGATTTTGCGGCCACGAGGCATAACCTGACGCTGCCGTCCGAATGAATGATGTGCCAATACGCCACTGCCGCGTACGCTTGTTCACTCGCGTCACACAGCACATGCAGCTGTAGGTCTTGAGCATCGTTCAGCATGTAGCAGCGTTCGAGTCACAGGCAGGCTAGGTCGTTGAGTCGCTCTAACCAGGCTGCGAAGAGCTCATTTTCTTCTTCGGCTATAGGTTCGTCCCACGACATCTGAAGTCGCCACAGACTCTGGAGCACGATCTATGCGCGTATAGTAAAGTGGCTCAGCAGTCCGAGGGGGTCATAAATCGACATGACCGCGCTGAGGGCTTCTCTCTTCGTCGGCGCTCGCGTCCGGTTAGTCACTTCCGTGGGAACTCGGTTCATAGAGGTGTTGAACCCAAGCTCATCTTGTTCTGCGTTCCAGATGAGGCCGAGTATCTTGTTCTCGGGCCCATCTCCCCCCAGTGGCGTCGGCGACGTTGCTCGTAGCTCAGCTGGGACGTCGCGGAGCACGCTAGCTTGGTTCGTGTTCCACCCTCGTAGCTTGAAGCCGGCAGCTGCGTGGACCGTCATTAACTCGGAGACGGCTCGCTGGGCTTCTTCTTCATTTTCGTAGCTGGCCGCCAGATCATCCATGTAGTGGCTTCTCGTAATTGCTTCGAAGGCCGCTGCGTGAGTATCTGCATGGGCCCTCGCGTTCGCGTAGTGTGCCATAAATGGGGAGCTGGTAGCACCGAAGATCATGCTCGTCATCTTGTAGTGTCGGGGCGGTATATCTCGGTTTCTTCCCCTCCACAGGAACTGTTGAGCTGGCTGATCTTTGGGTCGTATATTTACTTGCAGGAACATCTCTTGTATGTCCGCTGTGATGGCGATCGGCTTCTCTCGGAACCGGAACATAAACCCCTGTAGTGACATCAACAGGTCCGGCCCCTCAAGCAGGTGATCATTCAGACTGACACCCCGGCTCTTGGCTGCTTCATCGAAGACGAGTCGCTGTTTACCAGGCTTGTTCGGGTTATGCACTGCGAAGTGAGATAGGTACCAGCAGACTGGACTCGTAGCCTCGGTGCCGTCGCATGGTGTCGCGTATCCCTTCTTCAGCAAGTTATCAATTTGCTTGGTGTAGGCTTCAGCGAAGTCTTGATCGTTGTCCATTTTTTCTTCGATCTTTTTCAGTCGGCGCAGCGCAGAGTTGTAACTTGGCGGGAGTGTGACGTTGTCTTCTTTCCACGGTAGCCCTACTTCGTAGCCTTTATCAGTTCGCTTCAACGTAGATTCGACGATTCGCACCGCTCGACGTTCCGCGTCACTCACTTTCGGCTTGTGAGAGATACCGAGCGCGTCGATCTTGAAGTGATGGTCTACGAGGTCGTGCAGGCGTTCACTCTCATTTTTAGTTTGCTCAGAGGTGAAAACATGTAACACGTCGCTTTCGCTTTGGCGAATTATGCTTCGTGGTAACGTTCCATGTATCACCCACCCTAGGCTGGTTCTCGACGCTACGGGTTGGCCTCGTTTGCCCAGACGCAGCTCCCGGGATACGATATACTCCCAGTGGTCTGTGCCTACTAGGATCTCCGGACGCGTCGACTCGTAGCAGACCTTGTTCTCTCCTAGGTTTCGCAGATGTTCATACTCGAGCAGTGAAGACGGAATAGCTTGCTGATGTAGTTTCATAGACCGGATGGTGCGTGCCTTTAGTTTGTGGGGCGCACCTTCGGGTCCCTTAATCTTCACGGTCACCAGCTGGCTTCTCTCTTCCGACTGCTGCATGTTGACCCCTCGCATTAGCAGTCGTTGCGGAGGTCCTCTTGCCCCAATTTTCCTTGCCAGGTCTGCATCGATGATAGAGATGGTAGCGCCTTCATCCAGGAGTGTATGAGTCTTTGCCTCCCCCCCTGGTCCCACGACTGTGACGGGACACATCTTCAGCAGCACGGCTCTTGGCTCAGCTGAGGACTGGGTTACCACTGAGAGTACTGCTTCCGTCGGGCTTGACGTAGTTGGTGGCTTCTCATCTTGCTTCGGCTTCTCACTGTGCAGAGTGGTGTGATGGGCGATGCGGCATTCGTTCACACCGTAAGGCTTCGACTTACACCTATAGCGTTGATGCCTTTTTACTAGACACTTGAAACACAATCCTTTTTCTTTCACGAAGTTCCATCGCTCTACTACCGTTAGTGCCTTATACTGTGGGCACCGCGGTAACTCGTGGGCTTTCTCACACTTCAGACACTGATCTAGCTGTTCTTTCGACTCTGATGACACTGTGACATTGAAGACAGCGTTCGTTTTCTTCTTATTCGCAGGCGCGGGCGTCGGGCGAGTTTCTTTCTTCGCTTGCGTGGTTGTACTACTATCCGGGACATAGGCATGCTTGAGCGCGCGATCTGCCTCCCTCATCAGGAAGGGGGATAGCGTGATGATATCGGGTTCTGCCGCGATTCCGTAGTCCGTCGCGTAGTCGCACCATCTCGCTTGAACGTGAGGGCTCAGCTTGTTCAAAATTTATCTTACTAGTGCTGGGTTGTACAGGTATCCCCGCTGATCAATGTTCTGTAGTACACACACGAAGTTCTGTACTCGTATTGCGAATTTATTCAATTCCACTGCCGACGATCCTGGCCTCGGTAGCTTTTTCAAGTCTTCAAATGCCTTGTCGATAATTACTTCAGGACGGCCGAAAGACTGTTCTAATGTTCGGAGTATGACGTCCGGATCCGTTGCAGTCGCGAGTAGTGCTGCCACGATGTCTCGTGCTTCCCCGGTGAGACTCTTCCTCAGTCGCTGTATATTTTCAATAGCCGATATACTGTACAGCTTCGTAGAGTCGGTGTAAGCGGCTTTGAACGTAAGCCACTCTCCATGAGCCCCCGAGAACGTAGGTAGATCTGCACACCGTATTCTGGGTCTTGCTAGTCGCTCCATCGCTTCAGTCAGTTGATCAATTCGACTCGTTCGCGTGGGTGTGTCTGACCTTCCATGCAGTTCGAACCGTAGGTGCCGATCTTCTCTGCTCCGTGTTCTCGACTCTTCTGGCTCCGTTCTTGGCATGACGGGGTTCGCTTGCAGCCACTCATCTACTCTTCTGTGATCTGTTTCAATGGGTACATCTTCGTGAATGCTTTCTTGATCCTCTTGGATGGCCGTAAGTTCGGTAGCCAACCTTTTCCTTATCAATTCTGCTTCAATTTCGAGTTCTTTCTTCTTTAGTTCGGTCAGCTTTTCTGCAGCTTCCAACTCGAGCCGGGCCCGGGCTGACGCAGTTGGGAGGTAGGTTCCCGGGCTTCAGTCTAGGAGCACTAGGAGGAGCGTCGATCGTAGCCCCGACCCTAGGCTCCATACCCAACTGCGTGCTTGGCGATGCCGGCGGACCCAGAGCCAACCTTCGGCGCCGTTCATCTTCAATGCGCTGCTGTCTCAGGTCCTCTTCCTGTTGTCGAGCTAGAATTTCCTCTGCGTCAGCCTGACTTCTCGTCACCACCATCTTGAACACGAAGTATTCTTGAAGCGTAGATTCTTCCAACCTTGAAGCTAATCTTCACAATTCGATCCGGCTTCTGAAGGACCAAACAATGTCGTGGACTGTATGACTTTTATCTCCCTATCAGGATTCACTTGAATAAAACTCCAATTTGCAGACTTGCAGCTTTATTCTTCTAACTTCTATTGTTCTGGATCTTTATTTCCAAATTGTTCCGAAGACTGTACTGTGTAGTACTGTACCGTTTTACGGGCGTAACATGCTCGCTTAAGTACCACATTTTTCGTTAGCCCGCATAGGCACTTAAGGAGCAACCTAAATGACGCGGTTTGCTACCGTGTCTTACAATGTATTCTTAGCACTACTTATACACTAATATATACATTATATATACATTATAGACCGTTCTTCATGCGGCATGGCTCGGCGTACTGGACAATGTTTTTCTCTCTTGATCGTGCCTACTTAAAGTAGGTACCTACCTAAGAATGGACAAGAGTTATCCAATAATATTTTGATGTTTGGCAATTGTTTTGAATTCTCATCTGTTTACTTTGATGTGTATGAAATAAAAATATTGGATGAAGCAGAATCGTCGAAATCGTCTTATTTTAAAATATGCGGACATTGTAATAAAATACCTTTTTCATTTAATACTAGGTAGATATGTTTGAAAGTTGTCATTTTTCACATAAGTAGAAAAATAGTAACAGTACACTAAACTGGACTGGTAATCAAATATTCAGTTTTTCACAAGAAGGCAACCCTAACAGCGTAAGAAGAGACGCAAGGAGTAAGTGAATAAAATTATACTGTGGGTGATTCTTTGATTGATTCTTTGATTCTTCTGTACGTTAGTACTATTAGGTAATTATTCTGTAGTATTATATTGTATGGTACGGAAACTAGAAATCTTTAAAAAACAATTCCCATTAATGTGATTATTGTAGAGACAATAATCACATTAATGGGAATTGTTTGGGAAACACTGGGCTACACAGAGGTGTAGCCCAGTGTTTCCCAATTGCCGGGTCTTGACCCGGCGCGGCGGTCGGAAAACCATCAAAATAAAATACCGGGTCACATCTATTATCGATCGACGCATTGTATGTTAATTTAAATGAAGATGGGTTTTTAACACTAGTTTACCTTAAAAATGAATATAGAAACCGACTTGAAGTGGAACCAGACCTTAGGATAAAACTTTCGTCATTTTCCGCAAACTTAGGTTAATTAGTAAAAAATAAGCAACAGCTCCATACTTCGCACTAAAATTTAGTAACTAAATTGCTACTATTTCTCAAACATGCTTGGAAATTAGAACATTATTTTGACAACCTTCTTCGAGATAAATCGAAATTGCTGTACATGCGAGCAGCGGCCGGCAAAAGTTGTATGAAAATCGATATCTGTCGTGTTTTAGCGGTTAATTACTACGGAGGCCGGGAAGAAAGGGGTTGCCGGCCGAAGACATATAGATAGACGGATAGGTCTGAGGCAGGCAACCCCGTATTTCCCGCCGAAGTATGTATAGTGCTTTTCTAAAACAGGCAATGAAATAAACAACAAAAAAAATTAAAGATTTAATTAGATAAATTAAAGAAATTAAAAATAGATTTAATTTATTTTTAATTTCTTTAAAAATACTTTAAAGAAATTAAAATTAAACAAGATACAAACTAAAACTCACGTGTTTATTACTATTTCGTCTATTTTAGCTTGATTTTAACAGAAAACATTTACATTTATGTTCTTCTTCTTATCGTGTCGTTAGCAAACCTAGATGGTATCGGCCCAAAATTTTGCTACTAAAATCGCATTGTCAGTAGCATTCATTAGATCTTCCTGCGTGCAGTTGTTGCGGCACGCAGGGCACGAAGTCAAGTGTTTCATCGTTAAATACTTAAAAAAAGTATAAAGGCACGTTTCTGAACGAACCTTTAGAATTGACAGTGACACTTGTCATTGTAATAAGGAAAAGGAAAATAAAAAAATTAAAAGAAAAAAAAGGAAAATAAATTACTATCTAAACTCATATCTGTCGTGTAATTTAAAAATGGAACCATCTTTTACTCCGAACCAGGGCAACCACGAGGTAAGTTATCCAAGGCATTATTTAAATACAGAAGTGGCTTGCAAATAGAAAGCTGTGTTTTAAGAAAAATAAAAAACACATGATCATTTTGCCGCGTGAAAAATTACTGTTGTTCGTTGTTCGTCATTGATTTTGAAAAGTAGGTAACTAAAAAGTTCTGCCTAGATACTACTTAGTTTTAATTCCCGAGCATTGTTTGAGAAAAGCACTGTACAAGCCTTGGCCACAACAGAGCGTTGCCGGATTTCGTAATGCGTGCCTCGGCTGCGTCTCCGTCGCATACTTCACGATCGTCCGGCAAAACTAGGTACACTTGGCGGCCGCGACAGTTATGTACTATAGTTCCAAATTTTCATCAGCGGTAACCTGCCTAACCAAATTTGATTCGTTTGTGAGATCATACTATTTTTTTTTTATTGTGTGGTCCTTCGGTATATTGGTTTCCACCGGTACAGTAAGTTCCACAAGGACCACATATTTTATCGTTTTCGAATAAAGAAATATGTCAGGTCTAAATAACGAAACCCCACCATCCTCCGGAATTTTATAGTGCTTCTCATACGTGTCGATTAGCAGAGTCCAATCTGGGGCAGTATCTAAGATTGAATAAGGTTTGTTCCTGGATTTTATATATGAACCTTGAGACACAAAGTTGATATGACGTCTGTTAGCATTCAATCCTTTTTGGGCTCTAGCTACTGCCAGACTCAATGCTTCACGTATGATGATAAGCACCTTATCGTGGCGGCGTGAGTATTGGCCTCTATCGAGAAGCACCCTACATCCTACTAATATATGCCTAGCCGTCCCTATTGCCTCACCACAAGTATAACATTGTTTTTTCTGTGGCCTTCCTCCTCCTTACTAGGTTAGTCTGGTCTGGAAGGGTCATCAGAAAGGCGCTAAGATAGAATTTTAACAGGGTCGGCGACCACTCGTTCCTCAAGGTGCACCACACGCCACAAGGCCATCTATGCAGAATTCTCCCATTGTCAACCATTCATTTTGGATTTCCAACGGCATTGCGTGCCCTCGATATCTAGATCTTGTCAGAAGAAGAAAGTATAGGTTTTATATAAACTTTCACGGTTAAGCCAATTGGTGCAGAAAGATGGTAACTTTTTTGTCGGTCAGATAACACTTGCTGCCATAAAACTGTAAATATTAGTCAAGTCGAAAGCGGGAGAAAGAGTAGGCACTAGGCACCGATTCGAAAGCTTCGGATCCAACCGGTTCTATGCTAAAAAACGGCTCAGAACCCACTGACCCCCCAAAATTCATACCCTATCTCGTATTCGTAATCATCTTACCAACTGTTTGAGGTTCCCACTCGTTCCCTCTCATGAAAGTAGATATAGTTGTTATTTATTAAGTTGTTTTTTTTTTTCTGTTTATGTTTTGTTATTTTAATACTATCGCACGTGATAAATACTAAGTTCAAGGAATCTTACTTATAAGCGTGTTTTTAAGAGTAATGTATCAGATTAAATTAGTTTAGGTAGGTTGTTTCTATCATGAATATTATGGTTGGTCACAAGTTATCATAGGTCACTGTATCAGCTAGACCCATAATTTTTATGAATTTTAAGGACATTCCCTTGTCTCGCTTCTCAGTAAGGATATAATATGTATAACTAGCTGCTGCCCGCGATCTCGTTCACTTTTAACTTCACACAACGCAACGTGCGATTTGAGTTGGTTCATCTCCAACACAACCACCCCTGCTGCCGGCTTTCAGAGCATTGTATGAGGCTCTTGTAAAAAGTCACCTGGAGTTTAATGCAGTAGTCTGGTCTCCGTACGAGGACAAATACCTACAATAATATAATGTTGGAGCGGATCCAGAATAAGTTCCTTCGATTTTTATATCTAAAACAATTTGATCTCTACCCGGGCTATCCACGGTTGTATTTTGGGTATGATAAAATAAAATAAGTTGAAAGTTAGCTTTGGCTACCTATTTGAGTAAAGTGCTTCGTCGATTTGTGTACCTGAGGAGTACGTGATGAGGCGGCGGCACCCACCGCTGCTGCAGGTGGGTTGCACGCGTACCAACTTGCTGCAAAGGGCGCCGCTTGCTGAATAGATTAGCGCTACATAGCTGCGTGCGCTTAATATGATGCCGGACCAACGAGTGTGTTTTCATGCTCACTGAATAAATTCACAAGGGCCATTTACTGTTGGTACTTTGAGCGAACTAAGTACATGACTTTACTACGTAATAGGCAATAAGTAGGTTAAAGGGGTAAATTATTTGTCTATGGTATACTTAATGTCAGTTTATATAGATATTATTGACATTATCTAATACTATTATTAAGATAAATATTGTTATTTAAACAATTTGTGATTGGAATTTCATTAATGTGACATTAATTATTGTGACTATGAAATTAAATTGTAAATTAGAATTATATTAATTTGACATTACATTATTGTGACTTTGACATTAAATTGTAACTATAATTCTATTAATTTGACTTTAGATTACTATGACTTTGACATCATCTAGCGATAAGGCCGCCCATTGTGCATTTAACTATAATTACTGTAATCCATCCTACCTATTATATTATCTCTTGTAATCTAATGTAGGTGTACAATAAAGAGTTATCGCTTTTATTTCCCTATTAGATATGCAACTTTTAATTTTGATTTTGATCCTTGGCGTAGCGGTAGTGAACACGGCCGCTACGCAGGAGGCGCGGGTTCGATCCCCGCTCAGTGCAAATATTTGTATGCATGAATATAAGTATTTGCATTGGTCTGGTCTTGCCTGTTGTCATACAAACATCTATGGCAGTCGTTACGGGTAGTTGGAGTCATCAAAAATCCAACAACAATTGGTCTAGCTGCAATGCTTCGATATCGCCTTTGGGTTGTAGAGGTCAGATGGCAGTTGCTTCATGGAAATCGGAGATTAGCCAAAACTGCAGTTGGACTGGTAAAAGCGGACCCCAGACTCCAAGTTGATAGCTTCGGATGCGACTGGGATTAACGCTAGGATAAAGAAGAATTAATTTTGATTTTTGATTTTAAATATGGTGGTCTAATTATTGTGTTATTGCTTATAATAATATATTGGTTTGAGCAATTGATGTATTCATGTAATTATTGTAATAACTTTTATTTGAATTTTAATTGTTGTCTACTAATATTGCATTAGCCTGTAATTACCTGTAATGATAGTGGTATGCGGAATAATTTACTCTACTTGATACTCTCCCAATCTTTCTTCTTTATTTCGTTGACCGTCCAAATAAGCAGTCCGACTGGGGAACCTCCGCCCTACAGAATACCACAGTCATAATAACCTCGTGTTGTGTTCCCGGCGGTGAGTAGAGTAGCCAGAGCTCACTGGAGAGTGTTTGTGCTGTCATTGGGAAGACCTACGGCATGTCCTGCTTTATCTTCTACACAGACGGCACATCAACTCTCTCTTCTAACATGGTCGGCAGCACGAGTGTAACGCCCCTGTTGTTGCACACATCCACAATAGGTCACGGTAACCACTTTCCATCAGGTGGGACGTGTGTTTGTCTGCCACCCAAGTGGTAAAAAAAAAATAACTTCGATACACATATCATTCCATTATATTATACACTAGCTGTTGCCCGCGGCTTCGCCCGCGTAGAAGTCGCTTATCGTGTAGTATCGTAAATTTTAGCGCAGAGTCAAGCAATTAGAGCTTAATAGATACTCTTCACACCTCTTTATTTGACTCTTTACTCGACTTTCTACTTGCCTTTCTACTCGATCTTCTGATCATCTCTTTTTCACTTTCTGCTCGCCTCTCCACCTGCCTCCCATTCACTTCTCTAATAGCCTCTATACTCGACTCCCTACTTCAAATTCAAATTTTTTATTTCACAAAATTGTGCAACGTGATTATATCTTTTGCTGTCAAATTCCGCTTAAAACTAAGTTTACCACGTAGTAGTGCAGCAAAAAACTCATTTGCAGCATTATGAAATGTCTATATACAAAAAGTGATTTCTTAAGACTAAATATGAATGAATTTAGTCTAGTATCATTATCATCAAAAGAATATTTAAAAAAAAATCCCTATCTACTCGCTACTCTACTCGACTTTTTAACTTGCATCTCTATTCGACTCTCTGCTCCCATCTCTGCCACTTAAGTTGTTCCTTCCCAGTTGTCTCTCTTTTCTACTCCACTACGTCTTTCCTCAAGCTCTAATCGGTCTATCTATTTCATCAGGATTTATTCTTTGATGAATTTTAATTCAAAAGAAAGTTCACAATTCGTTCGGTATGCTTTTTGTTAGTTTATCACGGTATCAAAATTAGAACGAACGGAAATGATTAAAGGAATTTTATAATTCTTATGGTGTTGGATAGAGTACACAGAAGGATCCCATATCGAAGAAGTCTGCATCTGATGCCGAGATCCTATCCATTTCTTTACCCATCCATCTTCATATCAGATCATCCTTGATCGGTCTTGATATATTACGACTCAGCGGGAGTTAGCGCACGTCATGTATTATTAGTTACTTTTAAATTTTAAAGTGGAAAACCTTTCGGTTCGTGAATGTATCCACTTCAATGTGGTACACGTACATGTGTGGCGCTGGATGGCTACAGCATCAGCTCTTAACTTGTCCACCAGCTTGGTGTTTTGTGGCATGGAGTAGCCCTACTTACAGAGCTGTTCAATACCTGAATGACTTTTTGAAAAAGGATCCAGTTGCGGATATATTCTATGATAAGCCAGGTGTCTTTGCTACAACTGTGACAAAATATTTGTGTAACTTATAGTATTTGTACATGTTATGTTATGTATAATAATACGCTCAGGATACTGTTGGGGCTGCCGTGGAGGTGCAGCGCGTCGGCAATGTTTGCCGAAAGACGCATAGATGGTTTTATGGCCATCATGCGTAAAAGGAGTGCCTCGCTACTCGCTCGCCTGCGCGGCAGCACTAACAGCGTGTTATCTGTATTTGCAGATAAATGGGAGTCACCATTGCTGCGACACTAGATGAGGCTCCACACCAATTAAATTAAAATTATGTTTACTAACACTAGGTTATAAGAGCAATGTTACTAACAAAATATGGGCTTTGCCTGAAATAAAAGATTATTATTATTATTATTATCTCTTTATTCATTTAAAACTACTTATAAATTACATTTTTAAATACATATCAAAAAGAAAACATCTATTTAAAAATATAAAAAATAGAAGGCCACCGATAGCGGGGCAGGGCCCAAGCTACCGGTGGTCGGAGTCACAGAGAGAGAAACCTCCGGACAATACGTGCCGTGTCGAGGATGACCGCCTTTTGCATCTGACCCTTGACCCAACCATCTAGCGAGAGCCTCTTGAGGTGTTGGTCGAGGCTTTTCGCTATCAGCCGGTTCGCCGAAATGACTATCGGGACAATGATCGTTGAATCAACATCCCACATGGCGGTTACCTCGTGAGCCAAGTCAAGGTACTTGCTGATTTTGTCCTTCTCGGCCTTCACGAGGTTCTCGTCATGCGGAATGGTAATGTCAGCGATCATTGCCCGGCGCTGGGGCCGATCGATCACCATGATATCAGGCTTATTGCAAGTAATAGTCCTGTCTGTGATAATAGAGCGGTCCCAGTAGAGCAATGCATGACTATTTTCAAGAACCGACACCGGTGTGTACCGATAGTACGGCACCTCAGACTTAACATGGCCATATCGAAGAGCAAGTTGCTGGTGGATGATCCTGGCCACTAGGTTATGCCTGTGCAAGTACTCGCCATTGGCCAGATGAGAACAACCGGAAATAATATGCCTGAGTGACTCTCCGGGACGGCGGCATGCCCGACAGATGTCGACCGTACCGTCCTTCAGGATATATTTCCGATAGTTATTCGTCATCATGACCTCGTCAGCAATTGCACAGGCAAACCCTTCAGTTTCCCCAAAGAGGTCCCCGAAGCGTAGCCAGTTGACCGAGGCCAGGAGGTCCACATCGGGCCCTGTTAAGGCTCGATAGAATCTCCCGTGCAGCTCCTTGCCCTCCCATACGGCCTTGCGGTCCGTGACGCTCAGTACCATCGATCTGCGCCAGTTCTCGTTCGCCAAGGAGAGCGGAGTGAGACCCTTGTCTACTGCCACCACATCACGATGCATCCCGCACTCGTTGCTCTGGAAATAATCCCTGAGTCTGCACACCTCACGGTTGTGGAGGTTCTTGGCATTTAAAAAGCCTCGACCCCCCCACCTCCGTGGGATGTATAGTCTCATCACAGACGAGCGCGGGTGTAGCATGCGATGAGTGTTAAGCAGTTGACGAACCTTTCTATCCAGGGCGTCCAGCTCAGTCTGAGTCCATCTCAGTATGCCAAAGGAGTAAGTCAGTAGAGGCATCACCCAACCGTTAAAGGCTCGCACCTTGTTGCCGCCCGACAAAAGACTGTTGAGTACTTTCGTGAAGCGGCAGAAGAAGCGTTCCTTCACCGATCTCTTGATATCCACTACTGAGATACCCAAAGACTCTGACATACCGAGATACTTGTACGTTTCGGTTTCAGAAAGAGATCTGAGAGTCATAGTCTCAGAAAGTTGCAAATTTGTAGAATTCACAACTTTCCCCCGCTGCACATGTAAGACCGCACACTTATCCATACCGAATTCCATCCCAATGGCGTTGCTAAAAACCTGCGTGATTTTCAGCAGCTCCATCAGGTCAGGTAGTTTCGGTGTGAAAAGTTTGAGGTCATCCATGTACAACAGATGACTAATAACCTCACCCTCTCTCCGAAGCCGGTATTATTATTATTATTATAAAATGTAACGTATTTCATCGTATTTTTAATAATATTATGATTTCAAGAAATTTATCATATAAATAATTAATTTAATGTAATGTATATTAATGTAACTGACTGCAAATAAACGCTTTGGTGCAAACTGTAGGCTAATATTGCTAATAATGAATTGAGAGAAGACTTCAAAATAATAGAAAAAGCGCCTATTTTGTTTGTGGTAGCAATCATGTCGTTTCGTTTTCAAAAAATGAATGTCTAGGCGCTTTGTATTAAAATTACAGTACCTATATTCAAAATTGATAAAATACAACTTAATAATAACACTCTACAGCACGTACATGTTGATCAATATATGTTGTGTACATAAGCGCAGTGATTTTTATCAGCCTTAAGTACGTTTTCTCAGAGGCTCTGGTAGGGAGAATGTCCCCCAGTAAAGCCACAACAGTGGCAAAAAGCGAAAATTTTCAAAATGGATGTCGGTGGAAGATAATTCTTACCTCGGTGTAGTTTATCGAATTTAAACATCTCTACCATCTATGCAAAGGGAAGCTGGCAGGTATTGAGTTATATGGAACCCTCGCCACTACCACAAAATATGTATGAGTGTATCAGGGTTTCTCAGAATTTCACTACTATGGGAGATAAATAGATGATGAACCGTTATATCGCACCCTTAGAAATATAGTGACTTAATGCAAAAAACCAAATTTTCGGTAAATGCCGAAAAAAGATTCTTAGGTCTGTACATTATGTAGAAAATATAAAATTAGCGGCCATTTTTAAGAAATATGCGTATTGTAATAGTTTTATATTAAACTTCAATTATATACTCAGACAATACTTAAATATAAAAGAATGAATACTGTAAACTTGTATGAAAAAAATAATTATAAAATTATGGTGAGTATTTAGGTCTTTGTATGACTGAACTTATGCTTTTTTTAAAAGACCGTTTAGTGTTTAGGTCTGTACTTTTCTAAGATTTGTTTAAAAATTGTATTCTAATCCCAAAAACGACTGTCTAATAATAAAATTAATAGAATTTAATACAACATAAAAGTAAACTCTAATTAAATGTGAAAAATATTTATTAGAAAATTAAATATGCGAAGTATGTAACTTAAAACTTAAATCAACGTTAAACGTTTTATCAAATCACAAAGTGGTACCTGCTTCTAAATTAACAGTAAGTTCACATTATGTAAACATTTTAATTTAAAAAGCTCTTCAGTCTTTAAACATTTTTGGTATCTATTATAAAATAAAGTAAGTAGGAACCTATACGATGTATACTGATTTGTACTAATAATCATCACTTTAGTAAAATAAAGTATAAACATAAAATTAACCATTTAACAAAAGGTAACATTTCCTAATAAATAATCATGTACTATCAAGGAACTTGTAGGTTAATAAAATATGAAAAGATATAAAATAAAAAATTTAAGAAAGAATAATATTTCTTAAAACACTTAGAGTATAGTGTTATAATAATGTAAATAATAATTAGGAATTAAGTTTTTGTTAATGAGATCGCGTAAGTCTTTTTTCTTATGTTCACTTAACTCTAGTTTTTGTGTAAATAATTTAGTTATAGCTACTTCAGCAGGGTCAATCATTCTCTTACGTTTATTTCTCATATTCACCTTCTGGTACTCATTTTGTCGATATGAAGTTTTAAAATAGAAGAAAAATGGTTCGCTCTTACGAAAATTCAGTATTTTGATGTCATTGAAACATATTGTATTCTTGTCTTCGTCTTCGTTAAAGTTGTAGCCCCACTTTTCTTGTAGATCCTTAATATCAATAAAGAAATCATGTGTTAATTCCTTAACATTAAATGGCTTCCCATTTTTTTTGCGCTTTTTATCAAAGTCACATATTGCTGTGGTGTATATATTGGTCCCGCCTTTTTATTTCTCTTAATTTCTTTTTCTATTAAGCTGTGCACATTGTCCCCTTCATTTTGCGTATGCCCCTTGATTAAAAACTTATGTGTAATGCTTTCTATATTGTCAAAAAGTGTTACAGCATACGAATAAAGCGATACAATAAATTTATTCTTGTTTTGGCCACAACAGTTGTCGGAGTAGAATGTTATATGGAGTTTTTCTTTATTACCTGCATTTTTTTCATTTAAACTTTGTAAGTACTCAAAAATACATGATCCAATTTCATTTGCTCCTCTGTGCCCTTGCGTTTCATCCCAAAAATAGCTGTACACATTGCTATAGGCCCCTATTTCATTTTTTCTTCTTGACTCTTATTAAAATCTTTCCAGATGTCCATAATCGTCTTTTCTCCACTAATGTATTCTCTCGAAGTATTTGCTCTCAAGTAATGAGATTCTATTTTTGGTATAGAGTTTATGTGTGTTTTAATATCCTCAATAAGTACTGGATCTATAGGCTTCCTTGACACTTGCTTGCCTCTCATATCGGTGTTTAAAAACCCATGCTCGTCAGACTTTTTCTTAACAGTTCTGATTTGACGATCGCATATTCCTAACGTATCTATTAATAAAAAAAGTTTTGCAGACACGAACCTTATTATTGTTTAAAGTGAAGTAAAAGGCATTATTTGGCAACCTAGGTTGAGCAGCATTGCTATATTTGTACCTCGGTTTTATTTCGATCATACAAGACCGTATGTATGATCTTTGTATTTCAATATTACCTAGAGACCAATATTTTTCAAACAATAGTTTTCTATCTCCGTCGACAACATTATCTACACATTTTAATCTACATTTGCAAGGATCTTTCATGATACGGGCAGGTATTTCTTTTTTAGTGGTCATAGATACATACGCCTTTCCAGTATTTCTTAAGGCTTTAGCAATATTTTGCTTCCAGTTCGTTGGGTTTCGAATTCGTTTCCGATTTAATTTTTTCGAAGTATTATCAGTAGCATTTGGAGAAGATGAAGAACTGCTGCTGGATCTTGATAAATGAATACCTCTTCTAGATTCAGGTCTCCCGATAGTGAAAGTTGGATCTGAGTCACTTATATCTACGTCACTTTCGTCCGTATGAATTGGCGATTGATAGTATTTTATTTTATTTTGGGTGATAATTCGACCTCTACTCTCAGTTCTACTGCTGCTACCAGAAGAAGATGATGATGAAGATCTACTTGAAGAAGAAGTAGTGTTAGAGGACGTGCGACGTGATATTATTTTAGATTGTGGGTATTCGGCATCGAGAGGTTCTAAAATTATGGAAACTTCCTCGACTTTCGTAATAATGTGTTCCTGTAATAATAAGTAAATTGTATTTATATAGAAGATGAGATAAAAATATATTAATCGTGATATATCATTTAAAAAAAAATTAAAACCCACTTGGTCAGTAGCCGTAGGTTATGATCAATGTGTGGAATTGATCGATCTGGAGAGTTTTCAATTATGGAAGGACTATTAGTTAACGAGTCACTGCCTCTTGTTTCGCTTTCCTGGAAGTAATTTTTATTTTTCAGATGATATAAATTTTTCATTACAGTTTTTCATTACATATTTAATCAATTAATCAATTAATTACATAGTATATTATAATACCTTCATTATATTATTTTTGGTAGACAGTCCATCGAAACATTCCTCACTTAGAGAGTTACTAAAGAGCTCAGAATTTTCTTTATCAGAGTCAATCTGAAATATAATGTTACATTGTTAGATATCCGCCAATAATTAGGTACCTACAATAAATCACGGATATAACGATTGCGGAGCGACAGTAGTATGGCAGAGTATGCACCCTGAGTAATAATAAAAGTAAAAACTCACCGTAAGAACGCAGTTATTATGAATATTTGGTGATGTTTCCATCCTATTATCATTAGTTTCCATCTATACAGGAACAAAAATTTAATTTTTTAAACCATTTTGAAGATCAAAGATTAATATTAATAATAATTATTGTAAATATGAATTTACCTACCTGTTTATTATTGCGAAAATTTACTTTTTCTATTATATAATCTATTCTTCTCTTCATCTTATCTTATAATCTTTTATAAAGTACGTATACAAACTGAAATATAAAAATAATAAATCGTTAAAATAGACACCATTATGGCGAAAAAATATTTTTTACAATAATAGATAGACTCTTGGCTCAATAGTACCATCTAAATATTTGAACATTTTATTATAAGAAAGGTGTAAAAATTAAAGAGTCCTGCAATGTACAAATATTTTCATAATTTTATAGACCAAAAGTAGATAACGTCTTTGAATTGTATCTATTATTCATTCAAGGATGGACTTAAACTTCAATAGGTCAGCGATTATGTTTCGATTTTAGCAAATATATGGACATAATTCTAAAGAAGCCCTTATTTTATTAAAACAAAACATTTTACATACCTCAATATTTGGTAATATAACACCCTAATCCAGTTTAGGTCTCCACTAATACAAACACGTAGCGACTTGTACTTCCAACGTTCGGCGCGTCACTGATTGTGTCACTAACCAACCGAGCGCAGCGCGGGCAACGGTAGGTGCAAAAGAGACCGAAATATTCATTTATCCTTTTTCTACTCGCAAATAGGTCTCTTTTTTAATATGGGTCGATGCAAATGTTTAATTTAGGTTGTTTAATGAATAGTACTCAAAAATGTGAAATTTTATATTAGGTCACTCCATTTCTAAGAGTGCGATATGTTAAGGCCATAATTTGCGAAACGGATTCTTATGATCTTTTTTTTTTTTGGAAAGAGAAGGGTGGTACCTGGTCAAGGGAGTCAGAATCAGATGGCGGGATCCAGAGAGTAAGAATCTAGGAATCTATGGAAATCCTCGAAATGTAGGCAAAGATGCTGTAACTGTTGTTTTTACATAACTTGAGTATTTGCCTCTAAAATCATGATGATAACTGATGATAAAAACAAATATCAAACTAAGCAAATGATCAACGATGGATCCGTTAGATACATACTTACAACTCACTATAAACCGACTTCATGAAACACTCTTAGAAGTCGGTGCCAACTTTGTTGAATGTGCCTGAAGTACTATGATGTAATCAATTTATATAATATATGGTTTATCGGGCTATGCACCGACTTCTAACAGAACAGCTGTAATATCAATAACTTTTTTTTCAGTGCCTCTTTTTTGTTCCCTTTGCCGGCTTAACTCGTTAAAATTTATTTATTGGCCATGTCCGTTCTTAAACTTTAATCCAATTCTGCATCAAGTTTCATCAAGATCGATTCAGTTCAGCGTTTTAGGCGTGAAAGGCAACAGACAGATAGATAGGGTTCCTTTCACATTTTATAATGTTAGCACAGTCTAACGAACTTTTATACAGAGTTACAGACTCGTTATGTTATGATATTAATATGAATTACCCAGGATGTTAAGGATCTGTGGCGTAGCGGTACTGAACACGGCTGTTACGCAGGAGGCGCGTGTTCGATACCCGCTCAGTGCAAACATTTGTATGCATGAATATGGGTATTTGCAATCTGGTCGTGCCTCGGAATGCACGTTAAGCCGTCGGTCTCAGTTGCCATACGAACAGCTATGGCAGTCGTTACGGGTAGTTGAAGCCCTCAAAAGTCCAACAACTGGTCTAGTTGCAATGCTTCGATATCGCCTTTGGGTTGTGGAGATTCAGCCAAATCCGCTGTTAGACTGGTAAAAGCGGACTTGGTTCCAGGTAATAGGGAGTGAGCCTATTGGCGTATTCCAGGCACTATTGTTGACTCGAGCTATGAATTTGGGGCTGAATCTGGGCTGTACATATTGTCTGATGTGAATCAGCCCTATATCCCTTAGTCAACTTGTACGACACCGCGTGGGAAGAGATGGGGTGGCCCAAATTCTACTCTGCCGGGGCCCACGCGGCTGAAGAAGAAGACCCAGGATGTTAAATTTAATGCAATTATAAATAAATAACATGAGATATAATAATAAGAAAATGTACTAATCGAAATGACCGTTCTTATTATATTCTGTTGTGAACGCAACAAAAGCTTGTTTAAAACTGCGCCATCTAGTTGTATTTTTGTAACTAAATAATAGAATTACAAATTTTAATTTATTGATTAAATACGAATTTATATACACAACTGTGTATGTAAAAATAAAGTCTATTTATTCACATAGTTGCTTAGATATGATGTGCTATAAAAAATGTACCATAAAAATAATTTCAAGCAAAAAAGCGACATTATTGCTCACATCTCTGGTTCTACGCAACCGATTGCGATCCTAAAAACCGCATCAAAATCCGTTCAGTAGTTTTTGCGTCCATCGCGAACAAACAGACAAACAGACAAGAATTCCAAGAAATATATTTTCGTGTTCAGTATTGTTAATATAACATACTCGAAGTATTTTTTTTTAAATAACTCCAATGTACAGGCACGACTACTTTATAATTATATAATAGTATAGATAATGTAGGTACATACTATCAGAGGACAACTGGTGGTAAATTCTCAGCCCTATCCCTTAGTCGCCTTGTACGACACCACATGGGACTAGAAGGGGTGGCCCAAATTCTACTCTGCCGGGTACCACGCGGCTCATAAGTATGAACTGGCTGGTACCAAACCAATGTTGATAGCATAATCAGCATACCAATTGATAACCTATTAAGTGATACTGAAACACATATAAGCTGAAGACTTACCTCAGAGGAATTAGTAGGACGAAGTAATTCATTCAAACTGTTTGTTTATTTTAATAAGTTCTAAGTAAATATGAAGGTATTAATTGCTTTACTAAAGTATTGGCGGTGGTAACGTTGTCAGTTTCCGAATCTCCAAAAGTTGTGTTTCTTGAATTCATTTAAAAAACTTGGTGGTAATTACATAGAACGTGTAGACAAAGACATCGATATAGCGAAGGCCTTTAATCGGGTCTGGCACAGAGGTCTTCTTACGAAGTTGCCATGCTATGGACTTCCCGAGGGAACGCTGGTGGCCCACAAGGCTTCGTGATGACTCCGACTCTGTTGCATATCAATGATATGCTGTCTAATGGCTTTGATGAATATAACAGCGTCTGTTACTCCAAACTGGCTGCAAGTGACGCAGCGCTTTTCCTAAGACCTAACTCTAATAGGAACAAGCAATGTTCACTTACCCATTAATGTCACCCCAGCACCTGCAGAAGCCGCCAAGGCGTGTCTGTATGTGAGGTGTCTATTTGTTTGTGTGATGCGTTTTTTGTGTTTATTGGCCCTGGCTGGCTCCCTTGCGCAGCCGACCGCGCCGTTGAACTGCCCCACGGCGTTCACCAACAGATTTCACTGTGACACACGTGCCCACGAATTAACGTCTCCGGACGTAATTTTACCAGAAACAATTCGGTATATACTCCGCGCTCCCGAATATGTATATATTTCACAGTTTTACTGGATAAATCCCAAAATATTCCCAAAAAACCTAGTCCAATCAACCCCATTAAGACACAAGTAAATGTAATCACCGCTAAGAAAAGCCCTTTTATTGTAGCGCCGCATTTCCTGGGTACACCGCTTACCACTGCCTCGAACAGACGTTGCTCTGCAAGTCTAAATTACCCATATGGTATATTTAATTCTCATTTCATATTTATAAATCACTGTATCAGCTACACCCATTTTTTTATGACCTTGCAGGTTATTCCCTTACCGTAATGTGACACAAGGCCACTTCTGTTACCCAGAAGGTTTGCACATGTCCATAGGCCGTGATTTTTTTACGTGCGGAAAATCCCATCGGATACCCCGCCCTCCTCCTGAGCCGGTTATGTCAGACTCGAAAAGACTAAACCGCACGCCGTCTCTGTGGGTCATTGTGCTAGGCCGAAGGTGAGGTTGTCAGACGACTGGCCGCCCACGCATCCGCGCAGCGGACCATCTCCGCGAGCACAAGCCACAAGCTCTCGACTCAGCATCTCCACGTCCACGCTCGCGTCGCAGTGATGGCACTCGGGCGTTGGCTCTATGCCCATCAGATACAGATACCGCCCGAAGCTACCGTGTCCGGTAATGATCTGCGTCTGACGCTTCGAGAGGCCACCGTGTGGTATCTCTAGCCACTCCCTCATGATGGGTCCTACCGCCGCAATCACGTCGTGGCCTAGGCCACGGTTACCACTTCCCATCAGCTGAGCGGTGTGCTTGTCTGCCACCAAAGTGGTATAAAAATAAAATAAAAATAATCCACAAGCACATTTACTCTTTGATTTTTTTGTACGTTGAGAGGCCTCCACTGGATACTACTTAGCCCGGTTTAACGGTGAAGTGACGATTTCAGAATCGACTAAATTTACACGATGTCCCATTCACATGAGCCTTATACCATGGATCTTGGGTATACCCCTAGGAAGGAACTACCCAGGACCTGTATACACTTTGACCACAAGTTATAACGACGTCTCACCCTTGAATTCTTTGAGTCACTTATCTCAGTCCTTATACTTCGTCAGAGCATTTCGCACAGCTACCTAGCATGCCTCCGCAACACTGAGGGGCTACAATTATCCTGGTTAATTTTTCTGTATTATGTACCGAGGACAGAACTTATTCTGTTGTCAGAAATTCTGTGAACATCGAGGTCACCAAAGCGAATAATGTTACTAAGCTTGAGTTATCTAGTTTAAGTATATCAATATAAACATTGATACGCTAACGATTTTGATACCCTCTGATCTTTGACTTCTTTTATGTACTCGTATATTGCCAGACAAAGTAGGTATTTATCATTTTGAACTTTGGCATTTTATAGGAGTTTCTTACCTTGTAGCTTGAAGAGCTAACGTTTCTCCCCACTAAATGATTATTTATCTCCAGATTTTTGCGATTGCGAGGATGGTACGCACTGTTACAGTTTGGATTGTGGACCGATGATACCCGAAGCCACCTGTGATCAACCGAACCCTGTGGAACAGGGCATTCTGTACGACTATGAAGCTTGCTACTGCGACGCTCCTACTGTCAGAGAATAAGTCTACCAACAAGTGTGTGAACCTCGACGAATGCCCCAAGAAGGAAAATGTACTGTAATTTATTTGTACACCTGAAAAATAACAATCGTTTATCTTATACTATGCCGGTGGATTTAATAGACGTTGCTCTGCAAGACTTAATTGCCCATATGGTATGTTTAATTCGCGTTTCATATTTATAAATCACTGTATCAGCTACACCCATTTTTTATGACCTTAAAGGTTATTCCCTTACCGTAATGTGACACAAGGCCAGCCCTTGTCTCGCTTCACAGTAAGGATATAATATGTAGATATAATATATAAGCTGTTGATCGCGACTCCACCCGTGTGTTTCTCGTTCACTACTTTTTTTTTTGTGGGTAAATTAACAGCAGCACAACATATTTGCGTAAACTAGTTTACATAATAAGGTTATGATTGTGTTCTCTACGACATTTACCACAGCTTAGTAAAGTAGTTGTATTAGAGAGAAAAACCGAATGCGTCCACAAAACAAGAGAGTGATAGAATTACTCTAGAATTTCGTTTATCTTATTCCTAAAGATACTAGGTCGCATTGCCACAATATCTATGCCATTGAATTTCCTGTTGTATAAATCGACTAAGCGATATATTGGGGATCGTACCCCTGTGTTGGTACGGCAGCGGTACGTTGCAAAAAATTGACAAGGCTTCCGGCAGTGCGTCCTAATAGGTTTTCTATATGCTATTTGATTAATTAGGGCATTACAATCATACCTGTTAATATCATATTAACATTATTTGAAGCAATATACGTCTATTTTCAAGTGTAAGGATACCATACTCTTCCAATAGCTGTTCATAGGTTAAATAGTTGCGGTAACATCTGTACTGCATGCATCGCAAGAAGTTCTTATGGACAGTCTCTATCTCCTGCTTATATTTACCATAATAAGGGTCCCATATGGACACTGCAAATTCTACCTGGGGTTGTACTAGTGATTTGTAAAGATACAGGTAAGTGGTTGGTCGCGTGAATGTCTTGGTGTTTCTCATTACGAACCCGTACATTTTAAACGCTTTGTTAACTATGTTGTCTATATGTAATTCTAGGCGGAGCTTGAAGTCCAACGTGACACCTAGATCTCTAATTGAGTCGACTACATCTAACTGTACACCGCAAAGTGTATATCTGTATTGGAGGATGTTCATTTTCTTTGTGAAAGTAATAGATTTACATTTACTTAGGTTTAGACTTAGTTTGTTATTCACACAATAAGTAGAGAAAGAGTCTAGATCATTTTGGAATTTCATAAGATCATCGGTGTTAGCAATTGTATGAAATATTTTGAGGTCATCTGCGTACAATAAAAAGACAACGCAGCGTGAGGTTTGAGTCGGTTCGCGTCCAACATAACCAACCCCCCTGGCTACGGTGAGAGAGCAGGCCATAGGCAAGGAGTTCATCCTCACACATTGGGACTGAAATTGGTGCGCACTGTGTGGTTTGTAAGAAACATCATCCAACACACGCATAAGTTGTGGAATGAACTCCCTACTGTGGTTTTCCCAAGCGACTTCAATATGGGGTTCTTCAAGAAATGACTGACGTTTCAGAGTCGGCAGCGCGAGTGTATCGCTCCTGTTGTTGCATACGTCCGTATGGATAATCACTTTCTATCAGGTGGGTCGTGTGCTTGTCTTGTGCTTGTATCACCTAAGTTGTATATAAAAATTCAAGGGGCACTAAAAAATAAATAAAAGAAACACACTTATCTACTGAACTATTTATTTAATCCATACTTATACTATAAAAGCAAACGTGTGTCTGTTTGTTTGTCAGTCTTTACGCCTAAGCCACTGCACCGATTTTGATGAAATTATAGGTATGGGTAGATTAGACCTTGAGAAAGGAGGCAATGTTTACAGGTCAAACTGCGAGCAAAAGCTGGTAAATTATAAAAATCTAGTTTAGTTTTTAGGAGGCGTGGTCGTTGTACTTCGTAGCTCAGGGTGTTCCATAGCCCATCGTTGAAAATCAGGAATAGGACATTTGTCAACAGTGACACATTTGTTGCTGACTGTCTCCCTCACTGTAGGAGGGTTGCAGAAACATGAAGAATAGTCGCTGATGATAACATCTTCTACTGTCTTTGATTGACGAGTGTAGCATGTTGGCTCTAGGATCAAAGGCCCGTGCTCGATGTAATGTGAGTAAGTACCATCTTCGCAGATGTCAACTGAAGAAAATGAAAAAATATCTTATTTATGTATAAAGATAAGATAGTGGAAGTGGGGAGGTAAACCAAATTAATGTTGTAATAAAAGAAAACAAGTAAGTAGTACTCAAAACCGGTGGCCCCAATCAATAAACAGTGGAATGACACATGCGATTTGATTTTGTTAATGGCAATTAATAGTCCAGTTCTTTGGAAGGTCATATAATATCACGGCGGGGCGATTAGACAATAATTAAACAAAATATGTTTTGAAGGATCCGTACCCAAAAGGTAAACACAGAACCCTATTACTAGGACTAGGACTCTTTCCTTTGACGCATCATTAAGACCTGGAATTCCTTGCTAGCTGACGTGTTTCCGTCTTCCTATAATCCCTTGTCCTTTAGGCAGGTTGTGAAAAAGTATCTGATGAGGCCCTCAAGCTGATTGTCACCATTGTAACATACTACGTGCCTGTAATGGTGTCTTTCACTCACTTTCCTGAGACTTTGCCTTCACCTTACCATCAGGCAACGTATAGTCAAATTGACGTGTTCTATACAAAAAAAACTCCATTGTGCTTCTGTCTATCTGTGTCATAGCTAGACAGATGGAATTTTTACAGATGTATTTCTGTTGCTACTACAACAGACTCGCAGTTGGCTGGCTTTTCTTCGATTAGGTATATAGCGATAATGTAGTAATATCGAGTATTGTGAGTCCATTGTTTTTGTTACACTACTAGTGCAAAATATCACTGTATATTTTAAATTGCATGAATAAATTGAAAAAAAAAATGGACACTGCAACGCGGCCTAATAAATTGCTACTATTATGGTACAATTTGTACATATCTTTATATCTAGGTATACATAACATGCACACATTGACATTGCAAAGAAAAATATTGACATTAGCTTACCAAGTTCTATACGAGCACTGACAAGGGACCAAGCAGAGAGAGTAATAAAAATAAACAGGTTCATATTAATAACAATTAGAGAGTCTTTTTGCGTGTTGCCTCACCAACAGACCTGCGGTCACTAAATGAATCAACCTCACACTATCATAGAACGACTGATGGTAAATGACCGCCTGGCCACTAAAAGTCAATGATATCAAACCTGTCTTAATACTATACCTAGGGACATTATATCTTGCACCTAAAATCGATGGCAGCAAATTACAAACGAACATCTGCAGAGCTACTTGCATTATTAACGCATATAGTTTTTACTAGAACAATAGCATTTGGAAGAAAACAGTGAAAGTGAGGTTATGGACATATTCATAATTAAAAAAAACCGCAAATATATCTTTGTTTACGTCAAGCGACGCGGCAAATTATACGACGCATACGCGAAACACGTGTCGCTGCTAAATCTAAAATTTTCGACCTTTTATGAAAAATACATGTCTAAATAGAAGAGAAAATTCTGAATTCGATTATGTAAAAAAAAGGATTTTCGGAAAATGCAAATGTCCGTTTGTTATTTGCTGCCATCGGAATGTGCTCAATACGTTCAAGTACACGTTCCTTGGGTGTCTTTTGAGGATGGCATGGGGTGATGGACGAGCTCAAACTCACCAAGCAAAGATTATTACAAAATACCTCCTATGTTTAAGACTTAGGTCCAAGATTTATGTCATGAGGTATAACTCTGTTTTTATGTATAATTGGTATAAAAATGATTGTATCCTTGTATGTATTTTTATCTGCCTGCGGGGAAACCAATAAGTGGTTGGGTTGTTTATCTGACCTGTATGTATTATATGTTATTATTTTTTGCATGCACATTGTCCACAAACGCGTATGACCTCATTTCGAGCCTCGTTTGGACCTTCTTCAAAATAAAATACTTAATCGTTGGACCTCTTTTTATGTAACTACCTTTTGGACCAACAAAAAATATGTGTTCATTTGGAATTCGTTCGATGTAAGTTTAGTACGGCAAAAGGTACAGTCGGCAAAATAGAAACGGCTGCACCTTTTCATACAATTTTACCGCGTGGTCCTCGGCAGAGAAGAATTTGGGCCACACCTTCTCTTCCCATGTGGTGTCATACAAGGCGACTAAGGGATTGGGCTGATTAACTTTACCATCAGACAGATATGTACAGCCCAGACTCAGCGTCAGATGCACGGCTCGAGTTAACAATAGTACCCGGAATACGGCAATAGACTCGAATCAGTCCCTATTACGTGGGACTGAATACACATTGGTGAAATGTAGGTGTTAATTCAAATGTGGGTGAAAAAGGCGTGATTATATGTATGTATGTGAAATTGCAACCGTATCTCCGATATTGTACTTCCATATAGAAAATTGTTACAGTTTTCTAAGTTATTTACAGTTTTCCAACTGCGGATAAATCAGACTAAGTTTTGATAGTTCATACTTCTTCTTCGTCCTGGCGTTAATCCCAGGCTCATCCGAAGGTTTCACCTTAGAGTCTAGGGTCCACTTTTTCCAGTCTAATTACGGATTTTCCTTAGCATCGACGTTTTCCGTGAAGCAAATGCCATCTGACCCCCACATCCCATTGGTGATATCGAAGCATTACTCAGCGAAGCGAAGCGAAGGATAGTTCGGACTATTCTTGCATATAGAACACACACTTCTATTTTATAAACATTTTATTTGATAAATATGAAAAACTACATCACTTCAATCCTCCTAGACAAGGGGTAATTCTTTGACCGTCGTATTCTACAATGGAATGTCAGCGTAATCAATCCCAACATTAATCAATATTATTCTATTCAACAAACGTACTGCTGCCCCCTAAAATCCAACTACACGTCCTGATCGTCCACCTGAATCTCGTGGGGGGCGGACACATGAAAACAAATTTACTGGCGTGGCTAACGTGGCTCTGGTACACTTGACATTGGCGTTTCGCCATTAATAATTTTATAATACATTTTTCTTGACATTGACAAAATTACGGCGATTTTGAAGAAGTTTAAGTTGAACGTATTGCTTCTTGTCTATAGTGGCCGGTTAATCCGTACTTCAAGAAATTACGAATAAAAATCATGCTTAATACAATTTTCGTAAGGTACACATTTTTCATGCTCCCTCACTGTGGGTGGGTTGCAGAAGCAAGCAGAATAATCATGGACCTTCATAGCTTCGATCGTCACAGTTTCAGGTTCGAAGCAGGTGGGTTCTAGTACGAAAGGTCCGTCTTCTATGTGGAAATGGTACGTACCTTCCTCGCATTCTTCACCTAAAAACATTAAATAATATATGTGAAACCTTTTCACTAGTTCTTAAGCATATTACGCATACACAGTACTGTTTGGTTTAGCATAATTTAGACATAAAAGACAGGAGGAATAAGGTGTAAAGTGAAGAAACGGTGAAGAGTTTTTGAAGCGATGGTCCATCAGCCTCTTAACTCTCAGCCCTTTCTGTACTATTCAGGTCCAAGTTAGTATGGACAAGAAGTGCACAAGTTCTCAATCGTCGTCAGATAATGTCCCGGTCACATCAAAGCTTGTCGTTTTGATTCCAGAGTCCACTCATCTAATCCTTTCCATAAATTGGTTAATCTTGGTTTATGTTGTATGAGAAGGTATATTTATTTATATATGTAGATATATTTAAATATATGTATTTACATCTATTTATCATTAGGCATATTTATTTCTACATACTGTAGTATTGGTATGATAGTATATTACTAACTCTTCATGGCATTAGTTATACCTCAGTGGCGTAGGGTGAAAATTGTCTAAAGACAAAAACGGTAGATTTTTTTTTGTTACGCTGAGGTGGCAGACAAGCCCACGGTGCACTTGATTAAAAGTGGTTACAGTGGCCTATGGCCGTGTGCAACACCAGGGGAGTCACATTCGTGCTACTGACTCTTTAAACAAGAGAGTTTCTATGCCATCCGTGTAGAAGAAAAAGCAGGAATAGCCTGTGATCTTCCCAATGACAACACAAAAAATCTCCAGTGAGCTCTGGCTACACTATTCACCGCCGGGAATACATTACGAGGTTATTATGGGCGCGGTATTCTGTAGGGCGGAGTTACCTCCCCAGTAGGACTCCTCAATTGTACGGAAATACCGTCCTGTCCTACCTCCTTTGAGGATACATCTTGCGTGAAAACCAGATTTTAAGTAAGACACAAGTTGTTATTCTCAGTGCGAAGAAGAGCAGTAAAAACCGGTAAGAAGACCCTGGACTCCAATCCGATATGAAGGCCGGGTCTAACGCGAAAAATTACGATGATGATAATAGAAGTTGTTACTTACCAATTGTTAAACTAATAAGAGTTAACATAAATATACTAATTAAAAACTTCATATTTATGATAATTAAAGGCCTATATAACACCAATCACATGAACAAAAGACCTTCTATCACTAATCAATTATGTTATATACTCTCATAAGGCTTGATAGGCTAATGGTATGACCACAAAACACATAAATAAGACTTGTTTAATTGTCGTACAGTCAGCGTAAAAAACATCATAATTACAAAGCCTCAAAAAGAACTTATAACTGAAGTAGGTATGAAAAGAAAATCAAACTGGCCCCCGAGTGTGCTAATTTTATGTCATAACAAATCCACTGTCATACCATTGACATTGCACAAAATGTTATTAAATTTTAGACTTTATGTCTGAGTCTTATAGTCCAAGATGAAAAGAGAAAGTGTTTACAACTTTTTTCATTCACTCTACAAGATTGTCATTTTATTTTAGACTTTAAAAGTATACCAGTAAAGTCTAAAGTTAAATGGCATTGGTAACAGTGTCTATGGTACCGCAGTGGTTTTGCCATCAAAAAATAATGGTAGAATCAGGGCCCTGTTTTATTGATTTAAATCGTATTTTGACCTAACTAAAGGCTCGTATCAATTATCAGAACAATCCGACAACAGGAAGGGGGATAGCCAAAGAATTAAAATCATTTTGAGCACTTTGTTCGTGAAGATCGATCGGATGTTGACTATACGTGTTTTATGTGTAATCTATGAAAATTAATGTTCCTTTGTTTATTCTTTATGCCCATGACATTTGAGCCTATGACATTTGAGGATTTGGAATATTGTTAGAGCGTTTTCACACTCATCCGATATCCGATATCCGACATCCGATATCGGAGGAAGTCAAATGTATGAGATATGTATCTCTCTTTCACATTGTCTGGCCCGATATCGGTTATCGGAGCCAGCACCACTGTTTTGGCCCGATATCGGAACACAAAGAAACTAAAACAGCGACTGCAAGCAATTTTCGACCTTAATGACATTTTCTAAGTTACATGTCTTTTCGCTTTAATTGATGACGCTGATCACGAATATAAGAAAAAAAACTCGATACCATGTCATGTCAATAAGGTCGAAAATTGCTTGTACTTCTTTTCTTTTTTTTACTCCTAGCATCGCTAACTAGTCTGTGCTATCGAGCAAATGGCCGTATCGGTCCGATTTTATCGGATAAGTGTGAAAACAGCACAAGGTGTCGGCTAACGGATATCGGCTATCGGCGTCCGACACCGATATCGGATATCGGATGAGTGTGAAAACGCTCTTATGCATATGCGCGCAGGATTTTCGGATTCAAAGATACCAGTAGGGTTAAGTAGGTCGGATGTTTCGTTTTATCGTGCGCAATATCCCCACGGATAAGCATGTTTGGCTTTAACCGACTAAATGCACGTCGTCTGTGGCGTAAATATTTGTGACGTCATAATATTTAATAATCAAATCATTTACTATTAATGCTAAGATGGATGCTTAAAAATTAAATAAGAACGATAAAATAAGAACCGAAACAACTGTTTTCACTCTTTAACTATTCTTAATTTAATAAGTTCAGCTAAATAATTTATTTTAACTACAAGAAAAACCCAATTTTGAAAGTAGAAGACGCGAAGAATGTATGGGATTGTAGTAGGTGGAAACGTGTGGTCTCTGCATACCCCACTGGGAAAGGCTCGTGACTGTTTGTAAATATATCTAGTAAGATATCAGACCATCGAGAAAATATATATTTACGATGATAATGACGATGATTCAACTATCATACTAAAATTATATTATGTGGAAAGTTTGGGCAGATGTTTACATGTGTGTTACTCAGTCACTCTCAAACGGCACTCGTGGACATCGCTGCCCGCGTTCGTTGGTGGCTCGGGCGTCGGAGGATGCAGACCGACCTCCGCCCCCCATGAGCGCGGGCTTGAGAGTGACGGGTGGAGCCGCTCATCACCCTAGCAGAAGCAGGCCTAGGCGGCGGCGCGCATCGTAGGAGTGCGAGGGATACGTCGCGAGACAACCTAACCTTCGGCCTAGCACATCGACCCACAGACGGCACGCCGTTTAGTCGATTCGAGTCCGACATAACCTTCCCCTCCGGAGCCGGAGGGGGGTATCCGTGGGGATTTCCCGCACATAAAAAAAAACTCTCAAACGGCTGAACGAATCTCACTCCCGGGTCTGGGTATTTGTGATTGGTAGGTATATCGGCTTTTCCGAGAAGGACGGTAGTTTGATTTCCCACACCTAAAAGGCAAGAAAAGAACAAAAGTAACCGACATAGCCCAGCGGATTAGCTTGTTGAAGTGGCAGTGGGTGGGGACACATTGCTCGCAGAATAGATGGCCGATAGAGCAAAAAAGTACTGGAATGGCGACCGCGTACGGGCAAACGTAGTGTAGGACATCCAACGGTGGAAGGACGACCTCATCAAGGTCCCCGGGAAGCGCTGGATGCGGGCTGCTTTAGATCGGTCGTTCTGGAAGTCTTTAGGAGAGGCCTATGTTGAGCAGTGGACTATGTGTGGCTGAAATGATGATGATCTTATGGCCTCAGCAAGTTCAAGTCTAGGTGAGGTTGACCTGGAAGCTTTTGGGTCTTGTACATAAGGGTATAAAGAGCCCCACCAAAGGTCTAGTAAAGCTAAAATGTAATTATAACTAGGTACAGATACAGTCAGCGCCAGAACAATTTTGACTACATAGTTTCAAAATGATTACACGTGTATTTTTTCTTTACATCATAAAAACATGCAACGTGCAATTTTTTTGCAAGCGAAGTAGTGTGGCGTACAGAGATACATCGTACTGTGGCACGTATGTTGTGCATAAGTTGCCAGTATGCAATAAAATGTAGCGGTTAAATATAAATTGAGACGGTCAAATCTTACTTCCTACTAGTACTTATTATAAATTCCTTATCTTACTGGCCCTTACAAAAAAAATACAGCTATTATTTCAAAATGTTGATTCAAAATTTTAACACCGGCATTTTATGAATAAATATATTTTTGCAGTGAGTGGTTATCGAACTTGCGACTTCCTACTTAGCAGTCGAACGCTCTACCTCTACGCTACATATTATATTTTTTCGATAAACACATTAAAAAATATAAAACTAATTATTTTAAAAAAAGACGGGTTGCACTCCGGGAGTGCCAGCAGAAGTGAAAACTTTTCGTTCTTCCTTTCTTCGTTATATACAGAGAAAAAGATAAAAAGAACATACCATACCATATCATATCATACTATACCATACTTACAATTTAGCGCCAATCATAGAACCTATCACAAATTTTCTGTCAGAAGAAATTAATGAATTACAAAATGAAAAAATAACCGCAAAACGTGACAGAAGCCCAGGTTCGAACCCGGTACTATCTGAAACCATATGGATTATTTGTCATAGTACTTCGAGTCATATTTCAGTTCTTTTTTTAAATAAAATGACATTTTCTAACAATGAATCCTATATAGATCGATTTATCGCTCCCGAAACCCCTGTATACTAAATTTCGTGAAAATCGTTGAAGCCGTTTCCGAGATTCCAATTATATTTCTCATTTAAAGATATAAGATTTTTATTTTAAACTTTTGAGTTAATGTAATCGCCTTCTGATACCCTACATTTCGATACCACATGTTGGTAACATTTTACACCCTATGACAGTTAGTAGATGAATGCCTCTCAATTGTGACCCCAATCATCGAAATCCATCCAGTCATTAGGCCTTTTTTTTTTTTTTTTTTTTTTTCTAGCCCCTCTTGGCTGTACCGGAGTGTCGCCAGAGCCTATTCTAAACAATGCAGTACTCCTCCTAGTCTTTTATTAATTTTACAAAAAAAACCCACTCAGGGTTTAGTACTTTTTCTTATTATGAATTACTTAATATCTTAACTATCTCGCTTTCATTCTTGTCCTCTAGTAACATACCAGTTCCCGCAATTATGACTCTCGTACTTTCACTCTATACCTTTCATACTTTGGGGATGGGTAGTGGTTTTTTTTTTTATTTTATTTTTATTTGTTTCCTTTATTATTATTATAATATAGTTATTTACTGTATATAAATATTAACTATGTCTATAGTTACTTAATTTTAACGTTTTGTACTTATTACTAAAAATTGCTTCTTTCATAACATAATCCTGGTTTTAACTATTTGCATCATGTGTGGTGTCCACCTTGGGGTATTTATACAAAATAACCACCGGTGACGGCCTTATCAACTATTTCTCTTATTAACTATTAATGCTATTTTCTCCCAGTATTCTAAGAAGTACTCTCTATACTCCTTGGTGAGCAATTTTGGCAAGTTCTCAACGTTAATTTTTATTTTGATTTTTTCTCAAAGAGGTGAGGAGAAGTCTAGGTTCCCAGCTTGTTGTTTTTGGGGGAGATGCCAATGCGAAGAGCACCTGGTGGGGTCATTGGTTCGAGGACAACAGAGGCGCGCTACTGAGAGGAGTCCTCGCTGAGATGGACCTCCATGTCCTGAATAGTGGAAACATTCCGACTTTCGACACAGTGAGACGTGGAAAGAGGTACTGCAGCTTCGTAGATATTACGGCATGCACGAGCAACGCGCTCGCCTGGGTCGGCGCTTGGAAGGTCGACACAAGCCTTGCTGCGAGCTCAGACCACAACGGCATAGTGTTCAACCTCAACCTGGTTAAGGCCAAAGGTACAAATATACAACGTACCACGCGTATTTATAACACCCGTAGGGCCGCTTTCAAAGCAAACATGACTCGGCTGCTCTCGGATATAGTGATAGACGAAACAGAACACCACAACCAGATGGAAGTCCTAGTCGAAGCATACACGAGAGCAGTCGAGTCTGCGTGCAGAGAGAGTATCCCAGTCAAAAAACCGGGGGGGTTGATCGCTGCGCCGTGGTGGTCGGAAAAACTCGCCGATTTGAGGAAGGTAATGGTCACCTACAAGCGCCGAATCAGGAATGCGGCGCCTGTCCGTAGGGCGTTTGTGATAGCGCAGTACCTGGAAAGAAAGGAGATGTATGAAAGTGAGGTAAAAAAGGCACAGGTCGAGAGTTGGAAGAATTTCTGCGGAAAGCAGGACAGGGAGGGCCTCTGGGAGGGGATTTATCGAGTAATAGGAAGGGCCACAGTAAGGGAGGAGGACACTCTGCTTGCCGCCAATGGCTCCTTCCTGGACGCAAAGGGTTCGGCCGAATTACTCGCCCGAACCTTTTACCCGGTAGACCGGGAGGGTGAGGATGATGAGGGACATCGAAGAGTACGAGAAAAGGCAAGAGAAGTGGACGAGGATACGGGTCATCATGATGATGACCCACCTTTTACGGTTGGGGAACTCTTCGATGCCCTTCAGAAATTCAATCCCAAAAAAGCTCCGGGGGCGGATGGCTTTACCGCCGATATCTGCACCCACGCCATTGGGGCCGACCCCTTACTTTTCCTGAAGCTGTTGAATCGATGCCTTCACCACGGCTACTTTCCCAAGATATGGAAGGAAGCCGTGGTGGTTGCACTGAGAAAGCCAGGAAAGGACTCGTACACCGTCCCCAAGTCGTACAGACCTATTGGTCTACTGCCCGTCCTGGGGAAGGTGTACGAGAGGATGCTGGTAGCCCGTCTCAACTTTTATTTATTACCAAAAATTAGCCCCCGTCAGTATGGCTTCATGCCACAGAGAAGCACCGAAGACGCCCTCTATGACCTTATGGGCCACATAAGGGCTAAACTCAATGAGAAGAGGGTGGTCCTTATGGTGTCCTTGGACATAGAGGGCGCCTTCGATAGCGCATGGTGGCCAGCCATCAAGGTTAGACTGGCGGAGGAAAAGTGTCCAGCAAATTTGAGACGGGTTATCAGCAGCTACCTCAGCGACAGGGAGGTAAGGGTTAGGTATGCGGGCGAGGAGTGCAGGCGCTCCACGGAGAAGGGGTGCGTCCAGGGTTCAATTGGCGGACCCTTACTGTGGAACTTGTTGTTGGATCCCTTGCTACACCAATTAGAGAGTAGGTCGGTTCACGTTCAGGCTTTCGCGGACGACGTGGTGCTGGTGTTTGATGGAGATAGCGGCCTGGAGATTGAGAGACAAGCCAATGCCTCTCTCGAGCATGTGCGGGAGTGGGGCATCCGAACAAAGCTGAAATTCGCACCGCACAAAACTTGTGCGATGGTAATCACGCGGAGGCGTAAGTACGATGACCCACGCCTCAGCATGGGCGGGATAGACATTGGAATGTCCAAACACATCAAAATCCTGGGGCTGACCATAGACCAACAGCTCACCTTCAACACCCATGTCTCAAACGTGTGCAAGAAGGAATTAGAAATTTACCACAAACTAGCGAGGATGGCCCGGATCAGCTGGGGACTTCATCCCGAGGTGATCCGGACCATCTACAACGCGGCTGTGGAGCCGACGGTGCTGTATGCTGCCAGCAGTTGGTGCGCGGCAGTGGACAAGCTTGGGATACGGAAGCAGCTGAACGTGGTGCAGCGCGGGTTCGCACAAAAACTTTGTAAGAGCTACCGGACGGTCTCTCTGCACTCGGGACTGATCCTGGCCGGAATGCTCCCTCTGGACCTCAGAGTTCGTGAGGTGGCCTCGTTGTACGAGGCCAAGAGAGGGGTGTTCTAGTCATGGTTGGGAGACAGGGAGATCGAACGGATGGCTCCGGCAATTGAAGCACCTCACCCCGCGGAGCATATGAACCTGGGGTTCACCAGTCTGGTAGACGAGGATCAATATCAGCGCACCAATAACATCGAGGTGCCACCGCGCCCTCCACCCACTGGCTGTTGAAGCCAGATGTAACATCAGGCGGGGCTTGGCCCAGGGCAAGGAAATCTCCTTGTACTGGGTCAAGGCCCACATCGGGTTGGAGGGAAACGAGAGAGCCGATCAGCTCGCCAAAGAGGCGGCTCTGCGGTCCAAGAGAGCGCCACACTACAGTCTGTGCCCAGTCTCATTCGTGAAGCGGGACCTACGTCAGACCTCGCTTCACGAATGGAATGAAAGGTACAGGCAGGGTGTAACTGCTTCCGTGACCAAGCTCTTCTTCCCATGCGCGGTGGCGGCATACAGCATCGTCCGCAAGATGGGGGTCGCCAGCGCGACAACCCAGTTGCTAACAGGGCATGGTGGGTTCTCCGAGTACTTGACCCGCTTCAAGTGCAAGGAGGACCCATCATGTGCCTGCGAGCCAGGGGTGAGTGAGACGGTCGTGCACCTTGTCGTGGACTGCCCGATCCATGCAAGGGATCGGTACAATTTGGAGCAAAAAAAAAAAAAAAATCAGTCATTAGGCCTATAGAGGGGAAGAAAGAAAACTATATACATAAATACGCGTGTGAAACATTACCCTCACTGACGCAGTCGGGTAAAAACAGGGTGATATTGAAACATAATTAAATATATCATTATGGTCAAACTGTTTATCATTAAGGGGTCATGATAGTACCTATATAAACGATTGTTTTATTTAATAATAAACCAATCCTTGTCAGCTTGTGACCAGACTTTGTTCAATTAGTACGTTCAATTACGAATAGTAATAATAATTATGAAGGTTTCAATTACTTTGTTTGTGTTGGCTCTTGTTGGTGTATCAATTGGTAAATAATGTAATTATATAAAGGCTATTTATACTGGAGACTGATGGCACTTGGTGGAATCTACTACACATATTGAATAATAATCACATTTGTACTTTTCCACACTTTATTGTTATTTTTAACTTTAACCTTAACGATTTCACCTTACTGCATTGAAACGTCATAAATAATTACGAAATAATTTTCCCATTACTAACATTTTAATATCTTGATTACCGTAGTTCTTTCTTTTTATCATCACTACATAGTATAAAACAAAGTCGCTTTCTCTGTCCCTATATCCCTTTGTATGCTTAAATCTTTAAAACTACGCAACGGATTTTGATGCAGTTTTTTTAATAGATAGAGTGATTCAAGAGGAAGGTTTAAATGTATAATACATGGTTAATATAGTAGAGGGTGCAGCGGGAACGGGATCTGAGGTCACGCGGGCGGAAAATATTGGCGGCACGAAGTTCGCCGGGTCAGCTAGTTAAATAATAAACGATATATATGAAACTTATTAACAGTATCCTCTGTATCAATTATTATTATAACATTATATTGATATATTGAAATAAAACCACTTGTTAATGGATTCTATCGCGATTTATTTGTTATTGTTTAGGTATTTTAGGACCGACGTTTCGGCTACTTTTCAGCAGCCATCTTCGCTGTTTGACTTATGGTGGGAGTTGTCCTATAGTTTGAAGTACAAGTTATCTCGAAGTACATGATGAATTGTTGGTGTTACTGTTTACGCAGACTGAGCTCACTGTGTCGTTAAGTCTTGCTGTATTTTGCTGTTTACTAGGTTTGATTAAATGGATGACTAGATCCCAGGTTGCTGATACGCTCCAATCATCTTCTCTATTAAAATTTGGGTGTTTTTAATTTCAATAACTTCGCGGATCATTCTTGGTATATATCTATGCTCTTTGGCGAGTATCTGTAGTTTATCAAGTGGTTTTATTTCAATGAGTGATATTCGCGTAAACTTTAGAAAATATTATATTGATATATTTAATTTAGTGGTTTATTTGCATGCGATATAATGATGCGATTTCAAAAGCTTAGAAAACTGTTGTTGCGATTTACACGCATTTCCTTAAATGAAAAGATTTTAAGATGTTTACATATACGTTGTCACTTTTATTGTTGACAGTACAAAGGCTTAAATTAAGAATCAACATCCAACTTACAGACATATAATAAAAGAATCTCAATAAAGCATACCCATTTACATTGCAATTTTGACGTGACAACGTCTTATAAATTGGTTTGCCGGGTGACACTTCAAGAAACTGCGTTACGCTCCGCGCGTTACGCTCCGCGTTATGCGCTTACAATGAGAGCGAGTGAGAGGCACGCGTCCCTTCCAGCCCGCCTAAGAGCGAGAGAGACAGACATAACATCCTTCTTCCTACTATACGAATGAATATTCACATTAAAATTATTTTACCACTCAAAGTCGTTGTCACGTAAAACTTTCGCCTGTATACCGACTTTACAGGCAACCAATTTTTTTATCACTTTTCAGGTGAAGTATGTGAAAAAGGTACATACCATTATTACATAAAGCAGGGGCCCTTTGTAATAGAACCTACTTGTGACAAACCCCACAAGCAAAGCTTCGAAGATGTGATAGTCAGTGACTACTCAGCCTGCTTCTGTGACCCACCTACCGTGAGGGAGATAGTCAGTAGCAAGTGTATACCTGTCGACAAATGTCCTACAACTGACTTCGATACCTGGTTTAAGGACCATCCTGAGCTACATAAGTATGTCGATAAAGATGCTGCTAAAAAACAGTAATAGAGTATGTACTTTGTGAAATAAAATTTGGATATTTGAAGAGTTTTTTTTTTACGTGCGGGAAATCCCCACGGATACCCGACTAAACCGCACGCCGTCTTTGGGTCGTAGGTAGGCCGAAGGTGAGGTTGTCATGTGACATATCCCTCGCACTCCGGCTGACCCAGGGCCATCCCTCTCGGTCTGGCCCTCCTCGGGAAGGGGGGGACCACGCGGTCCCCGACTCAACCCCGGCCGTGGCCTGCTTCTGCTAGGGTGACGGGCGGCTCCACCCGTCACCCTCAGGCATTTGAAGAGTTTCTGTCATCTTGGATATTCTATTTTAAGTGTTGTTTCTAAGATTGATTAGGCCTATATTAAGCATAGTTTTTTCTCTATGGTAGACCAACCAATTCAAATTTCTCCTTCTATATTTGTTTTTGATGCGACAGTTGAGGTTATGGTGAGGTCTGGTAGCTTAGTGGTTAAAGTATTGCCCCTGTCAGGCAAAGATCGCGGGTTCGAACCCAGCCCAGACCAATTTTTTTTTATCTATTTAAATCGATTTGCATATTTAGAATGAAAAAAGCTTGAACTTTAATTCAAATTGTATGGGCGGAGTAGTCAAAAATCAATGTTTAAAAATGATTGAAAAATCATTCATTGGTTCCGATATTTCGTAAAAATATAGGAGATACACTTCACTGTCGTCTCAAAGACAGATATAGAAGGAGAAATTTGAATTGGTTAGGGCGAGATATGGTAGCTTAGTGAAGGCAAAGACCGCGGGTGCAAGCCCCGCCTAAATCGATTTAATTATTTCTATTATTGTTTTCCTACCACTTTGGCGATAAGCTCACCTGCCCCTCTAGACAAGTAGCAATTCGCTAGCAGGCGTTTGATGGAATAGAATGACGAATGTATAGGATTTGACGTATTTGACATGCGTTAACGACTGTCATTTACGTCAAATCCCATACATTCATCATTCTTATTCCATCAAACGCCGGCTAGCGAATTGCCAATTGTCTAGAGGGGCTGATGGAAAGTAGCTACCGTGGCCCATGGACGCGTGCAACATCAGGGACGCCACGCCTGCGCTGCCGACCCTGTTAGAATAGACAGTTTCTGTGCCGTCAGTTTAGAAGATAAAGCAGGACAAGCCTTTGGTCCCCCCACTGACAGCACAAAAACTCTCCAGTGAGCTCTGGCTACCCTACTCACCGTCGGGAATACAACACAGGTTATTATGGCCACGGTATTCTGTAGGGTGGGTACTTCCCCAGTCGGACTGCTCAATTGGACGGAAATATCGTCGTGTCCTTCGATCGAATCGAATTGAATATCTAGCATGAAATATGCCAAAAAAAATAATTTAAATTAGATTCATGATTTAAGGAGCATCCTGATCTGCATAATTATATTGATAAAGACTCCGGAAGACCACAGGAATAGAGTTTGTTACTTTATGAAATAAAAACTTAATATTTCTTCGAATATTGACAGTGTCTGTTTTCCTGAATGTACCTTGTTTTCATCATCATCAGCGCAGACTTGTTTTGTCATTCTAAGGTCGGTATTCCAGAATGTTTGCTTTGAGAAATTATGATCGTCAATCGCCTGAATCGAGTCTCTTACCTGAACAGTTCTGAACTAGAGACTTATGCTTCCCACACCCAAAGGAACTATCTTAAAACCATAGATACCAAAGGGTCAGCCGGCGTGCGAGGGCAATGTAGTGTTCCCCCGAGTATCCATCTCACAAAAAGTTATAACTAAGGATGATAAAAATATTAGGTCCCAAAATGAAGTAACCTAATTTACGTAATCCAGTTTTTACTGTTTAGGCTTCAACTTTCAAGAACAAGTATTATATGATTTAGAAAACATTTTACCCTGGGAATCCGTTCGAAAACGGTAAAAATTTACGACAGTAAGTACTTAAGTAAGTAGAAACAAGCACGAAGTTTTTTTTTCTTTTAAAGCTTTCGCATTTTATGATGTGAATTAATGTTTACGGGAATTATTAAGATCATGACACAGGATCACAAACTGACTGCGAACTGACTGATGGACAAAGTACCTATCCTGAGTTCAAAGGTACAAATAACCTTCATCCGAACCATGTCTTCCAGAGATGGGGTAGATATCTCATCGCTATAGGTGGAGACATAGAATAAATAATATAAATTAGAACGGCGCACACTAACAATCGTTTTAAAATTGTAGTAGGTATATCAAAACATAATTTATTCAAAAATATCTTTTTAATTGATTTTTTTGTATTATCATCACAAAACATTTAGTTCCTAAAACAATCTTCTAGCAAAAATATAATTAGAAAAACCTGAAAATATATTGAAATTTCTTTCATCTCTTAGGTCTACGCCACACTTGATACGTATCTTCCGTTATAACATCATCACGAAGAATCCACGGATCTTCAAACGGATAACATGAATTTTCGTACCGCTGTGAAAGATCCGGAACGGCACTTCCATCCAGTGTAGCGTAGGCTTAAAGCTTCAATAGGTTACTCCTTCTTCTTAGGGCATTTATCAAGTTCCACACATTTCTTGGTTGTTTTATCTCTTACAGTCGGCGGATCACAATAACAGGCAGAATAATCACAGACATCGTGTCTGTCTGGCTCAGGATTGGGTTCATCGCAGGTGGGTTCTGGGATCCGCTTGCCGCAGCCTACGGTGTATTCATGGGTGCCCTCTTCGCATTCACTTACACCTGGAAATATACTAGTTTTATGAGATTTTTGTCGTTATTTATAGCGGGTGTAAGAGGAACGCTCCCGAAGCTGAAGGTCCCTGATAGTACTTCGGGTACACTACTTTTTATTATATAATATAATTATAAATATAATATGATAATTATAAATATAATATTTTATTATATTACACTTTTTTTCTGTTTATTTCAGTTTTTAGCATTATTTCGCTGGTCCCTATTAAAAAAGTGGGAAGTACAAAAATGCATTTTTTATATTATTTCATAAAACGTGTCTATAAACCTAGGTCTATCGTCAGTTAAAAAGAAAAAAATCTAGTATGCCTAGTTTTTGAAATAGCCAAATTAAAAACGTTGGATATTACCTAGATAGCCCGGTAATATAGTCGGTTATTAATTACCTACGATCTAAGCGGGGCGCGGGGTTAGGTGATCGCGCGTGCGATCTCCCAGTTCCGGCCATGTTAGCGGGTTGAGCAATTACATTTTTATGTTATTTTCTCAATTGACCAAATTTTCTGTGTTCATTGTCAATAAATATATGTGGTTACTACATTTTTGGTGTTTTTTTTAGTAATTTGTACATACGACATGCATATCTACTATATAAAAATAAGTCGGATTTTCCTTCCTGACGCTATAACTCCAGAACGCGGGCGGAGCCGCGGGCAACAGCTAGTTAATAGATAATAATCATTTAACAATGTAGTAAATATCAGTTAAATAAATAAATTTCGCCCAGCAATAATGTCGGTTCTGGTACTTCCGACAAACAATTATCAATTTTTCCCAGTAACAATGTCGGTTCTGGTACTTCCAGTTTAACTTTTTAACTTTAAACAGTTAAAAAGGTCACAAGTTACTTTTCTCACATTTACACTAAATATGCCGGCTATTTATAATATTGTCGTGAACAGGCATAATTTGTACAGTATTAAGCTTTCAGGACTCTGCTTAAAATAAGTAAAAAGTTACACGGAATTTAAATTTTGAAAATGCTCAAGTTGCAGTTTTTCACATCCGACAATTTTAATAGGGACAGTCGATTAATTCTCATTTTTGCAATTTCAAAAAAACATCACTACCAAAAAAAATGTCAATATGTAGTGTACCCGGAGTACTACCAGGGGCCTTCGGCTTCGGGAGCGTTTCCCTTACACCCGGTATGGAGCACGTCAACTTGACTCCAGCTTGCTGGTTAGCTGAAGGCAAAGTCTTAGGAAAGAAGGCCACCATTACATACACGTTTCTACCATGTTAACAATGATGGCACTCAGCTTGACGGGCTCATATGATGCTTTTTCACGCCCCGCTTAAAGGACCCGGGACTGTAGGAGGAAGAAAATATTAACTAAACTTACATATATCAATTGCATAACGGCACCCACGCGGATAATCTTGAGGTGTAGCAGATGACAGTACGACAAATGCCAAACCACACAAAAAGACTAGCGACTTCATATTTACAGTGTTCTATATAATTTTGTAGGGTGCTACGAGCTTTAAGCAAGAACTATTTCAACCCACTGACTCTACCAGGCTAAGCAGAATAGTATATATAGACATATTAGTATATAAAGATGAATGTTTATGTACCTGTAATGTTGACAGTAAGGTCAATGGATATATTTTATTTTGCTATGTACTTGAAGATGGTTTGCTATTGTTTGACAAAAAAACGTATGACAAACGATCATTTTACAAACAATGTTTGAAAAACTAATCATTTGACAAACTTTCATTTCGCAAACATATTACTTTAAAAATAATCATTTGATGAATAAAGGTTTTGCAAATGTATCACTTAGAAAATATTTCAATTGTTAAAATTTTCATTTGACAAATAAAGTTAGTTAACAAACAGTCAAACAAGCAAGCATAAACCACGCGAGTAGCAGGCAGTTGGCAAGTAGCATGTAACAAACATCGTTTCTGTTCCAGCTCCGGCGCTGCGGGGCTCCGGCGGCCCCACACGAGCTTGTCGTCGCAGATGGTTGTAACGCCCACCACCACCAGCTTCGGCTTGCTGGCCGGGCTGGCCAGCCAGCCTCAGCCGCGGCGGTGGGCTTTATAACCACCTGCTCCTCAGCTCGTGGACCGCCTCACCCCTCCACGCCTGCGCGGGCTTTAATAACACTCTAGGGATAGGGCAAACCCGACCACGTGAAGTCGAATTGGCAAAGATTCATTTCTCTCCCGAAGTTTTAACTATTCAAAACAATAATTGAAGAGTAAAACTTGTTTTGTCAAATAACATGTTTGAATAATAATCAATTTGTGAAACGATGTTATGGCACAATGAAAGTTTTCCAAATAAATATTTTGTCTAATGAGTAGTTTATTAAACAAAAGTCTGTAAAATGATAAGTTTATAACTATAATTTTGTCAAACGTTGTTTGTCAAATGAAGATTTATTATTCGTTTTTTGTCAAATGATTGGATACCCTTGAAGATAATATATTGAAAAAAGGATATGTCAACTTTGACAATTACTGTATAGACACAGTGCTGCTAACAAAATGCATCACATAAATGATTTGAAATACGCGTTAAGTGTGAGTTAGCTTAATGTCAATATTATTCTTTCCGATTCGCTCCCGCCTTAGCCTTCTAACCTATACCCTCTCATATCCTACAATGTTATCAACGCGAAAGTTTATGCGTATGAATGAATGGATGGTTGGATGTTTGTTACTCTTTCACGTCAAAACTACTGAATGGATTTTAGTTAAACTTAACAATAATATAGCTTATACATCAGAATAACTTATAGGCTATATATCATCATGCTACCACTCAAGGGAGCGGAGCAGTGATCATTCATGTAAAAATAGTCTAGGACAAAGTTTATTAGAGAGGTGAACTAAATGCTCCATAGCGTCGGCTTGATAACTGACATCCACGCGGGCAGAGCGCGGGCAACAGCTAGTTTATCATAATTTATCACTTGGCCCATGTCATGTAATTGTTTATATGTCAAAAGTAGTAGATATTTTTAACGCCGCATTGTATTGCCACTTATTGTTTCTTTTTTTTTATGTAGGACACGTCAATTTGACTTCACCTCGCCTGATGGTAAGCTGAAGGCAAAGTCTCAGAAAAGAGGGTCACCATTACAAACACGTACCATGTTAACAATGGTGGCACTCAGATTGACGGCCTCATCAGATGCTTTTTCACGCCCCGCTTAAAGGACCCGGGACTGTAGGAAGAAGGAAACACGTGAACTGGCAAGGAGTTCCAGGTCTTAATGGTGCGACAAAGAAAGGAGTCACCAAACCGCTTGGTTCTTGAAGGAATATTCTGCACCGTATACGGGTGACATCTAAGCCCTGCTCGTGTTGTCCTATGTAGGAAAGGAGAGGGCGGGACCAGTTGGAAGAGCTCATCAGAACATTCACCATGGTAGAGACGGTAAAATACTGCCAAGTTTGCAACATCTCTACGCATCTGCAAAGGCTCAAGGGTGCTTGTGACCTCGTGATTCCCAATAATGCGGACCGCACGTCGCTGCAACCTGTCGAGAGCATCTAATAATACAGTTTGTAAATCTAAGCATGTCAAAATCAACGGAACCTGGTTTTTTTGTACATCTTAGGTGGCAAACAAGCACACGGCCCACCTGATGGAAAGTGGTTACCGTGGCCTATGGCGTCACACTCGCGCTGCTGACCCTGAAGAAACCTTCTAATGCCCTTCTTGAAGAACCCCATATTGTAGTCGCTTGGGAAAAGCAGCATTCATTCCACAGCTTCAAAGTGTGATGACGATTCCCTGTCTATGGCGAGTGGTGCGATGATAGAATGTGGCTGTGAGCATCCTGTCAAACAATACTCATAACATATACACATTGAAAGTTTGAAGAACAACATTGCTTACTTACACATAACGCGTAATTCGCCATCCTTATATATTGAATATATATTGAAGTCCCTATACACGGTGGTCGGAGCGTTGCCGAGCGATGGCCAACGCCAACGTGTGGACAGCCTATTTGCCTTGTCTGGTCATCGCTCGGTATCAGTCGCCTAGTTGGCCAAGTGAAGCCAAGCGTCAACGTATGTAGGGCTCATTTGTAGCAACTTGACTTCGCTCGCCATCGCTCGGGATCACTTGCCTCACTTCGGAGCAGTAACGGTTTTTGTGCACAAAACAAAGGCGCTCGTCTGCGCTCGGCCAATCGCGTCCACACGTTGGTCTACACTCGGCCAGCGTGTATAAAATAGACTTTAGCAATGTTCGTGGTATGACAGTGGTTTAGCTTTATCACAATCAAGGCCCAGTGCGTCCTGCCACTTATGACTGACACTGAGTGCGTTTTCACATTTAAAAAAATACGGCCATTTACTCGAAAGCACAAACTAGTTAGGGATGAAAAAAAAGTTCAATCAATTTTTAACCTTATTGACATGACATAGTATCGAGCTTTTTTTCTTATAGTCGTTATCAGCGTCATCTACTAACGCAAAATGACATGTTACTAAGAAAATGTCATTGAGGTCAAATTGCTTGCAGTCACTGTTTTAGTCTCTTTGTGATATGATATCGGACCAACACAGTGGTGTCGGCTCCGATAACCGATATTGGGCCCGACAATGTTAAAGACAGATATATGTATGTCATACATTTGACACAAATTAAAGTCACACGGCACGCAAATCTTCCGCCAAAGAACTAAAATTACCAAAATAGCTTGCAAAAGCAAGCTGAAGTGGCAGTGGGTGGCCACATTTGTCGAAGTATCGATGACCATTGATTGATTGACTGACTAACTGTCTGTTGTCGTCAAATGGGCACTTTGTAGTTGTATATTTACTGCTAGATGGTGAACAACCATTATTTTAGTCACTTTCTACGACGCCCGCGAAACTTTGTGATAATAATAAATCAAAGACATGATGTTTTCAAACCATTTTTTTTATTTTAAGAGAATCTGTTTTTACTTTATCACAGAACAATCAGTTCTAAAAATTACACAAACGTACTTAATTTGAACACCTAAAAATTTTTCATATTATTCTTTCATCTCTTACTTACGCTAAACTTGATGGATCTTCCGTTGGAAATCTTACTCGTCAGAACATCAATACACGTTATCTACGTATTATTATAAAGAGGTAAAATTTGTGCGTTTTTTCTTTTGAGGGGGATTGGATCTACAGAACCAATATTGAAAATTCCTTCACCAAAAAAAAAGCCAAATTATTTGCGAGTGTAGTGTGAGTGTGAGACGGATTTTCTGACAGATAACATGTATATAGACGTACTACCGCGGAAGATCCGGGACGGCACTTCCGTCTAGATGCCTTAAGCTCCAATAGGTTTCTTTTTCGGACATTTATCGAGTTCCACACATTTATTGGTAGTCGTATCTCTAACAGTCGGTGCATCACAGTAGCAGGCAGTGTAGTCGCAAATTATGGCTTCTTCTTCTTTGGGATTGGGCTCATCGCAGGTAGCTTCTGGGGTCTTCTTGCCGCAGCCTGTGGAGTAACCATGGGTGCCTTCTTCACATGGGTGTACACCTGGAAACAAAATTGTGTCATGAGCAATAGTGTTAGTGCGAAGACCATAGGCTAAGCGTAGCTTGTGATATGGATTCTAGAATATTGATCAACATTTTTAGACAAAAAAATATAAATCCGAACAGGTTATCAACAAAAATTGAATATTTAATCATACCAAAAGTTCCACTGAGTGGTAATTGAACCCGTGACCTCCGATGTAGAAGGTAGAGTCAGACATCATTCAGTATAATATGGAGAATAATTGGGCAACAGTGTGGAAGTTTTTTACTTTTTCACGAAGGATGAAATTCGGTTTACAAGTAGAATACAGTCTGGAACTCTAAAAAAAAATATTTTATCCGGGGAATTGGTTTCCATGGATTTAAAAAACGGAATCTATCTAATAGCTAGGTTTTGAATAATAAGAGGAAGATAATACCTAGTTCATAATTATAAATACTGAAGATAAACAGGTTTCTGATAACTTGTTGTACAAACATGTTATTTATTGACATTGAGAAGTAAATAAACAGGATAAATTACAGATAAAGGTATGTTTAAGTTGGTCAGCAACACGAATAAGTTTATAAATATACGGATAGATAGATAGATGAATAAAGTCTTTTATAATGATCCTCATAGCAATTTCAAGTTGCGTTTGAAGTTTGAATTTAGAAACCTGATGTCGGTCGGTGTCTCGGACAGCCTCCGTGGCGGTAGTGAACGTGGCCGCTACGCAGGCGGCGCGGTTTCGTTCCCCGCTCAATGCAAATATTTGTATGCATGAATATTAGGTATTTGCATTGGTCTGGTCGAACCTTGTAGTGCACGTTAAGCCGTTGGTCCCGGTTGCAAACATCTATGGCTATGACTCCAACTATCCGTAATACGGATAGTTGAAGTCCTCAAAAATCCAACAACTGATCTAACTGCAATGCTTCGATAACTTCTTTGGTTTGTGGAGGTCATATGGCAATCGCTTCACGGAAAATATCAAAGTTCAGCCAAATCCGCAGTTAGACTGTAATGCGGACCCCAGACTCCAAGCTGAAAGCTTTAGATGCGACTGGAATTAACGCTGGGATGAAGAAGAAGAGTCGACTTTAACTGGTCTGACCTGCTTGAAAAAGTTAATGTCTAGTTTAGGAAATCTATCTAGTTTAGGGAAAACTGTGACCAACTGAAATATTCGAAATTATTTTATACGTAGAAGCTTATATACGTCGTGGATTCAACTTTTCTTAAACATTACTAAATTAATTTCCGATTTAACATATTTTATTCTATATTCACGCCTGTAAATCTTCGAATAGATAGGTAAAGGCACCTATCCACCCATATTTAACCACATTTTCGATCCCACGTAAGCCCAAATTGCCGTCAATCGAGCGCTTTGCTTTGGGCTGTATGGTAACATCGAATGCAGGACAGTCCAATTTTTAGACGTCTTCTACTACACCAATGGGACGAGATGGATTGACCTCATACTACTACACCGGCAAACAACAAACAAATAAACAAACCGGGTTCCAATTTATTGGAAAAATTATCATGTTAATTACTTCAGTCGAGTCCAATATATCAAACTTTTGTACATGAAACTTACATTTCGTCAATGCATATACGCAACCACGCGGGTAAGCTTGAGGCGTAGCAGATGACAACAACGCAACCAACGCCAGAACACACAAAAAGACTAGCAACTTCATGTTCACAGTGTTCTATATAATTTAATAGGGTGTCACGAGTAGCAAGTATGGACTATTTCAAGTCACTGACTCTGCCGGGCTAAGCCGAAGGGTTTATATAGATGTAATCGACACGTATGTATACAATGTCAAGGGTATTAAATGCACAATCTTGAATGTATATAAATATATTAACAGTAAGGTCAAGAGATATATTTCATTTTGCTTTATACAAAGACAAGCAGCCGCCCGTCCCAGCTTTCAAATAATGAATGGTAATCGGCCAGATTTGTTGAAATGTCATTGAAGACTGCTCCATTTCCGCGAATAGTGGCGTGATGATTATGTAGACTTAACCTTCCTAGATTAACGGACTATAAATCACAAAACAAATGTATGGGATTTAACGTTTATGATAGGCGTTAACGACTGTCATTGCATGTCATATAAGCCAAATCCCATTCATTTGTCATTCTATTCTATCGAACGCTGACCAACGAAATGCCACCTATCTTGGAGGGCCGTAGTTTCTCAGATTAGCGTTTTTTTTTCTCACAAGCACATGACCCACCTGATAGCAAAGTGGTTACCGTGGCCTATGGACGGGTGCAACACCGGGGCGTCACGCTACCGACCCTGTTAGAGCAGGGAGTTTCTGTGCTATCAGTGTAGAAGACAAAGCAGGAATAGCCTTTGGTCTTCCCACTGACAGCACAAAATCTCTCCAGTGAGCTCTGGCTACCCTACTTATCGCCGGAAACATAACACGAGATTATTTTGGCCGCAGTATTCTGTAAGGCGGAGGTACTTCCCCAGACGGACTGTTCAATTGGATGGAAATACCGTCATGTCCAACCTCCTCACTATTCAGCTTTATAATGTTAGTATAAATGGTAGAGGCCTGAACATTTTGTTAGTCAGACGAATATCTGGGTCAGGCTTTCCTCTTGGGGTCGTGAGTGAGTGCATGCATAGGTATACTCACTACTTCTCACTCCACTCTAAACAATAGCCTTCACTTAACTTCATCCAGCGCACGCTCAAGCTGTGGAACGAGCTCCCTGTTGTGGTTTTCCCAAGCGACTACAATATGGGGTTCTTCAAGAAGGGCATTAGAAGGTTTCTTCAGGGTCGGCAGCGCAAGTGCGACGCCCCTGGTGTTGCAAACGTCCATAGGCCACGGTAACCACTTTCCATCAGGTGGGCCGTGTGGTTGTCTGCCACCTAAGTGGTATATAAAAATAGCCTACCAGTAAATACGCCAATATAGTAGCAAATCGTATTTACATAAGCTGGCTGATTAAGTGAATCCTGTCATTTGTATTTGGCATCAAGGGTCTTAGGTGGGGCAATGTATGCATAAACTCTAAATTACTACTACTTTATCACTACATAGTATAAAACAAAACAAAGTCGCTTTCTTTGTCCCTATATCCCTTTGTATTCTTAAATCTTTAGAACTACGCAACGGGTTTCGATGTGGTTTTTTTAATAGATACAGTGATTCAAGAGGAAGGTTTATATGTATAATACAAGATGTTTAATATAGTAGAGGGTGCAGCGGGAACGGGACCTGAGGCCACACGGGCGGAAAAATATTGGCGGTACGAAATTCGCCAGGTCAGCTAGTATATCATAAATTAAACTCGACTTACATGTTCCCAACGCGTAGATGCAACCACGAGAATAGTCGTTAGGTTTAGCAGAACATAACGCAGCGAGCGCCAAAACGCACAATAAGATGTACAACTTCATATTTACTGGGTTTTATTTAAATCTATTGTATATAGTATAAAGTACATTAATCTACTAACTTATCGAAGCTAAATTGGACGGTTTATATATAAATATTTGGCCCGTTTGTACTTTGTACGCAATGTCAAATATCATCTGTAAATACATAAGATAAAGCAGATTGGTATGTATTTTTCCTGTTTCTCGACCGAGTTACTTTTTAGTTTTTATTGCTTTAGCAGTTATCAACGAGCTTTAGTGTGTTTATTTGTTTTTATAGGAATCGTCAACATATGTAAAATAATATGTATATGCATATGTAAATATAAGTAAAATCTATAGGACGGAAGCCACCTCTAAATATACTATCCAGTTACCAATACTTCAATTTAGATAAGAATATTTATACTTATAGTTTTATTCAGTTATTCTCAATAATGTGTTAAGTGTATGTTTTATTTTTGATAAGTTAAATTAGAAAAGTTTAGCAAAGCAATAGCGCCATCTGGTTATAACTCCTGAACTAAAAAGCTGCCTGCCTGCTTTTTGAAGTTACGAGTGTAACCATTTTTTTTTCCTGATTGTGCATCTGTTTAGGAATTGTATTATATTATTTGTGTCAATACTGAATAGTGGTAGTACAGTGAGCATCAAGTCGGTCTTGACGAACAAAGCATTCAAAATTTATCTTAATATGAAAGCATTTAAAGTGTACGTCACTTAACAAAAAAAACCGCGGGACAAATTTCTTTGCAATTTGAATTTTGAATAGAACTTTTCTTAGGTTAGAGTAACGATTAATACATAATTTTAAGAAACTTTGTTATCATAAATATTATCATTTTGTATAGAACTATGGAAGAACGAATGAAATAATAAAAAACGAATAAAAACTATAGAACTATAGAATTATGGCTTGTTTTAGTCCCTTGTTGAACAATTTACTATAATAAAACGATTTCATTTGCTCCTAATACCTTGGTAAGTAGTAAGTAAGATCATTTTAAGACTTATCATGAAACAATATCGAAATTCGAAACCGTTTTTAAATAACTTCGACTCACTTTAGAATCATTTTTTTTATGCAGGACACGTCAATTTGACTTCACCTCGCCTGATGGTAAGCTGAAGGCAAAGTCTCAGTAAAGAGGGTCACCATTACACACACGTACCATGTTAACAATGGTGGCACTCAGCTTGACGGCCTCATCAGATGCTTTTTCACGCCCTGCTCAAAGGACCCGGGACTGTAAGAAGAAACACGTGAGCTGGCAAGGAGTTCCAGGTCTTCATAAAGATTTGACTATTTAATAACTACCTCTTCTTCTTCATAACCCCAATGTTAATTCCTGCCGCATCTGAATTTTTCACTTTGGAATCTGGGGTCCGCTTTACCCAGTCTCAATGCAAATTCGGCTGAACTTAGATTATTTCCGTGAAGCGACTGCCTTCTGATATTCAGTACCCAATGGCGACATCGAAGTTAGACCCTTCAATGACAACTATTACACTAAATTCAAATGTTTTAATACAAAACCCGCACTTATAATCTGAAAAACTCTCTCCTCATTTCTAGGTTTAGGTTTATTTTGAATCTTACGGAAATGACTATCGCTTGACCTTCCAATCCTGAGTAAAAACCTGAAAAAATGCTGAACCGGTTAGCAGGCGAAGTTGGCTTGAGCTCCTAAGATCGTGAAGGAATCTACCTACCTCTTCACATAATAACAGGTGTGAGTTTATGCATACATATTCATATGTTTATACCCTACAAAGGTACCTACGTGTCGACCGGTCACGAACAACACAATCAAGTTATGCATGCACAACTTTTAAAAAACTAGACAGAGCAATGAGTGGATACAGGTCTTTGTTTTCTAAACATTGAAATGACAAGTTAGTAATAATAATGATAAATCGCCATTTTTTACAAATTTTATACACTGGCGTAGCTATGGATGGGCAAAGGCAGTGTGGCGCACCGGGGTCCCTGAGCTAAACCCCCCAGCTCAGAATCCCTTCGGGCCTAAACTAGCAAACCTCTTATTGAACTAAGAAAAAATCTTACTTTTGGAATGGTAAAATGGGTTGCAACACAACTCTAATCATTTGAAAGAACTGTGAGGGAATTTTGTGCAGATTTATCTCGAAAGATTCGTCATCACACTAACAGCCAGATTGTGTCCGCCCTGAGCCCTCAGAGGGCCCTCAAGCTCAGGAGGCACATCTGCCTTCTATGGCCCTGAGTCATTCTCAGATATGAATTATATCTTAAGATGGTAAAATATTATCTTAAGATGCGAAATATCGCAAGGTCCTTATACAGGTGTGCTCAGAATGCAAAGTCAATGGCAGTCTCGGCTTCTGACATATTCCTCACGCCGCGGCTGGCCCAGGTAGATTGAGATACCAACCCTCAGCTGTCCCCTTCGTTCCCTGGATACGGGGCTTCTGTCCTCCTGTCTTCCCCAATAAGAAAGAGCCATAGAAATGTACACCATCATCTATCTTCAGGACAGTCCCGGTCGCTAGCCTCTCACTGTGAAATCCATTATCTTTTAAACGTCTTTAAACAAGATTACACTAATGTATGCGCACAGTATTCTTAAAATGTCAAACATAAGAAGCACTGTGCACACAAACAATGTTGCCGTTATTCGATCCATTGAGTAGACATACCGGTATCATCGGAACTCGACCGGTGTTGGGCCACTAAAACAGCTGGTTTACTGGCAACACTGACGGTCGATAACCTCTAATTGCTCTGTCAACAAATTTATGTAAATTTGTACCTTTTTTAAATATGAAAATCTGGAAGGACTCGTATTATTTAAAAAAATGTCTATGGGTTATTAAAGGAATTTATATATTAAATGCTGGCAAAAAAAGAAGGATAGTGTGTTAATTTTTGTGTAAAAACAATCTGTGGAATACATATATTGCACTTATTATATTATTGCGATCACAAGGTGTTTGGTTTGAGGTTCAGGCCAGTGATAGCTATAAGTTTGAACTGAGAACTTTACTGAATGACAGGCAGGCAAAAAAACACAAGTTAGGTACAAGTAACGTAAATAAATAGGTATAATATCGTATACCGTACAGCTGACACGTGGATGTTAGAACGGTGTCTAGCAAAGTCAGTAGGCTATCTAAGTAGTGTAGGCCATCTAAGCAGTAAGCCATTTTGCACTAATTAACCATAATTATACTATTATGAACTAGCTTTTGCCCGCGGCTTCGCCCGCATTGATGTCGGTTTTCGCGACCAAATTTGCATTTTTTAGGAATGACAAATCCAAATTTTACGATTTTTTCTGTGTATGAATGAGACTTAAGCCAACAGCAACTGTTATTACATTTTTGAAAAGCGACAGCTTTAAAAAATTAATACGAAATTTATCATCAAAATAGACAGCATTTAGGAAGTACTGTTTTTGAAAATCGAATTTAATTTATCAAGCGGCCAATAAAAACGAAATTTAATACAGAGTTGTAAAATTTTGAAATTAACTTTCAAACAAAGTATAAATAATGGAAATAGCTATAAAATTACAGGAATATAGACTGATCTCAATAATATTAGTATGGATTATTATCGCCAATATTAACAATAAACAATTTATCGTTATAGCAATGGCATCTACACGTGATCAATTTATTTATTTGTGCCTAAATTTAATGAAAGCTGCTACATCTGCTGATTATCGGATGAGGCTTTGGCCACTTTGGCGCAAGCTTTCCTTTGATGTTGGGGAGTCAGACGATAGTCACTCCCGTATGAGTCAAGATAACCAATGATGGAGAAGTGGGAGTGCAGGATTCGAGCTGCCAAGTGTAGAAGTACCTCCGCCCTACGGAATACCACGGCCATAATAACCTTGTGTTATGTTCCCGGCGATGAGTAGGGTAGTTTTTGTGCTGTCAGTGGAAAGACCAAAGGCTTTATCTTCTACACTGACGGCACAGAAACTCTCTGTGTTTACAGGGTCGGCAGCACGATTGTGACTTCCCTGGTTTTGCACACATCTATAGGCCACGGTAACCACTTTCCATCAGGTCATGTGTCTGTTGTATAAAAAAGAACGAACTCCGGAGATATTATAACTTTTATGATGATGATGATAATAATGAATAATCGCACATCTCCTAGCCACATAACCAGTTATTGTCAACTAGAATCTCTTTCTGTCGTACTCACACCCACTGACACAGTTCATACAATCGTGATTAACCTACTTATATACGTGTAAATACACTTTGGCCTCTGATATATTGTTTTGGAAATCTATTTAGTTTACTAATCTAGATTGAGAAGGGAAATGTATTAGATTATGTTCGGTCCGCGATAGCTTAATGGTGAAATAAACGCTAGCGAAACTTGGGCTATCTTTATACATTTGTTTTATTTAGGTATTGAACTAGCCAATAAATATATTTTGGACTGAAATCGCGATAATTATATACAAGATCATGATGCGAGCGGTTTCCTATAGTAACCTATGCATGGTGAATTTGAGCTCGTCCACGAGCTTAGCAGCCCGTGCTGTCCTTTAAATACATCCCAGAAACTTGTACTGCGCTAATAAAGCACATTTTGAGCATATGTCAGGTCCAAGGTATATAGAACGAGCAATACAGACAGCAAAGGCAAACTCAGTTTGGGTCGGCTGAGCTTAGATATTATTCGTAAAGCATCAGCTATCTGTCCTTCACAACCAATTGGTGACGTTCATTACCGCTATAGGTTATAATTTTTTATAAATATACAACATTAAATGCCGTCTAAGAGCAATTTCACACTCATCCGATATCCGATATCCGACATCGGATATCCGACACCCGATATCCGACATCCGATATCCGACATCCGATATCCGACATCCAATATCCGACAAACAGTGGTGTTGGCTCCAATAACCGATATCGGGCCGGACAATGTGAAAGAAAGATACATATCTCATACATTTGATTTCCTCCGATATCCGGATGAGTGTGAAAACGCTCTTACTCTCCAATACCGAGACGAAAGCTTGCACCAGAGATAGAACTCACAGATATAGATACTGTCGAGCAGGTGAGGTGGACTTGACTCCGATGATTTAAATGACAGCCCATAAATCCTCACCGTTAGGATTATAACGATACTGAAGGCATTATAATCACCTTTGAGGTGTTTCTGGTCACATCTGAGGCCTCCGCCTCAAATTCCGGGGTCTACTAAAATTTCGCTTGGGTTTTGTCGGCTATATTAGGAGCAACTGCTGCCTGACCTGCCAACGTCAGTTTTGTTAGCTGGCCAACTACTCACAGTGTTTTTCTGGTCCCCCAAATGCCTCCGTTTTGACTGCAGGACCGAAATTTAACGTGCCCTTCGAAGAAATACCACCAAGCAGTTATCTATCCAAATGGCATCCGCATATAGGTAGATTCACCCACGGGTCGTTAACCGAAGAGTGAGCGCACCTGGCTTCGAGCGCTTCATCCTTCTTTCTTGGGTTTTCCCCCAAATTGGGAGCAATTTAAGTCTAACCTCCCAGCCTGAGTTGTATTTAGTTTCCAACTAATAACAGAGGTATTCAGGTCGCCCATATGGGACACATCTCGCCCATATCGCGTTTAAATGAAATACCTGTTGTCACTCATTCAACTGATCGTTTATCGGACAGTGAGTGCATTTGGCGGAAACCGATTCGCCTTTCATTCTTCATATAATGTAGTTAGTGGCGACGAGTCTCTATGTTCCGATTCCTGCCGGCCAAAAACAATCGCAAAAAAATAATATCGTAAAGCTGCCTTTCCACCAGAGATGTGCTAGGTTACGTTGCTATGGATGCAGTTGATATCCACCAATCATGTGCATTGAAACACCTAGCATAGTACTGATGGAAAGGAATTCAGCTAACCTGTGTTTTTTTATGTAGAAAGATGCGTGCTATGCATATGCTTAGAGGATTTATTTGAATTTGAACATTTACAGGAAGTTTCATTCTACTCGCTACGCAACCAATAATGGTCTTAAACTTTCATAGCTTAGCTTTTACATGGTCATGGCAGTGCTGCATAGCATCACCTGTGATGGAAAGGCAGCCTAAAGGTACCATGACTCATAGTCAAACAGTCTATATAACTTAAATCAATCAGTTTGAGTGACAAGCCAGTCGAGACAGATTCTTGGAAGGACTTTAATATGCATCACATAACACAAATGTGATGCGACAGAATGAGCGAGCAAAATACATTGTATCAAGCCTCGGTGTGTGGCTCGGAGCAAAAATTCAATTATATTTAAAGAGGGCTACTGAAGGCATTGCAGACACAAATTTAGATAATTAATTTCATGATAGAACAAACAAGATAGACTGCAAAAATGTGAGTGGTCTAACGAGTTATTCCAATTGATGCCACCTTGTTCATGCGATTTAGGTGGTTGACAAGCACACGGCCCATCTTATAGAAAGTGTTACCGTGGCCTATGGACGTGTGTAATACCAGGGGCGCCACACTCGTGCTGCCGACCAAGTAGAACCCTCCTAATGCCTTTCTTGAAGAACCTTATATTGTAGTCGCTTAGAAAGACCACAGCAGGGAGTTCATTCCACAGTTTAAGTGTACGTGGGATGAAGTTCCTTTCATACCGCACACTGGGCACCATTTCAACTTGCAATGTGTGAGTATGAATTCCCTGACTGTGGCGAGCGATGCAATGACAGAAAGTAGCTGTGGACATCTTTTCCCGAACTGTACGTGCTGGACTCAGGTGTCACCGAGAGTCAATCGACACAAGGTTGGGACATATTAGTTACGCCATTCTAGGGACGACATTTGAATAGATGGCCGCTATTCCTGAGACCGCATTCCAGCTTAGCATCAGGCGAAGTGCAGTCAATTTGATGCTTAATTAATTATAAATTAAAAAAAAACAAAACGGTAAGTTCCTGGGAACTGGGGTGAAATAAAGAACTATGAAGTCACACTCTATTATTGTCATATAATTCTCTATAAATGATGATGAGAATTATGAAATAAAAAAGTATGTAATTTTTACCGTTTTTTTACTATTGTTTACTTAATAAACTCGGTTAAGAAAGAAAGTACACTACATAATTATAAAGATAATGAAAAGATTACAAAAACGGTATCCACTATTTATTTCTGTGAGAAATTTCTTCCAGATGACCTAGATAATACATACTGGGTATTTATTATTATACCGATAACGGGAATGGTCATCATCGTCATCTATGCATTAGACCCGGTTGCTTTCGTCCCGTTTACTTCTAGACTTTGCATGCTCTTGGGCAACCTCGGTATTGAGACCATTGGCACGCATGTCATCCACGACGCCAAGCAGCACTTTTTAGGTATACCTCTCCTACCGATGCCCAAACAAATTGTTACCCACGATGCAATTGTCACAGCGGAAGGTCGCACCTTGATGACGCAATGATATTTTATTGGAATAATATTAAATAAAGTTGCAGCCCTGTTGCTTCCTGGAGGTTTATAAGAGGGGGCCAACCTGTTACTCCTGTGAGTGTAGTAGATGACGACTAAATGGTAGGGCCATTCTCCAACCAACAGAATATATAATAAAGGTATTTAAACTATTATAGTCACTCATTACTAAGGGTACCTCGACTGCAGCATGGTAAATGGATATTTACCATGCTGCAGTCTGCAGTCTGCAGCGGACGAAGAAGGGTTATCAGGATTGATAACCCTTCTTCGTCCGCTGCGCGGATACGTGGGCGCCCAGCGCCTCCTTCTGCGAGCAGGCCATGCTCGCGAAGGAGACAGCAGAGCGGGCGCTGCGCGATGAGCGAGAAAGACTCGCTGACATCGCTGCACGCGCTGGACGGCGGCTCGGGCGCCGGAGGGCGCAGACCGGCCTCCGCCCCCCATGAGCGCTGGCCTGAGGGTGACGGGTGGAGCTGCCCGTCACCCTAGCAGAAGCAGGCCGCGGCGGCGGGTCCCCACACCGGGGTTGAGTTGGGGATCGCGTGGCGCCCCCCTCCCGTGGAGGGCCAGACCGAGAGGGATGGCTCTGGGTCAGCCGGGGTGCGAGAGATATGTCTCATAACAACCTCACCTCCGGCCTAGCACTACGACCCTAAGACGGCGTGCGGTTTAGTCGGTTCGAGTCCGACATAACCTCCCCCTCCGGCTCCGCACGTAAAAAAAAAGATAGCTCTTCTTCGAGGTCTTCCTTTTCTTACCCATGAAACTGTACCCACAAGCTAAAATAATAATAATAATTCCGTTTTTTACCCACTGCAAAAGTTCATTCCGAATTTTACCCTGACTTATTTATATTTTAAATGTTCATCAGTTTGCGCCGTCAGCAAACAAAGTAATACTTTAATACTTGTTTCATCCTAGCGTTAATCCCAGTTGCATCCAAAGCTATCACCATGTGGGGTCCGCTTTTTACCATTCCAACTGCGGATTTGGCTAAACTTCGAGATTTTCCGTGAAGCAACTGCCATATAACCCCCACAACCCAAAGGCGATATGGAAGCATTGCAGTTAGACTAGTAATTGAACTTTTGAGGGCTTCAACTGCCCGTAATGACTGCCATAGATGTTTGTATGGCAACCGGGACCGACGGTTTAACGTGCTCTCCGAGGCACGACCAGGCCAATGCAAATACTCATATTCATGCATACAAATATTTGCACTGAACGAGGATCAAACCCGCGCCTCCTGCGCAGTGACAGCGTTCACTACCGCTAAACCACGGAGGCTGTGGTGCCTGATACCTCCAATTATAAGTAATTATAGTCCACGATAAAGTTACCGCTTGACTAGACTCGTCCCTTATGTCATGAGATTAGTTGATGAAATGTGTGTTTTAATATTAATACACTTCTACCTATCCCTTCAGGGATTTACAGGCGTAAATCTGTTATATATGTGTGTAATACACACGAGAAAGGTAGATAAGGCAACCCGTGTCGAAATTATTCTTAACTTTTCAGGACAAGGACCTACAGGATTAGTGACTGCAACACTAAGCGATACTTTGGTTGCGATAATATTGTAGCTCGGCGTCGCCCTTCATAAGTAGCTTTAAGCCTAGAATCCACTAGGCAATATTTTGTCTAGTCGACAAGTTGAAAATGTTACAAAATAGAGATACTGTTTTTAAAATTATGTGCGATAGCTCAGTAGATGTGGAATACCGCTTAGAAAAATGTGCCAAAAGCGTGTGCACATAAAAAATTGCAAAAGTTATAAACAATTAAAGATGAAAAGAATAGCATTTTGTTTTTTTGCCCATATTTCATAAACTATTAATATTTAAGAAATTTCAAAAAAAGTTTCTGAAAGAAGAGGAAATTTCCAATAGAAAGCTCCCAACACCCGGAACTCTATTTCCATTATTTATAATTTTAATTTAACGCTGATAATAGGTGTGCGCGCGACATTTTTAGATTGCGCGCGGAGTCAAAAGCGCGTACGGCACATTAATTAATTTATTTAAGGTGTTGAATATATTTTTTTAAATTTAAAAAATATTATGGTGTAAATAAATAAATATTCTACGACATTATAACACAACGCTCTCTAGACCCAAAGTAAGCATAGTTTAACTAGCTTGTGTTATGGGTTCTAGAATGTGGATAAACATACTTAGATACTTTTTTTGTAAATACATACATATTATACATAGAAACACCCAGACCAATGCAAACAGACATATTCATGCATGCAAATATTTGCACTGAGCGGGTATAGAACCCGCGCCCCCTGTCGTAGCAGTCGAATGCACTACCGCTACGCCACAGAGGCCGTGTATTCTGAACACTATGAATAATTTATTCCCGTTGGAAATTTTACTTCAAGTTAATTTCTCAACAAGTTAAACACCGCGGTAGCCTAGTGGTATGGGTAATGGACTGCTGAGACAAGGTCTCGGGTTCGATCCCAGGTTTTCCATGGCGCACACACCAATGACTTTTCGATGCTTTTCGAAGTTATGTGTGTATTTATCGCAGGTTTATAAGTGCCCAGTTAATGGCAATAGGCTCGCCACCTATTACATTTGGACCTAAACATAAACCGGCGAAATGTGGGTGCTAGCACCTCTGCCTACCCCTTCGGGGATAAAGGCCTGAGTTTATGTTATGTTAAACAATTGTTAACTAACAAAGTTTTTAAATTAATAGTAAGTGAAAAAAAAATGTTTAAATAATTGTTGTAAAAATTTCGCTTGGTAGAAGCATTTCTTACATACGTGCTTAACGCGATCGTGCCATAAAAGTTAATATATATATATATACTTTGTTTGTAATAAATTTTTTACTTGAACAAAAACTGAGAAATCCAGTTTAAATTATGAAAATTTAAAAAAAAAAATAAACAAAGTATAAAATATTTATTTTATTGCATCACCATGTTTCTGGATAGAAACCTATTTTGAATACTAAAAACTGAAATGGAACCACTAGTAAGTCAGTTAGTTTGCTTAGTTTATTTTTTATTTTTTTTAATACAAGTCGCCACAATCTTGTTTTCCTTTAATTAAGTACCTAACGGAATGGAGTAAAGGTACCTAATAATCTATCCACAAGAATGTGACAAGCTATCAAAATGGGGAAGGGGTCAAAAAATATAAAATTCACCTCATTTACTCACGCCTGTAAACCCCCGAAGACCCCTTGCAGAGGCGTATTAACACACAAGTTACGCCAACTGTTTTTCTGTCCCACGTAATAGGGAGCGAGCCAGTTACCGTCAAGCCAGCATTTTGTCTTTGGCTGTATGCTAAACTGTCAGTTAGAGAACAGCCCTACTTTTTTTTTTCTTTTTTTTTATCAATTATTCGCCTTTTACTACACCCACAGGAAGAGCTGGAGTAGTTCTATTCTACTTCACCGTGAACCAAGATGGCAAATTAAATTAATAACAAACATGATTGCCTGCTTTGTATAATTGAAACCAACCTATTGTTTTGCCAACTTTATGATGAAATGTGATTTGACTAGCAAATGGTGTCAATTCTGTTGTACATTTTCATTATCTCTAACTTAGTCGCACAACCTTATGTGGTGTGCGCGTCGTTTTTGTCTTAAGCGCGGTTAGAAGAGACGTGGCGGAGACGTAATCCGGTGGTGGACAATTTAATATAAACCTTATGAAGTGCACAATAACGTCGTTTTTGTCTTAGATGAGAATTTCGTTGCCATTTAGTGACGGGACGTCGCTTGGAGGCACAGGCGCAATTCTCCTCTAAGACAAAAACGACGTTATTGTCCACTACATAAGGTTTATATCGTGTTACTTAAACCGTCATACGTTACCGCCACGTCTCTTCTGTGTAAACCGCGCCTTAGACGAGCATTGCGTGTGCGCCTCCACGCTACGTCCCGCCACTAAAGTGACCCACCATCGCATCGAGTGGCGCGCGTCAAGTCATTGGCGTTCGCTACCGCCAAATGTCCCCGCCACGTCGAGAGTTCTAGATTAGAATCCTAGTCTAAACAAATTTAACAACTCAATTGTTTATTTGCTTAAAAGTCAAAGTAACATTTAGTAAAAATGTACAGAATCGCAATCTATATTTAATTTTACTGTCGTCTGTACCACATTACATTCAAATGAATAAATGATTTAAATGAATGTGTATTAACTTTATGAATACATCTTACAGCGACTAAACGGTGATATTATTAGAAAGTGTACTTATTATTTCCTGTTTTAGCCAGCCTATTCGTGTTGGGAACAGTCTATAAAAGTACAGGTAGTTACTTTTATTATAAAAGTACAGTTAGTTACGACACACTGTATGTAAAGAAAATCACATAAACACACATAATTGTATTATGAATTCTAGCATAATTAGGATGCAATTTCGTTTGTCAATATATACTACATATTTTACACGGAAACACTCAGACTAATTCAAATAGATATGACATACAAACGTTTGCACTGAGCTGGAATAGAGTGTGTCCTGAGTCAACGGATCATCACCAATACTGCTTAATGTCGTAGTTTTTTCTCAACAAATACGCATAGTAAACTAACATGTTGCCTCAATAAACCGTTCATTCTTGTTAATTTCCAAAATAGGTCAAAAACAATCGAAATAAGGTAAAATTTATATTATTTTAGATTCCTTATTTAATTTTAAATCGATCTTATTTAATAAATGCGATACTTTCTTGCACTACGCGCCAGTAGGTACTGTGACGACACAGTGTGCTGCTATTTTGTATGGCTCGAGAAATTGAAATTTCAAAATCAAATAATTTTAAAACTATTTGTCATAAGAATATTTCACTTTGATAGTTAGTTATACTATTGTAGAAGGTACAGTTTACGATAATAATACTAAAATAGGACACAACCCTATTCTTCGTAGAAGTTTTACGCTTTTCCACTTCGACAATGCCGCCATGACTGTTTTTATGCTTCATTATCTTCTACGTAGGCAGGCACTACTGCTAATTATCGGTTACTATACTTTATACTTTACTATTACTACGCTTCGCTATAATAATCTCCTATTGAAATTAGATTTTTTTTCATTTAAGTATAAACAAACAGAAAACAAAGGAATTCAATTTTAAATACACTTTATGACAAAAGTCAATGAACAATTTGAATGTCATATGTTAATGAATAATAAAAAGATAAAAATTATTACCGATATCGAATATAATAAAATGTGTACAATGAAAAATAAACAAATTAAAATACGATTATATATAAAAATACATAATACACAAAATGGAATGATGTCAGTATTTATACACACACCGGCAGAATTAGCGGAACACAAAATTATGGTCTGGGGAGGGATATGTTATATATGCTCGCACGAAGTTAGTAGAGAAATCTGACTGCTGATCGGTATATGAGGGAGATTTTAGAGGAACATGTTGTGCTATTTGCCATTTATTGATTACGACTTCATTTTAATGCAGGATAATGCTCGGGCTCACAGTACTCGCTCAGTACAGGCATACCTAAACTAAGTTGGTGTTACGGTTATGGAGTGGCTAGCACGGTCCCCGGATATGAATCCGATTGAACACGTTTGGGACTTGCTAAAGAGGAATGTCAAATCAAGAATGCCACCTCCTAACAATCTGGGCGAGCTGCAAAACACATTAGTTGTAGAATGGCAGAGGTTGCCCCAGGAAATAATTGATAACATCATTCGTAGCATGCCCAGACGAATGGAAACATTAATCAGGGCACGAGGGGGAAACACTCGTTATTAAAAATGTTTCATATTTAATTATTATTTGTTTAAAAATAAAGCTAACTATATTATACCCTCCTTTTTGTGTCCCTCTTATTTTGCCGGTGTGTGTATTATGCACTTGTATGACTGGTAAATATAAATCATAAATATGCTTAAAACTTTCTTGTATTTTATACAAAATAAACTTTGTATTAATAATCTCAGATAAAAATAACTCTCGAAATGTTAAAAATGTTTGGGTGTTTCTCATTAGTTAATATCCAGTTGTCAACACTGATAACGACAAGGAATGTTTCATTTCACTGGTTAACAAAAAGACCCCACTAGGATATTTGGAACCCAAGTGAATCTCACCTGCTGATTAGCAGCGGAGGCTCTGACGCCGGCTGTCTTGGTAAGCAGAGTGCAGTTGCTCACGTAAAAGCCATGGTAACAACACAAATAACATGGTTGAGTAGAAAACCGGATTCCAGACTCCTAAGTGCAACTGAGACTGCATGATGATAAATATAATAATACAACAAAGTCAGTATTTATAATATTTTAATTTACTTACAAATACACACTTTTCAGTCACTCAACATTTTTTTCAATAAATTTTGAGATAGTATATTTAAAATCTAACTTACGCTAACGATCACATTGTTCACAATAATAGTTTAATATATTAAGATCACGAATTATTACCTAGACCCATGTTCATAGCATTTAATATATCGCCATTGTCAGCATCAATTTCCCATGCAAACAAACCACCAAGTTTATTTTGTCTCACATATTTCGCCTTTTCAATCGTCGATCTTGCATCATCATACGTGATCAAGTCTCCAGTCTCTTTCCTGAACACATACGGTGCCTGCGCAACTTTATCAAAATGATACTCCCATTTACCTTGAGCTATTTCATTGGCTACTTCTCTATAATCTACAACACCATCTTGCCAGGTTCCCTTGCATGGACCAGTCGCAACTCCAGTGAAAGGATTCCCATCTTTGTAATCGTGGACTCCAGTCCAGCCTCGACCGTACATAGCAACGCCAACAACGATCTTCTTAGGGTGAACTCCTTGAGCCAATAGGTATTTGACACCGAAGTCAGTGGTGTACGTTTCCTTTGGATTCCAGGCAGGAGCGTGCAGAGCAGCCTGATGTCCGAGGCTGTCGTTTGACCATGCACCCTTAAAGTCATAGCTCATCAGGAAAATATGGTCCATGTATTGCTGTGCAGCCTTGTAGTCTACAACTTGTATCTTGTCCCAACCAGCGCTAATGGCAGAAGTCAGTTCGTATTTCCTACCAGTTTCAGCTGAAAGCTCGTTCAACATCTGTCTTAATTCTCGCATGAGTTTCACGTAAACGTGGCCATCATCAGGACCGCCAAGGTCTGGGTTGGCACCTTTACCGCCAGGGAATTCCCAATCAATGTCAACGCCATCGAAAAACTTCCAGGTTTGGAGGAAATCTTTAACTGAAGCAACGAAGCGGGCTCTCTTTGTGTCATCAGAGAAGAAGAAGAAAGGATCTGCTAAAGTCCAGCCACCAACTGAAGGAAGAATCTTCAGGTCTGGTTTCGCCTGTTTCAGCATCATTAGTTGACCAAAGTTGCCTTTATAGGGTTCGTTCCATGATGACAAACCTTTTTGAGGTTTCTGAAGAGCGGCCCAGGGATCGTGGATTGTGACCTTGAAGTCTTCTCTACCACTGCAAGACCTCTGTAGAGCTTGGAAGCTGCCTTCGATTTCTTTTAAACTGTCGTTGATGCCATCTCCACCACAAATTGGGATGAAACCATACAAAAGATGGGTTAGATTCGGGATAGGAATACGGTCCACGGGGAACTTCCTTGGGTAGACGCCCCACTCAACGAAGTAAGCTCCTACTACTTTACCTGAAGTCTGCTTGAAAGGCTTGTGCCTCTCTCCGATAGAATAATCTAGAGGTGGTAAGTGGCTTCCATCAGTATCAGCCACAACTATCTCAGTGGCATCGCTGTAGCTGCAACCATCTTTATTGCAGAGTTCCACTTTCATTTGATATCTTCCACCCTTCTTTACTTTAAAAGCAGCAGAAGTCGCTGAACCAGCTCCAGACCAGAACTCCTTATCGTTCATCAGTATCCTTGCCTTGTCCGCTGGGTCGCCGGACCAGGTATTCCATGTGACGGACACATCAGCTGCGTCTCTTTTTTTTACTAGTTGATTGTACGCCGTTGCTGCTTGGTTTACTTCTACTATCGCAAAAGTGCGTTCTCCCCATCCTAGATTCGGCTTGCCCGGGGGTCCACACGAAGCTACGGCGAGAAGCCCCGCACCGACGACTAACGCCAACAGATGGCCCATACCGGTTCTAAAAAAATAAACACGCGAAATTTAAACACAAGCCTCTTTAAGAGTTGAGTCGGAACTGGGCATGCATCTCTGTGGTATCTTTTATATACGAACTGTATTGTAGGCCAACCGCTAACACGTTGGAGCCCGCATTGTACAGAATATCGACATTGGAATGATTTTGTGATACGTAATAGTAATCATTAGCACACTTTGCTATCCCGGTCATGCTAGTAGGTCGGCCAAGGTGACAGATATTTTTAATTGTTTCGTTAACGCGCAGTTTAGCCCTTGTTAGTAAAAATGCTTTCTTTCTTGACTTGACTTGACTTTGACTCTACAGTTATATGTTATGACATCTATATATATACTTATAAATAACATAGGCACAAATTCTACCCCGCGGTTGCACCCACTGTATATTATTATTCATGAACTTAATTCTTAAGACACAATATTTAATTTTTTGTGTAATTTTGGCCGCCGACATTGTCTTTTTGTTACTTTGGTTTGATTCCTAAGGGCCGTAACATTATGTTAAATAGCCATTCTTTCAATATTAAATGATTTCAATAGGAATTAAGCTATCAAATACAAGAAGAAATTTTCAAATCGTACTTGTAATTTCATGGCTTAGCGCGTTTAAACAAACAAATTTTTCAGCTACATTCATACAAATAGATTTATTCATTCGGTAGTGCGACTTTTCAAGTTATTTATTCTACAAACAAAGATATTTAAACGTGACCTGTTTATATAAGAATATTTGTTTAATAAGAGTTGTAAAATAGGTATAGTTAAAATTTAATTAAAATGAAATTAAAAACGTATTTGAGGTCTATTAAAATATGAAATTACTCCAAATTACTCAAATAACACAAGGTTAAAACCAACATGTTAATTGACTTAAAACAGAAGGATTAATTGGTTTGATTGAGAATTACAGGTTCGAAGCCTATCATAAACCAATACAAAAAAGAAGATAAGCTTCCTATTTGCGAATTAGTTTGGATTAATTATGGTCCAGCCTTTTTAAAGACTGATGAATATAACATGGTAAAGTCCGTCTTTGTTTGTATTCATATTCTGTACAAATATTAAATCATTTTAAATATAAGCCTTTTTGAATTCCTCCGAAACAGCTACACCGATTTAAAAAAAAAACAATAATCGATTCTCGAAGACATTTAAATCTTTTTTTTTTTCAGAACCAGCTACTGAGAAATGACGAAAACCAATACAGTAATTTACATTCAGCAACTTTTTTTATGTCACGAATAATTCCTTCATTAATTTTAATTCATTGATTTATTCATAAACTAATTTCTTAATATGATATATAATAATACCTTGATTAGGTATTGTTTAGTAAATCAGCAATGATAATGATTAAATACTAAAACTAGTTCAAATATACCGCACTAGTAGACATTACCTATGGCCGGTTTTAGAACTAAGAATCTCATCAACGTCCCACTGGGGCAGTTCCTCCGCCTTACAGAATACCACGGTCATAATAACCTCGTGTTGTGTTCCTAGCGGTGAGTAAAGTAGCCAGAGCTCACTGCAGAGTTTTCGTGCTGTCAGTGGGAAGACCAATGGCTATTCCTGCTTTGTGTTCTAAACTGACGGCACAGAAACTCTCTGTGTTTACAGGGTCTGCAGCACGAGTTTGACTCTCCTGGTGTTGCACACGTCCATAGGCCACGGTAACCACTTTCCATCAGGTGGACCGTGTAATTGTCTGCCACCTCAGTGATAAAAAAAAATTGCATCCGAGGCCGACCTCTGAGGCTGGGGTCCGCTTACTTCTCCTCCTACGGCCTTTACGAGAGTGACTTTCACCTGATTTCCCAGCTCTGTGAGAGTAAACCCTGCACCGGTGCTCGTTCGTGAGTCAGCAAGTGTTCCCACTTGCCAGTAAAGGTGACTTTATGCTGGTCTTAGTGGGGTTATGTACCCAAGTATTTATAGATTTTGTATTTACCTATAATATTCCCGACTTTTCGATTGCTTTTCAGCAGTTTAGTTGCTCGCGTTGGTTGTAGCCACGAAAAGACTGGAGAATTCTGAAAACCAATAGAAACTTCATGTAAATACACGATTTAACAATCAACAAATATTTGAGGTGTTTCTTTACAATTCTTAACATTCGTTTAAACTATTCAAAAGTCACTATAACCTAGGAAGCGAGTATGCCGCATATTCATGTGAAATCAGCATAATATTAAGGTTTTTTTTTCATATTTTTCTCTACTTGCAACCATTGCCACAGTCACTCCCTTCCCATCTTTCACATTCTATTCATCTTCTCTAAAACACACCTCTGTAACCGTCCTTAACCATCCACATAAAACCATATTCATACTTAATGACGAATTTAAGAATTTAAAACATGCGATTTCAAAACTCAGAAAACTTGAAAAAAAATAAAAATCTTTTTCAAACTAAGTGATTCTGACGGATTGTTTGAATTTGAATTGTGTTTTGAAAAAGTTACTTCATAAAATCTGGCCCTAAACATATTCTGTCCTTCGTGATCTGGCCCGAGTTCATAAGCCCTGTGTCAAATTAATTTTCCTGGATCGAACTTGCATAGCTAAAAGTCTGGTCAACATTTCTATTTCAATCTATTGTGAAGAGATATTTCTCCGATCAGCCCCTCTAGACAAGTAGCAATTCGCTAACCGGCGTTCGATGGAATAGAATGAATGGAATATATGGGATTTGACGTTTTTGACATGCGTTAAAGACTGTCATATACGTCAAATCCCATATATTCGTCATTCTATTCCACCAAACGCCAGCTAGCGAATTGCCACTTGTCTAGAGGGGCTGCTCCACATATTTAAAATGCACACATAAAAAGTATAAACAATCAAAACATTGTATTATGAAAATATGCATTCAGTTGCAACCCGCATTAGAAATATTTCGGTTATCTTAGGCATTTAGATATTCTATGCTCTACATTTTAAAACCATCATAGTGTCACTTTTGTTATGATGAAGGAATTTAAATGATAAGACTGATAAGATAACTACTAATTGAATTAATAGGTTGGTATTATGTAATACTTAGAATAAAAGGGCAGCTTGTCACTCTAGCAAAAGCAGGCCGAGTTGCAATTGTGCCTCCACATATCCGGGGGCAAGATGGGAACTCACACACCCGACAGTGACTATCTCGAAGCGACAGATGCCCTTGATCGCTCTGGATGCGCGGGAAATGCTCTAGGCAATGAAAAACAGAAGACACAAGACGACATGCAGTTTTAAACACTTGGTTTCCAACATAACCATACCCGCTAAAAAGTATAAAAGGACTCGTAATGTAGGCTCGTAAATGTAAGCCGTACCTACTTTAATACACATGAAATTTCGACTTATGTAGTAGCAACTACAATGTTACACGCTCGGTGCAAATATTTGTTTGTTTGTTATGTCATTGTAATGTCAATGTCAAAGTCAAAAATCATTTATTCTGCATAGACCATTAAAACTGCTATTACAAAACGACAAAATTTGAAAAAAAATGACGGTTAGAAAACGAACCGCAGCCCCGGCCTGAGAAAACTTCTGCAAGGTGCTCAGCCGGCTTTTTTTATTTATTTACAAACATTTGCTCAGTATAGGTAAATATTATAAGGTCGCATGTGTATGCGCTGAGTACGTAGATTATATCGTAAATCCCGTAAGACTGTTTATTGTGCCAATTATATTTCATGATCGATCGGACCGGTATCACAAGACATACTTAACTGTAAACACAAAAATCTTGTTGTCTTAACTGTTTTAAAGGTTTTTATCCGACTGGCGGAAGGGCTATTATTTTTATTGGTTCGTATTTCGAAGTTAAATGCAAGGGACATCCTATAACATCTTTCTGTGCGTACGCGCAGATGGATACAGAGACGGTAATGGACGCAATCTGTTATGCCCCTTTAGACAAGTGGCTTTGTGTTGGCCAGCGTATGGTAGAATAGAATGACGAGTGTATGGGATTTGACGTTTATGACATGCGTTACCGACTGTCACATACGTCAAATCCCATACATGTGGCAATTCGTTGGCATTTCAGTCCATAGAATTAATTGAGTAAACTGCAGTTCTTATCGTAGCATCGTGAGAGCCTAAGATAGAAAAAACAAACCGTCTAATATGTAGTAAAGTCTAACCCAAAAAAGTCGTTATGCTTACTTACTTTTTTTATTTCATTAATACTCTAAGTTATATCAAGTTATTTTCACCTACATTCTTATTACTGTAACTCCTGCAAACCAGAATCAACCTGTTCAAATTAGTCAGAAGTAAATAGGAGAGGTTCAAAATCTAGTAAATCCACTTCCCTCCATCAACTGTTTACAACTGTACCTCACAGTACTAATAGTGCAGATTAAATGCTATTCACAGATAGATTGGCGATCGCAACAAGATACCAAATCAACAGGTGAATGGCCTCCCGCAGCTGACCAAGTCGAATTCACAACAAAAACACTCGTACAGTTTCCACAAATAAGTCAAGAAGATACGCGTACTGGCAGTAACAAAAGTATTTGTGCGTTACTTTTTTTCTATTGTTAGTCTCGAGTCAATAACACTTACTCAAGTCTGATAAGATTCCTCGCACTTACGCTGATTCGAGCACTTAGTCATGGGCGGTAATTTTATTGTCGGATAGAGATCAGCCCTATCCCTTCGTCGCCTTCTTCGACACCTACAGGAAGAGCTAGGGTGGTCCTATTCTCATCTACCGGGAACAAACACGGCATATTTATGTCGCCGACAACTAGTTAAATCAGCCGTTCAAATAACTGCCTAGGCTGGGTATTTTTTTACGTGCGGGAAATCTCCACGGACCGGAGCCGGAGGGGGAGATTCTGTCGGACTGGAACCGACTAAACCGCACGCCGTCTGTGTGTCGATGTGCTAGGCCGAAGGTGAGGTTGACATATCCCTCGCACCCCGGCTGACCCAGAGCCATTCCACTCGGTCTGGCCCTCCTTGGGAGGTCCCCGACTCGCCCCCGCTGAATGATTATCAGCCATTTAATTAAACCGCTAGCAAATAGCTTGGATGGATGACGTTTAACTACTTGCCCAGCCAGTATTTACAAATATATATAATAAAAATTAAAAAGTTACTTTTTTCTGCATGGTTATAAAAAAGATTTCTACGACGAAGGCTTAAAGCGGTAGCTACACTCCACTTTAGCCCTCTAACCTAACCTATCCAAGTCGGATTGCGCAGCTTTCATAATAAACCTATCAAAAATTTTCTGCAAATACACCTCTATTTTCCGCCTCGGCGATTAACGAGTATATGTATGAATGTAATATTCTATCTTATTTTGAGGTGGTACCCATCTTACGAATGGCCTAAACAATAGCCAGCCAGTTTATTAAATGTTGTAATAAACGTTACGGCTGAGTATTATTCAGGCAGTTTATTTAATCGCGACGTTTAGTTAACAGCCTAGGCAGTTAATTAAAAGGCTGGCTTAGCTACTTGGCGGCGACATATATATCAGCAAATGACAGAAATCGTATTCCAGTCAAATTATACTGCGTTAACCCGTTTTTTTTTAATTAATTTCATTAAGGAAAACGTTAATTATTTTACTAATGAAATCCGTTAACAAATTACTGCAAAGTACAAATAAAACAAAGTCGCTTTCTCTGTCCCTATATTCCTTTGTATGCTTAAATCTTTAAAACTACGCAACGGATTTTGATGCGGTTTTTTAATTAGAAAGAGTGATTCAAGAGGAAGGTTTATATGTATAATACATGTTTAATAAAGTAGAGGAAGCAGCGGGAACGGGATCTGACGCCACGCGGGTATAATTGGCGATGCGAAGTTTTCCGGCTCAGCTAGTATACATACATATATTACTCATACCTATACATTTTTCCAACTATGATTTTGGGTCCTACGCATGGATAATGAATAATTCTGTCCTCCGTGGTCCCACATTATAAGGTGCGTGCCTATTGCCTACAAGTGGGCAATTAACTATAAGCTGAATGTTTATTGTCGGATGGAGATGGCCCTAATCCTTAGTCGTCTTCAGGAAGAGGTGGGAGAGCACTGTTCTACCCAACCGGGTATCAACACGGGAATAATACAGGATAAGTAAGAAATATGATACATTGCACGCAGTAATACAGTTATTAAAGGAAAAAAGTTCAATGAACTGTTACAAAAAAACTATAATAATCGTTCGTTTTTCCGTTCGTTACTCGTCACATGTGGACACAATGGCTGATTCATAAAATATAGGTGAGGTTCTTAGTCACGCTTGTAGCTTGTTTATATTGTGATACTGACCTATTTAACAATGAGTAAGGTGATAATTATGTATATGTTTTGTGTTTTTTAATACTTTCTGAACTATTTTTTACTAGCTGTTATCCGCGGCTTTACTCATATGACACTCTAATTCTATTTCCGCATCGCATAGGAACCTAAGCCAGAAATAAATAGTACCCTATTTTATTTTCCTTTAAAAAAAAGACTATTAGCGACCGAAATGATTAATATTCTCTCTAACCCTTCCAACTAAAGTAAATTGCTTAAGCTAGGAGTGGATTCACATCTGTAGTGTAATGTCCAGTATTCGAACCCGGGACCTATCGATCGTAAGGCCGACTCCTTAACCACTAAGCTTCTACCGCTTCTAATAATACATACATACGCCTTTATCCCCGAAGGGTTAGGCAGAGGTGAATTAACACCCACATTTAACAAATCTGTATTCGGTCCGACGTAATAGGGGAACCCCCTATTACGTCTTGTACGACACCACATGGGAAGAGAAGGGGTGGCCCAAATTTTACCGGGAACCACCGTATAATAACCACAATATCACTATAATCTATCCTAATCTATCCCTGTACCAAGTGGAGGGTTGGGACCATTCATGCCCAAGCCCGAACTATTTAGAGAAATAAAAATCCGAAAGCGGACCCCGGACTCCGGAATTCGAGGTGAAGGCCTCGGATGCAACCGGAATTGACACAAAGATGATAACGAATTCAATTTCCGAATCTGAAATTGACAATTAATATCAAATGTATAACTCGCAAAAACCCGCAACCCAAATAAAAAAAATACAATACCCAATGAACTGTTACAGATAATCTATAAAAAAAACTAGGCCATTCGGTAAATCTACTCAAAACAATACATCATATGGATTAGTTGAAAAATAAAGGTTGTTATTAGCATACAATGCAGAGCCTCACTTTTTCACGGTTATTGACCTGTGAATAAAGAGGTTATGTGAGGTGCAAGGCTAATGTTAGCCGCGTACAATGTCAGTATTCTCGTATTCAAGTTTACAAACTACATTGCATAATTCGCGTCCGCCATTTTGGAATATTTGAACGTTTTTGAACTTACAATATTTAGTTACTTGTAATTTTTTTTTCAATATTCGAATTTTGACTCTGTGTAGGAATATATTTTTTATTTTATTTATTTATTTCTAACTTTCAACTTTCGTTCAGAAATTAAGCACCTAGTTGACTGTCAATTCAAATCAATATATTTTTATTAAATATCAAAACAAAAATTTAAGGACGTGCGATGTTTACTTTTCAACTTTCTAATGTTTTTTTTTTTTCAAAGTAGTACCTAGAAAAAGAAAATTCTTCTATTGAAAAGTAATAAACGTGTATTTTATTCAGAGATAAAAATAATAAGTATACGTACAGGATATGTATTCATTTTAATAGAGTTTAAGATCATTATAAAATAACTTTCCATTTTAAACTGCTTCTTATAAAACCGGAATGTCCTGTTGCCAGTTATTTTTTTTTAAATTGTGTTTAATAGATGTTGTTACAGTAAATATCTAAAGGACGTATTGATTACAAATACATTAAGTGTTTTTTTAAACTTTCACACTTTAATTCAATGTCAAACAGGATATTATGGTCATTAAACTATGTATAGTTTTACATGTATTTATCAAGAGATATCATGCGGAATGACATATTATGTCTACAAAATATGGATTGATCGCACGGAACACTCATGGACTACTAACTATGCGCAACTTTTAATTGCTGTCATATAGATGACATTACAAAAAGGGTTAGCGTAACTCTGCATATTTTCGCTCTCTCGTACCATATATATTGGGCCTAAAATGTGCTCAATAAGTGTTCTTTACGCGTAGTACACATTTCTTGGATATATATATATATATATATATATATATATATATGTACGTCCAAGAATGGAACGAGCAATACCTACATAAAGATAGTTTTTATGAATCCATTTTAGTATCTAGTTGCTGTGTCCTGTTCCAAATCCGAAATTCAAAATTCATTCCCGCCTTATCTAGATTCCGCGACATATTATTTAGTAGGAGGTACAGAAGTCGTTGACCTCAAATTGCTATTATAATCACAGTACATCACGGCGTATCTCTGTGAAGCACGGATGCTAGTGTCATAGTGCCTCATTAATAATTCTAGTTCCAAACGGAATGTGGTGTGGGGATTAAGTGTGGTAACCTTTGCTCTCGCGAAATGTAAGCGATGATGCATTGTTTTGTACATTATTACAACGTGTATCTACTTAATACAAATTGATATTGCTAACATAACCTATAAGTTCGAAACTAGAGAATGCCTCGACTTTATTCATATTAGGTTCCATAAATTCCACGGTAGGTTAAAAAAACAGGAACAGAATTATAAAATAAAAAATAAAAAAGCGGGAACGGAGAACAGCGAGCGAGTACCTAATCCATGAAGAAGTGACGTATTTTCCACGTTTGACGTTCCGACGCGAATCCGTGACGAATAGCTTGGAGACAAAGACAGAAAAGAACCCATAAGGGAAACATTCAACAGACTACATTCTCAGAAGACACTGTATTAATAATCTCCTGTACACTAGAACCATATTCCTAGTTGTACACTTTCCTTTAGCTAAAGTACTCAACCAAACTAATAAGAACTATGACAGCTTCTGTAATACATCTCATTTATGTATCAATTCCCGCTAGTCGGCCTGTCGCTCAAGCGGAGCACACAATATCGTCCATAAAAATGTAAGTTTGACTGTTCGAAATTCTGAATGCTATATTATAAATGCGAAAGTAACTCTGTCTGTCTGTCTGTATGTTACGCATTCACGCCTAAACCACTGAAACGATTTTGATGAAATTTTGTATAGGTGTAGATTAGACCTTGAGAAAGGACATAAGGCTGTGTTTAGTCGTGATAACCGACATCCACGCGGGCGGAGCCGCGGGCGAAAGCTAGTTTATAATAAATGTTGGTTTGTAACTATGGTTTAATTGTTACTAGAAGTGACATTGAAATTATGATAATACTAGATGTGTACCTTGGTTTCACCCCGGCGTAGGTATTTAAAATTTACAGCAATTAGTATGATAACTTTTCGATTTCTCAAATTTCAAATTTGATTTCTCAGATTTCTCAATTCAAATCGTTTTTTTTTTCATTTCAAGTCCTGTATTGAGCATTGATTTTTTCTAATCTAAATCGACTTCCGAAAAATCTTTCTCGTATTAGCTTTGTTACGAACACAATATTTAAAAAAGAATGAATTTTGTGCAGTAGTTTGAAAGTTACACGCGTAGATTTCGACTATTGATTGTTATTTAGATTCTATAACATAATTATTGCATAGCGCTATCTAGCCTAAGTAAAAATAGGATAACTAGCTTGTATTATGAGCCCTAGATAGGATACCTTCACACATTATTATGAAATATTCAACCCGAACTCTTCTTTCTATCTTTCTTTACACTGAGCGGGAATCAAACCCATGACATCTAACGTAGCAGCCGAACGCTCGTCCGATACATCAACTAAAAACATATTATTGCAGTATTTGCAACAACACTACCAGGCAGTATCTACGCATAGTATGAAAAATATTCGGGACAGTCTCTGGGGACTATTTTATCCCCCGGCACGTACACCCATCCCCACCCCTTACCCCTTGGTTATGACGGACATCAACCGATCAGAACCGCACGGCCGTCTCGGGCCATTAGTTGCCGAGGGTGAGTTAGCCTTTCACATATTCCTCGCACCCCAGCTGACCCAGGGCTATCGAAGCCCCCCTGTCCCTCTAGACAAGTGAAACAATAGAATGATAAATGAATGGGATTTGACATTTATGTCAGTCGTCAACGAACGTCATATACGTCAAATCATACAGCACTTGTCTGGAGTGGGACTACGGTGTCCCCATATTTCCGTAGAAAAAAAAAACATGACTCTCCTAGCCAAATATGTTCATGGTTCAAAATTGCGTAGGTCATGTTTTCACGCGGTATCAACATATTAACTGGAGCAAATTATTCAGTGTTTGAAAGTTTATATACTAATTTAGTGCTTCAAATATAGTTTTTGTATAATTTAGGTAGTGATTAGTTATCTAAACGGGGTAATTGTGGGTTAAACATGAAAGTGAAATTATTTTTTTATTTTAATTATTTTAAACTGACATTCGCATTTTTTGCAATTCGAAATTTGGTTAGATACCGTGGCCTTTGGGCGTATACAAAACCAGTGACGTTACACTCGTGCTGCTGACCCTGTAAGATCTAATAATAATTCAGACACATTCCACTCTTCCATCTTCTCTGAACCTTTACCGAAACTGGACTCGGCTGTAACATTGCTAAACTTTGATATTTTCCGTGAAGCAACTGCCATATGACTTCCACTCTGCCTCGCACTACATATTTTTGAAGTGAAAACTTCTTTAGCGGCGTTGGATGGCTGTAAAATGTTAAGGAAGCGTCAGGTTTAGTTGACCTTTGAACAGTAACCGACGACTGACGTCATACAAGATTAGGTACAGACTATGTATTTTGCAAGTTTCAGTAGATGTCGTCGTAGCTTAAACGGTAAACACGTCGACTGTAAGTCCTTATAGTTTCAGATAGTATCGGGTTCAAACCACCTGGCCTTCTAAAACTTTTTGTGATTGTTTTTTCTTATTATAATTTATTACTTTTGGTGATTATTTTTTCTTTTTGTAATTTATTACTTTTTATTATAATTTTTTCTTTCTGTAATTTATTATTTTTTGTGATTATTTTTTCTTTTTATAATTTATTAATTTCTTCTGACAGAAAATTAGCAGAAAATAAGTGATAGGTTCTATGATTAGCGCTATATTATAGGTATGGTATGGTATGTTCTTTTTTATCTTTTTCTATGTATATAACGAAGAAAGAAAAAAAGAAAATGTTTTCACTTTTGCCGGCACTCCCAGAGTGCAACCCGTCTTTTTTTTTTACTTATCCACGTAATACAATAAATAAACTCGGAATACAGCCGCTGTAAACATAAACAACTACAACATGTAGATATTTATAATATTTTCACATTGTTACGGGCAATTGTTGTATGAGTCAATACAGATATGAATGACAATGGCTCTTTGTGTCAAATAATACGTTATGAATCCTTTCAAAGTAAAACATTTTTTCAAATAAAATACTTTCTTATTTACATCATCCTGAATAGAAATTTTGTGTTTATTTTACTTTCAGTTTTAACAATTATGTGATTTTGCTGGCGGCTTATCCCAGCTTCAGATATATTTTTTTGTATTTTACTGTTTCAAGGGTGAAATTAGGAAAATACTTTCTTGATAGTATGCATTGCAACCACAGAAATATTATGATAAGATTGAAAAATATTTTGAAACTAAAATGAATTCTTTTACGTTGAAGCATACCTACATGTTTAGATACAACGTAAAATTAATTTGTATGTAAGAAAGTAGAGCTGTTTATTTATAAGGTAAAAAGATTGGCTTTTTCCGATTTTTTGTTTTTTTTTTGACAATTGACAAATTTGACATTAGACAAAATCGTTTTAACATTCAATAAAAAGATATGAATTGACTGAATAACCAACTACCCTTCAGATTATTAATATAATTCAGATAATGAATTCGATAATATTATTTGAATTAAACGCCAATATCTGAAGGCAAAATCATGAAACGATATTGACATCTTTATTGTCGAGGCTTAATTGGCTTCTTTTCTTTGAAATCATGATCGTTTTTGACATTTAGGCATTTGATTATTAGATTGAGACTGGATTGTATAAAACTTTTGAATTGGCCTTTTAATTTCAAGTAGACCAACTGTAGTTATCGTAAGCATCCCTCGACACGTTTCCCGCCAAAAAAAATTTCAACTGTCAACTGCAGTTTTAGCGTCTAACTTATACCATAACAAAATTTTACCGCCATACTTTGTACACAATTTAAAAAATAAATTTAAAATAAACGGCAAGTTACAAAGTAGCACTTTTGCAATTTAGTTCACTCGAAAAAGTAAACAGTCGTAAAAATGTTACTTTATCACGAACATCTAACAGGAGAGGAGCTACTTAAAATTCATTGAATGCACAAATACACTCCCACAGATTTATCTTAAAGCACTGTATTTTAATTAGCGATAGCATACAAACAAAAAATCGGGGTCAACGTACAATATTTATCAAAGATCGTTAAATGCACTTACGCAAATATACCACAACATCCACAAACAGTATCTTTAACCTTAAATCACCGATATTTAAGATCGAAAATCCAGTAAAAACTATTCTATCCCAGCAAAAAGATTGTTAAAAAATTCGCTCGTGCTTTCGATTTACGAAGGGACACGTAGCGGTACAAAATAACGGTTAAACAATAAACGAAGTTCCAATTTTGAATCCCACTTCGGTACATTTCGGGCGGCGATCTCGCCCGATTGCGAACGACCCCGCGAAGATTGCAATCACAGAGTACGATTTTATTTCAAATACGAATTTAGAAGGAACCGTTCTAAACTTTGTTTTTTTTTTACCTGATTGGAATTCCTGAAGAATTTGAGACAGTTGTTTAACAACAATAAAAAATTACACTTTTACGTTTGTTTATAACAACAACAAGGTATTGATCTTAACACAAAATAGGTGCACTTAACTAGAACTGATTCGTAATAATAATTATAACAGCAATAACACTAAACAGTACAACAGATAATATAGTATTATCATGAATATCACGATACTAGTAACATTCGGCAGTCTTCGGATCCCTTCGGCTATTTCCGAGGCACATTGTTTCACATCACATTCAAAAGTGGAACTCGTATGTCATAAAAGGGTGTAAAAGCACTTTCACATGTCATACGCGACTATCCACAAACTTATAAAAATAGAATGGCGGAAATTTTGAAAACTTTTGAAAAGGTCTAAATAGAGTATAAAACCACCGGCCAAGTGCGACTCGGACTCGTGCATGAAGGGTTAACTATGACGTACCTTACATTTTTTTTTTCGTTCTTAGATTTTTTTGTTATACCGTCTGTAATACCTAGTATATTAAATACGCCAATATATACATTTGATCGTTTACCAAATAAGTACCGGTATTACCTAATGCATTTTAAACGACATAGACACAGTAATTAAATATTCAATTAGGCTGCCTTTATTTATCCAATCTATCTCTACGTACCGGGAATTCTATTGTTAACCGTAACTGTATTTAAAAAATACGCACTTTATTTTTATTGCTTAAATCAATTGGGAAAGAGAATAAACGCCCTACAATTCTTATGTAGGTACAAATTATTATTATTAATACAGTACAAATATAAAAAGTTACTAATGACACTTGAATTTAACAAAAATATTTTTTTCGTTGTTAACTTTGAATCTAAACACGATAATAATAAAGAATATTTAAATGTCAATTTAAAAAAAAACAAGAACAAAGAGCTGCCAGTTAAAAAACTAAACACACCTTTTAATAATTTCGCGCGAATACTTCACCTATATTAGGCGTACGGGCGCACCGCGCCTGCGCTATCCCACCTGATACTAATGCTAGTACACACTAGTGTTGTCCAGGAAAACATCGCAGGGCTCGAATTAGTATTGCACTCGCGATCAAACTGCCTATGTCATATGTTTGAATTGCGTTACACGGTTCAAGAATTGAGGATACTTCTAGAGTTATTGCTACCTTTTTTATTTTTGTTTACTCGTACGAGAACGCAACTTTTTTTTTTTCTTTTATCCAAAAGTAACTTTAATACTCTATGCTAATATTATAAATTCGAAAGTTACAAAGATAGTTTAGACTTTGGGAAGATATAATGCTATTTTGTTTGATCGCGATTAACGATATCCAAGCGGAGCCGCGGGCAACAGCTAATTTAAAAGTCTGTTAAGGACCAAAAACGGCAAGCCACATCTGGAGCTGTTGAAAAGTCAACGTCAAAAACAAAATCAAAGTTAAAGTCAAAAATCATGTATTCTGTATGGACCATTAAAACGGCACTTACAAAACGTCAAATTGTAAAAATCCATCAAGACTAGTTTAGCAAATGGACCACTGGTTCGAAACGCAGCTCCGACCTGAGAATTTAAACGATTAGAACAGTGAAACCTGTTTAAATGGAATCTGAAGCAAATGTAAGATACTTAGACTAAAGCTACCATTTGTTCGGGTTTTCTTAGATTTGTTCTAGTTCCGGGCGTCTGGAAACTAACCAAAATAGGTTTAAAATAATGAGCAAAATAAAATATACATTCCATATCAGGGACATTCCATTCTACTGAAAGTGTAATAAATAAAGTACCTATTAAATGAAGAAACAAGTTGTTTTTTTATAAATAAACTAGCTGTCCCGGTGAACTTCGTACCTCTACTATATTATAAATATACTATACATATAAACCTTCCTCTTGAATCGCTCTATCTATTAAAAAAACCGCATCAAAATCCGTTGCGTAGTTTTAAAGATTTAGGCATACAAAAGGATATGGCGACAGAGTTTGTTTTATACTATGTAGTGATAATTAATTAAAATGTAAACTCTGTATGTAAAGATATTTTTAGGGATTTCTCCGGAAAACCTCAATTAAATGTTAAATCGACAATGTGTATATATCCGGAGTTTTATAAGGGTTCATCCGATGATATTTTGTAATTTATGAGATGGCTTTTTACCTGTCCATCTCAGTTAAGATAAAGAAAATTTATAATAAATTATCTTACTTTAATTATATTAACTTACTAAATGCAACAAAAATAATGATAAAGTTGTACTAAAGTTTTAGGTTTTAGTTTTTTATTAATTTTAGATGGCAGACAAGCACACGACCACCTGAATTGTTACATTAAAACCTTCCGAAGTACTTCTTGAAGAACCCCAGATTGCAGTCACTAGGAAAAATCTTATTTTTAAATGCGTATTCTATTCCGTCTGGTTGGAAAACTAATTCCATTCTCGAGACCAACAGCTACATGTTTCCGGGATAAAGAGCTGATCATACTTTATATTAAAAAATCAGTCAAATTCATACAGTTGTTTTAATGTGATATGAGTAACACAGAAACAAACTCATTTCACAATCATAATATTCGTCATCATCATTCGTACTAAGTCACTCACCTTTTTGTTATTCTCACTAAGTACTCACCTTCTTATCATTCTTACTAATTACTCACCTTTTTATATCTATCGATATGAACAGTACAGCTCTATTCTCATGAAAAAGATTACACAATGCTTTGAATCGAACGCATATAGTAAGCACGCGATCTAAGTACGTTACGCTCACTTATTATTAAACAAAGAATATTGTTTATTCACAAGAAATATTTGAATATTTACTGGTAGTAATTTTATTACGTTATTGAGCTAATTCTATGCTAATATTAGGTATAAAGCAGAGGTGTATAAACATCCACAAAAAATAAAAAACAACATAAATTTGGGTGTAAATACACCATTGCCTATCCCTTCTTGGATTTACAGGCGTGATGATATGTATGTATGTATCTACTAAAATTATATATATACAGAAATATCCGTGTGGTGACGGAGAAAGAATACAAATATCACCACCCCATCTCATCCGAAGGGTGTCGTAACTGACATCTTCGTGTATAAACGGAAAAAGTAAAGGAAAACTTGAAATACAACCCTGTACCAACCCGTCTGGCCAGCGTGGAAACAGTAGTGCAAAAGCCTCCCAACATTGGGAGAGGCCTATGTCCAGCAGTGGACTATGATAATTCATCGATTGATGTACTAATATTATAAATGCGACAGTAACTCTGTCTGCCTGTTATGTTTTAAACGTCCGAATCTGAACCGTAACCCTTATCCAATAATGAAATAGTAAGCAATTAAAATGCCAACTATAATATTGCTATCGATTATCGGTATCGGTAAGCGTAGAGCAGCTTATTGGTTAAGGAGTCGGCCTTACGATCTATAGGTCCCATTTTCGAATCCTGGCCATTACACTACCGACGTAAACACACTCCTAGCACAAGCAATTTAGCTTAGTTTTTAGAGGGAATTAGTAATTTTGTTAATTTCTGTTGCCAATATTCTTTAAAAAAATATATTTTTATTGAAAAAAGTGAACGTTCAAGATGGGACGTGAACACGCAACCATTTGGATACAGGGGGGATGATCTGACCAGCTGAGCTACAAGCTATGAAATTATTCTGTCCGTACGCCATTCAAATCCCGTTCAAATGTTCACATTTTTCAATCTGAATCCACCTAAACCAGTAAACCTTTTTTTATAAAAATTGGTATGTACAGTTAAGAGCTTGAGAAAGGACACAGTTAAGTTTGGTCGCGATTACCGACATCCACACGAGCAGAGAAAACATAATTATTTTTATATTGACAGCAAGGCCGAAAGCCCTACCTCCTTAAAGGAATACCTTTAAGGCCCTATTAGAGCCAGAGCGCCTCTTAGGTTTGTCATCAAACAACCTTTGGTAATTAGACGCACCCATGCTTACAAACTGTATTGAATCACGTCAAGGCAATTGTAAAGCATTCTTGCGGGCTAGTTACCTAATAATCGGTTTTCTAATGAGACAATAAAATACGATATTCCATAATAGTCACCCACCGTTCCGAGAGGGCTTCGACGGCTCTGGGTTATTTGGCGCGCGAGAGATATGCCAGAGGCTACTTTACCCCCAGCAACTTTGCCCCTAGCACGAAAAACTATCGTAATCGTACCGTAAACGTGTTGAGAGAACGAAGCAATGTGATTGGTCGCCTGCCTACTGTGAACCTGTGTGCATGTGAAGCCGGCCAATCGGAATGCTTCGTTCTCTCAATAGGCTTACGATACGACGGCCGTGTAGTTTTGGTCAGTTCTAGTCCGACATAACCACCTTTGTTGGCTCCGACGGGCGTCATCTTCCTCCTAGTGTTAATCCCAGTCGCATCCGCAGCTGGGTGTATCAGTGGAGATATCCGCAAGCTAAAAAAGTCAACTCCCTTTCCATCCAAAACTTCCACTATAAAGCCCGAAGTCTGTTTGCCTGATCCATCTCCTCCAACACTTTTATCGTTAGGAAGGTAAAGTATTTCGGTAACTGACTATATCTACGGCACGGTGCAACCTTAAGTTGTTTAGGTACCGACCCGTACCGGCTTCCCTCACCGGTAACCTGTTTCTCACTGTTAGCGCACTTACACACGGCCATACAAATGAAAGCTTTCATCCCCTTTATTACTAACAGCCAGTAGTAATTCAAGGCAAGATTTATGTATCTTTTCGCGTCTTTTTGGGCCTTTCCGTTGTCCTACTTTGATCTATATTAAACCATTCTGTTATGAAACTGTCGGAAGTATACGAGAATAATATTTTAACAGGTTCTTCATTTCATATTAAATTATTATTTACACTGAGAAAAACGTTTCGGTTGCTTTTCAGCGAATAAGCGAATGCCCAATTGTGCCGTCTTTCTACTCATTAGGTTTGAAATGATTCTGTTCAAGGTGAATGTTATCACAAAACATCATAACTAAATAAATAATGGTCAAATTGTTGACGTACAGAAGCAGATGGCGGGTGTGTTGTTGTCTCTACCCACCCCAGAGGGAAGAAGGCGAGAGTAATAATATATACTGATATAGTCAATAAATAGCTTGCATGATATCATCGGTAGCGAAGAAAAATATCTAGTTTTTCTTAATGCATGATACATCTCAACACCTAAATATGTTTGTGTGGTCAAGAATCAAATTTCTTAATTCCAACTAGAAATTTGTCATCTACCGTCAAGTATAATTAGAATTATTATCTTTTTATTCAACTGCGAAGACAAAATATTTTGCAACAAAGAATAAACATCTACATTTTTAATTCCACGAATCATGTGCCCCATTGTACGGAGGTGTTTGGCCCGGACAATGAGTCTTTGTCCAGCTGCTGTCACTTAGCATTCTGGACGCGACGCAAGGCCGCTACCCGCGCCGCGCACTACCTGGTAGTGTTGCCAGATGAAATTGATGATTACCTGTGATGAGTAAAGTGGGAAAAATTTAGGGGTAACAACGGTAATTAAGAGAATAATTTTTTCATTAAAATTGTATGTGTTTATGCCCTTATTTGAGTGGTTTTATATTTATTTACAATTAGGTAATTTACAAGCTCTCTAAGACCTACAGAGCTAGACGCATCCAAGGCTCTCGGATCTCGGAGACCGGGGCTCGTTTAATTGACTCATACTTTTGGTTTGGTCTATACAGTTTTTATGGAGGAGACTGTTGTCTGACCCCCCAAAGCGAGGAAAATCAGCGTCAGAGTTCGTTTATCAGCAAGTGTAGCAGTTTGTATACGAGATAGCAGCGTAGGAAAATCTTGAGGGAACAGGCCCCGAGGAGGGCCAGACCGAGACGAATGGCCCTGGGTCAGCTGGGGTGCGAGAAATATGTCGCGAGACAACCTCACCATCGGCCTAGCACAACGACCCACGGTTCGAGTCCGACATAACCCCCCTCTCCGGCTCCGGAGGGGAGAGGGGGTATCCGTGGGGATTTTCCGCACGTAAAAAGAAGCTCCATATACAGGCATACGGACAGCAGCTTAGGCCCAAAAATCTTGAGGCGACATACACACACAAGGAGGAACAGGGTCATCTCTATGGGTGTACAAATGAAGGTCCCATAAAAGCATTTATTTATTTATTTTATAAATAGGACACGAAAATTTGACTTTACCTCGCCTGATGGTAAGCTGAAGGTAAAGTCTCAAGAAAGAGGGCCACCATTATACACACGTGTTAACAATGGTGGCACTCAGCTTGACGGCCTCATCAGATGCTTTTTCACGCCCCGCTTAAAGGACCCGGGACTGTGGGAAGAGGGAAACACGTGAGCTGGCAAGGAATTCCAGGTCTTAATGGTGCGACAAAGGAAAGAGTCACCAAACCGCTTGGTTCTTGAAGGAATGTTCTGCACCTTATAGAGGTGACATCTAAGTCAAATATTCGGACTATCTCAAAAGCAAACAAGCAGGATTGTCTCTACCACCCTTTCCTAAAAGTAAACGAAAAACAAACCTATGTATTCGAGTCATCATCACAATATTTTTACACATTCATGACATTACACACCTCGTCGAATCAAGTTATTCTCATTATTAAACCAAATTACATACGGTAAGTAACTGCTAAATAACACACATATTGCTACAATAATCCTCCATAATATCACTCAGCAAATACGAAATACATTTCTGGAATTTTGATACTTCAACATAATTAGCTTCATAATTTAATTGTACACTCCGTACACCGTAATTTTGCCTGACAATTTGCAAGAATAATATGCTGGCAACACTTACGCTACCTCATTATAACAGTTCCGTATTATTGTTGGAATAAAATCAGGAAAGTTCATTTTTATATAATATTATAGTTATCTTACTGTGTTGTGTAGGGAATTGTATAACATCTTGATCCTATCTATACTAATGATATCTACAGCTGAAGAGTTTGTATGTCTGTTTTCTTTATACCACTGAGCTGGTAGACAAGCACACGGTCCATCTGATGGAAAGTGTTTACCGTGGCCTATGGACGTGTGTAAAACCAGGGGAGTCACACCCGTGCTGCCGACCCTGTAAACACAGAGAGTTTCTGTGCCGTCAGTGTAGCAGACAAAGCAGAACAAGCCTTTGGTTTTCCCACTGACAGCACAAAAGCTCTTCAGTAAGCTCTGGGTACCTAACTCACCGCCGAAAACACAACACGAGGTCTGAGGCCGCGGTATGCTTTAGGGTGAAGGTACTTGCCCAGTCGGACTGCTCAATTGGACGGAAATACCATCTTGACCTCCTGCCTTGTTTGCACTCGCGAATTTCCAAAACCACATGTGCTATTTAATAAATCCTTTTTCCATAGATAGCTCAATTCTTAGAGAAGGATTTTTATAGATAAAAAGTCAACTCTTTATTGTACACCAACATTACTTGAATGCACAATGGGCGGCCTTATCGCTATATAGTATTTTGGTAATCGAAATAACTAATATTCTGTAAAGCCGACTAGACTAAATTGCTTGTGTTAGGAATTAATTCACTTCGGTAATGTAACCACTGCAATTCGAATTCAGAAGCTCTTTATCGTAGTTATGTTATTCAAATAACATAACTTTTTTTTATTGCTCGTCTACCAAGGTCCTTATTTAAATATTATTATATTATATTATATTATATATTACGAGCAATAAAAAAAAGTTATGTTAAATTGAATAACATAAGTTTTTTTTATTGCTCGTCTACCAAGGTCCTTGTTTAAATATTCCACAACATTTCACACAAAGCTATCTAGATCCATGGTAAGCATAGCTTAACTAGCTTGTGTTATTTTATTTTATTTTTTTAAGAATATTAGCAACCGAAATTATCGAAATTACTAATATTCCCTCTAACCCCTCCAAGCCGCTAGTGGCCAGGTACACTCACTGTTCATTAAACGATCATTATGATAAGTTACCTACCCGAAGGTTCCCATTGGGATGGGTGACCGTTTAGTCCAGTAGTGGTGTTACATCTGAGCGCTTCCGTGCTTCGGAGGGGACGTTAAAAGTCGGTCCAGCTGTCGACAGTCGTTAGGTCAAGACGGAGGCCTATATGGGCGAGCTGAACAACTCTGACACAGGTTGGCCACTAACCACACAAAAAAGAAGAAAAGAAGTTTCTGAAACCAAAAACATTTTATTTTAACGGGGTGCGAGGGATATGTCACGAGACAACCTCACCTTCGGCCTAGCACATCGACCCACAGACGGCGTGCGGTTTAGTCGGTTCGAGTCCGACATAACCTCCCATTGGGCTCCGAAAGGGGAGGGGTATCCGTGGGGATTTCCCGCACGTAAAAAAAAACCAATAATCACGTCAACCGACCTACGCAAGCAGAGCCGCATACATAAGTTGTTAATATTATATCTGAAGCAGTATGTAGAGCATTAATATCACTTAGACAGATCTATATTAGCACTAGATGTTAGACACGCAATGTGTACAGGAAGGCACAGTGTCGTGTATGTATACCGCCTTAGTGTGCGGTTCCACTGTTGAACGATACCGGATCTTGTCCGCGACCACGGGTGATTGATATTCTTTAGCTATTCCGATATTTACGAAAAAAATGTTTTTTTCTCTAACATGCAATGAAACATTGACGTTATGTTCCAGGCTAGGACCAGAGGGCGTTAATGGAATTTCATACAAATCTTGCAGGCCTAAGCCGGCAAAGTCCTCTTTTTTAATTTCGATTCCACATAAATTTGTGGCAAGCAAAGGCATAGACACTCTGCCACTATGCGTATTAAAAAAAAACAATAAACAACTTGGTATGTACTTAGAGCAGTTTTATTTACATAAAAAATCCATATTAACAAAACGAATAATACATTATTCTCATTTTTTTCTTAAATATACATATAAACATTGAAATATTAATATTTTATTTAGTTGCAACAAATTGACATTTATAACAATGACAAGTGTCACGCTCAATTCTAAAGGTTTGATCAGAAACGTGCCTTTATACTTTTTTGAAATAACATGATAATAAACATAAATGTAAATGTTTTCTGTTAAAATCAAGCTATAATAGACGAAATAGTTATTTACACATGAGTTATAGTTTTTATCATGTTTACTTTTAATTTCTTTAAAAATAAATCTTTATTTTTTTTGTTGTTTATTTCATTGCCTGTTTGAGAAAAGCACTATACATACCTCGGCAGGAAATATGGGGTTGCCTGCCTCAGACCTATCCGACGTCGCTTCGCTCGGCCGTCTATATGTCTTTGGCCGGCAAACCCTTTCTTCCCGGCCTCTGTAGGAATGTACTATTGTTTACATGTCCTAAAAATCTCATGTACCATAGATGTACTGAACCAAAATATTGCAACATTATGATGAAAATTATGATTTCCAGTGTTGAAATAACAACTTTAGAACAAATGTACTTGAGTGCATCTACGATACCAATAATAAAAAAAGACTTCTGCTATTTGTTTCAGCTAATCACTGACATAACTGGGCCGATTTTGATTATATTTTAGCTCACTTTGTAATATCATATGAAAGCTTCAGGACAGAGCTAGTAGTATTAAACATCAAATTAAAATTTAGTGGAGATTTATTGTAAAAATTATTGTACCTACATACCATATAACTGCTACTTAATCTCTCATATTATATTGTAATATCCTAGGTGTATAACAAAGACCTATATTATTATTATTATTATTATTCGACACTTTAGTTCATACACTGAGACGCGATAAAATTACCACTTCCTAGAATGTCGTGTTACAATGGAGCCGTACCATCAAGCTGAATAGTAAATAACGTATCGGATGTAAGTAGCAGCGTAGTCAAATTACGGCGTAATTGTATTGTTCGCAGTCTAGTACCTCAATATTACGTATTTGCATGACAATGTTCTAGGAAAGGGTTAATTTATCTTGACTTGTACACTTGTAACTACCGTGGCTATTGAATGATGAGGGTGACGGGTGGAGCCGCTCGTCACCCTAGCAGAAGCAGGCCACGGCGGCGGCGCGCATCGTAGGACGATGCGCGCTCCCCCCACACCGGGGGCGAGTCTGGGAGGGCCAGACCGAGAGGAATGGCCCTGTATCAGCCGGGGTGCGAGGGATATGTCACGAGACAACCTCACCTTCGACCTAGCACATCGACCCACAGTCGAGTCCGAAATAACCTCCCCTTCGGCTCCGAAGGGGGGGGGGGAGGGTACACGGGAGTGCCGACAGAAATGAAAACGTTTTCTTCCTTTCTTTCTTCGTTATATATAGAGAAAAAGATAAAAAAAAAAGAAATTAATTAATTACAAAAAGAAAAAATAATCACAAAACGTAATAAATTACAAAAAGTGTCAGGAGCCCAGGTTTGCACCCAGTACTATCTGAAACTATAAGGACTTACAGTCGAAGTGCTTACGGCAAGGCTACGATGCTTCTTAACGCAGCTAACAAAATTAACAATCTGTAGCTGTTGTAATGTTGTATGACGTCAGTCGTCGGTTACGGTTCAAAGGTCAAGTAGTCCTGACGCGAGCTTAACACTTTTTACCCATCCAACGCCGCTAAAGAAGTTTTCACTTCAAAAACCATGGCTGTTGATCTTAGGAAGTTTATACATGTTTTTTTTTATACAAGTCAGGTGGCAGACATACACACGGCCCACGTGTCGGAAAGTGGTTACCGTGGCTTATGGACGTGTGCAACACCAGGGGAGTCACCGCTGGGGACCCACACAGTATTCCAAGCAGAATGCATGGGGATAACCCTGGCGGCTTCATCAGTAATGGCCAGGAGAGTGGAAGGCCACTCTATACGTATATTGTCGGACAGCATGGCCGTGCTGCAAGCCTTAAACAGCCACACTATAAACTCGGGACTGATACTGGAGTGACATCTTAAATTAAACCAAATAGGCAACACCAACAACATAATCCTGCAATGGATCAAGGGCCACAGCGGCTCGCGCGGCAATGACGCAGCGGACGAGCTTGCTAGGAGAGGATCTGACATGGTCGCAATGGGACCTGAGCCCATAATACCGATCCCCTTTGCATACCTACGAACCATCGTAAACAAACGAACGATAGATCAACACAACAGATACTGGACAAACCTGGAAGGATGCAAGCAGGCCAGGGAAGCAATCCCTGTGCTTGAACATAGACTGACCCGGCGTCTTCGACAACTGTCAAAACAACAACTACGCATGGCTACAGCTGCCATCACGGGGCACGGCTCCTTTAATAAACACCTTTTTATTTTAGGCATCACCGACAGCCCTCTCTGCAGAGCCTGCATGAGAGAGGAGGAAACAGCGGCACATGTGCTCCTACACTGTCCTGCAACCGCCACATACAGGGCTAAGTACTTCAATAATACAGGTACGCTCCGGGAGATCACCAGCAGTGTGAAGAGCCTGCTGGCGTTCTTCAATGAGTTGGGGTGGATCGAGTGAAATGCCCACCCTCACGCAAAAACCGCGCCATGACGTGGAGTTGCGGATACCAGCCCGTGTTACCATACCATACCATACTCGTGCTGCCGACCCTGTAAACCCAGAGAGTTTCTGTGCCGTCAGTGTAGAAGACAAAACAGGAATAGCGTTTGGTTTTGCCACTGACAGCACAAAAACTCTCCAGTGAGCTCTGGCTACCCCACAACACGTGGTTATTATGGCCGCGGTATTCTGTAGGGCGGAGGTATCTCCCCAGTCGGACTGCTCAATTGGACAGAAATACCGTCATGTCCTACCTACTACATTACTACTAATTTATATTGGCTTGTACATCTGTAGTAACTACGATGGCTATTGATTTTAGGAATTTTATATGGGTAATAGAACAGAAGATTGTATCACTAAAAACCGCATCAAAATCTGTTGTATAGTTTTAAAGATTTAAGCATACAAAGGGATATAGGGACAGAAAAAGCGACTTTTTATACTATGTAGTGATAGAATACCCAGACCATGTAAATAGTCATATTCATGGATACAAATACTTACAAAGAGCGGGAATCGAACCAGCGACCACCGCTGCGAAACAAAGCAGTCAAGTATTATGTAACGTTACAAATAATTATTTCCCCCTTCCCGATAACCGTTTCACTGTGAGTTTATTGTTGTTGTAAATCTTCAATATTAATACATTCCGAACACGTTCAATCGGCAAGGAAGTTACTTGTTTATATACTACAGTATTTCCTTATTGATGACTCTATGGACCGTTGAGAATTGTTTTCCTTTGTTCATCTTTGAATGGAAGTGCTGATTAGATTAAGACAAGTATAATGACAATGATTTACCGACAGATTCAGATTCCACACACGAGGGAGACAGCTGAGAAGTGAGGGGCTACCTCACCCTAGGCAACTGATGGCCTGAGACAGCCGTGTGTTTTTAATCGGGTCAAATCATGACCAACGATCTAAAATGGGCAGAACATGTAAATACCATCTTTTCAATTTATGTAACCAACAGTGTTCATAAAGATATACAAGACATATGTCAGACCGTTGCTGGAGTATGGATTTCAGATCTGGAGCCCCTACTTTGTTAAGAATATCGACCTGCTGGTGAGTACCCAAAGAAGAGCTACTAAAAAACCATCATATTATGGTTGCCGACGTAAGCCATATAAAGAACGCCTGAAACTGCTAGAACTACCGACACTCCGGAAAAGGAGGAGAAAAGGGGACCATATACAAACCTACAAAATATTAACTAACAGTGCCAACCTGCCGGATATACGAGATATATTTCAGCTTCGTCAAAAAGTGTACTCATCACGGGGACACAGCCTCACTCTAAGTCGGACACACTCACACTCCCTTGCCGCGTACCACTGTTTCAAAAACCGTGTAGTGGGTGACTGGAACAAACTTCCCGAAGATGTGGTGAACGCGCAATCCGTGAACAGTTTTAAGTTTCTTCTGGACAAATGGCTGGAGACAAATCATTAATGAACAAGAACACTGAGTGATTTGGACATACCAGCAAGTTGTTGCTCGTCCATTGGACAATAACAATAATAATAATAATCTGTCAGAACCACCCCGGGGCAATACAAGCGGGCACTTTATCAAAGTCTATATATTTACTGTCGGATGAATGATACCAGTCTGTACAATGATGGTGCTGCAATCCAGCAACAAAATTTCGATGCAGATATTTGAGGGACTGTGAGCTCTAGTCCCGCGGGATCCTGGTATTTGCGGAATCCCGCATATTTCTGAAAGTCATTGGGAAGAGAAAGAAACCTGTGTCATAAATTCATCTAGAATTAAAATGAAACGAAAAAATATTATTCAGAATCATGTTTTAAGAGATTAATAAAAGGATATATAAAGAATAAAAATTATTACTAGGAGACAATAGATAGTTCGGGCATTATTTTGAAAGTAACTAATAAAACATAGCATGTCAATAGTCTTGGCTGCCAAATGACTCCTAACTTTTCATGCCAGATAGCCAACCGCTTGTAAAAGGTTGTACGCGAATTGAAAATATTAGCCTTTTAATCCACCAGACTCAAACAAATTCATTTCCTTCTTAAACTGCAAGAATGAGTGCGACAAGCCGTTTTAAGACATGATAGAGTTTATTCAAGTTCAAGTGACAGCCTCTGTGGCGAGGCCTAGTTGTTACGATTAGTTGGAGCCCTCAAAAATCCAACAGCTGGTCTAGCTGCAATACTTCGATATCGCCTTTGGGTTGGGGAGGTGATATGGCAGTCGCTTTACGGAATATATCGAAGTTCAGCCAAATCCGCAGTTAGACTGGTAAAAGTAAACCCCTGACTCCAAGTTGAAAGCTTTGTTTGCGACTGGGAGTAACGCTACGATGAAGAATAAGAGTTTGTTCAAGTTCATCACGAAGAGCCATCGGTTCAGGCTCCGTACTTCTAGCTTGCATCATTGCGGCTACTGTAGCAAGAGGTAAATCATCATAATCTTGAGTGAAGATAGATGCCGTCACCAACACATGGCGTTTACCATTGCGCTGTCCCGTTTATTCCGAGCGATCCCGCTCATAATCCCGCTAATGCGCGGGACCCGTCCCGCAGAAATAGTGCGAGATCCTGGTATTTCAGGATCCTAATATCCCGGTATTGCATTCCCTAATGATGTTCTACAAACATAAAGGTATCAACATCCGCATTGACATGCTTTTTTTTCTGCATTTCTTCTTTTCTTTTTTAAGTTTTGTAATCAACCTTGTATCCTCCCTTTTTTTAGATATGACCCTCACAGTCAATATTCTAAGTGAATCATTTACATGTTTTACTATTTCCATACTTTTTAGCCGCACTATGTATGCAGAGCCCGCTCGATTTAGTCGACCAAGTTGGTATTCTGTAAGTTTCCAATAGTGTTATTGCACTTGACATTATAATCGAAAACGCATTCTTGGGGATTTCAAGGCAACCTTTGGCAAATAATCAAGGATGTAACGCAAAGGTAATATGTATGTTGACGGAGAAAGAATGTAAGTATCTCCACCCCATCTCATCTACATGATGTCGTAAGACTAATGGGAAAAGATACAGATAACACTGCGAGAGAATTAAAACTCAAAATAAAAACGTGTACCAACCCGTCTGGTCAGCCTCCTAGCATTAGGTGAGGCCTATGGCCAGCAGTCGACTGCGAATAGGTACGCGTGCTAAACGACAAACTTGATCGTCTTCAATAAAAGCCTAAACAAACTGATAAGAGCAGGAACAATAGAGCTCCGGATATCACATTGCAAGTTTTGGATGCGACTGGAATTCATAAGGAAAATGATGAGGGACCCCATAAATTCAAACCAACAATTCCGTGTACTGATGGACGGTGTTACTGTCCCTTTAATATACTACAATCGAGCTAAATTAACTTTAATCATCATTACATAGTGTTAAACAAAGTCGCTTTTCCTATCTGTCTGTCCCTATATATGTCCCTATCTTTAAAACTACGCTACGGATTTTGATGCGTTTTCTTTTAATAGATATAGTAATTCAAGGGGAATGTTCATTTGGATAATACATGCTTTATATAGTAGAAGGTGCAGTGGGAACGGGATCTGTCGCCACGCGGGCGGTACGAAGTTCACCGGGTCAGCCTGTGTGCAATAAAATGGCAGTCGCTTCACAGTTCTATTTTAGCCATTTCATGGAATCACTATTAAGTTTTTTTTATATACCACTTAGGTGGCAAACAAGCACACGGCTCACCTGATGGAAAGTGGTTACCGTGGCCTATGGACGTATGCAACACCGGAGACGTCACACTCTCGCTGCTGACCCTGTTAGAAAAGAGAGTTTCTGTGCCATCAGTGTAGAAGATAAAGCAGGACAAGCCTTAGGTTTTCCCACTGACAGCACAAAAACTCTTCAATGACCTCTGGCTACCCTACTCACCGCCGGGGACCGCGTAGTCTTTAGGGCGTGGGTACTTCCCCAGTCGGACTGCTCATTTCTCGTGTTCTACCTTCTACAATTACAATGATCTTAAAATCAACTTATGATGTTAATATCAATCAACAGTAGGCCTACTGTGAGTTTTTAAACGTGAGTCGTATACGTACACGAGAGTCGTAAGGGGACCACGTGATTACGTTTCCGTATTTTTGACATCTCCAGCGATCTCTACCGTGAGTTTATTTTACGTTACAGTTTACTGTCTCGACGCTACCGTACCGTGTATACTGTACGGTATAAATGGTTGAAGAATTAAAACAAAGTAAGGCAGGCAGTAATGTTTCGATAAAAGAGGCTTTAATACGTTCATCTAAGAGTTGCTTTCATATAACAGTAACACAATATATGTGATAACTACGTCGAAGAACGTATTTGGTTCCGTGTGCGTTTAGATTTTTCTCTATGCTATGAAAAAAAGGTAAGTTCTTGTATTAATTTTTACACTATGAAATATTTCAAAGAGTACATACAAATTATAGTTTGATTAATTTCTAACGAAATTATTGAAATATCCAAAGGAAAAAAAATTAAAGTGGAGTAAAATCAAACTATTGCTCACAGAACTATTGGCGTAAAGTTTTTAAGAGGTAACTAAACGCACTAAGAAGGCCGGACGTATAAACTACTAAACTTTATGTTTCCCGAACGAGATGATTCACGATATGTGACTGACTGTCATGTGTTACGTCTGTTTGTGCGAATATGTGGTATTTCAAATATTTATATGGCTGAACAGCCTTATGAAAGGTTTGGTGGATTTGAAGAAACCAATACTGTATTTGGATAACGAGTCTGCTATAAAGCTATCGCACAATTCGAAGCACGAATACCACAAACGTACAAAACATATCAAACTTAAGCATCTATTTGTGCGTGAATGTGTTATTTTATGATAGTTTTGAATAAAAAAAATTATATGTTTAAGGAGTTCCTTAAACATATACGGGTCACCAGTTAGTGACCTAGATATTTTATTCTATAGCTATTCGGGACCAGTGGCTTTGCCCGCATGACATACTGCTCCTGTACCCGCGAACCAGTTCCTTGAAGTTTCGGTGAGCCTGCTTAATGCTTCAATATACATACATATATAGAAATATTAATCCCGTGACTGCGAACCACGGGAACCTATATCCGGGATAGAATAAAGGTCGAACGGGATGAATATTATCCATTCAAGTATCATAAGATAACACTCCAACAGATAAAAAGTTCTGGTCATTTTTGATGTTCGTTGAGATAGCGAAGAATTTTGAAAATACTTAAACCTTCAGTCAATCTTGCATTATTTAAGCGAAGACATGTTAAAATCTATACAGGTATGTAAAACATTACGTATCCTAATTTACAATAATAAAAATATGGTTTAGATCCCGAAGTCCGCTGTTCTGCCCCCTATTAAAAACAAGCCTAAATGTACTAACATTAATGTAATGAATCCTATTCCTTACAGTTGGAGCAATAAAAGGAAAGGCCGCATGAATAAAAATTGAAAACATAATTGATGCCAATACTGATGAACAACTTCTGCATTATTCTAATATGACTAGCTATTTTATAGCGAATTTTATAATTATAGTTACTAATATTTTATCTTGATAAATTGCTATTTAATCCCGCATGCCAAGATAAGCGAAAAGACTCCAAACAAACTTTGGATGTAACTGAAACTAATCATATACTTTTACTTGTAAATAGTGTATTACGTTATTTTTATTTAATATTATAAAAAGTGATTAATCATTGAATAAATAAAACCTCATTTATTTGAAATTTTGCATTTTGAGTGATCCGTTACCGTAAGAGTGTTTTAGTTTGTGGTAGTTATGGCTCGGCCAATAGAATATCACGACGGGCTCTCGTATGGCCTGTCACCGTACCTTAACGTACACATTTGAAGATTTGAAATTTTGAATTTTGAGTGATCCGCTACCGTAAGACTGTTTTGGTTTATGGTAATTATGTCTTGACCAATGGAATGCTATGACGGTGACAGGCTCTCGTGTGACTATCACTACACATATTTGAAAGGAGGCCGAACAGCTGTTTTGTAGTAAAATGAAAATAGTGATACAGTCCGTTAAGAATAGTCAAGAACGTGGTCAAGAAAGTCATGACGATTAAGGGTGGCGCTGCTACACCTTTGTGTACAGTAGAGGGGAACTGGCGCTCGGCAGCTGCTGCTGCGGCGCTATGCTGAATCTCAGCCCGTTCGCTACGGGTAGTTCTAGCCCTAAAAAATCCAACAACTGGACTAACTTAATACTTCGATATCGCTAATGGGTAGTGGATCGATGTATCACGGATAATATCGAAGTTGAGCCAAACATGCTGCGCAGCTAAAGTTGAAAATGTTGACTCCGGACTCCGAGTAAGCTTCGGTTGGATGCGACCGGGAATAACGCTAGCACATATGTTAGCATGATGATGATTGAATCAGTTTGTTTTTGTGCCATAGCTATACAACCTATTTTGGTAGATTTACGAATGTAATGTTGAAGTGACATTTGTTTGGCATGTCAAAATAAATAAATAGATCTAAAATTTTAGAAATTTGATATGCTGAAGAAACTGGAAAGTGTATGCTAAATACACACATACATACATATAATCACGCCTTTATCCCTGGAGGGTTAGGCAGAGGTGAATTAACACCCACATTTCACCAATCTGTATTCGGTCCCATGTAATATGCGGTAAGCCTATTGCTGTATTCCGGGCACTATTGTTGACTGGAGCCATGCATTTGAGGCTTCTTGACCCCGACTGGACTTCTTGGTCCCGAAGGGAAAGCCTGCACCAGAAACTGGGCCCGAAGATCTTGATGGGGCTCATATCCAGTCAATTTGTGGGGACATACCATAATTTAAAGTGAACAAGTGGTCTCAAACCTCGTTCCAATCCCACATAATTGAATTCAACCATAAACTTAATACATGTAAATAATATTATAAACTCTATTTACAGTTGGAGTCATTAATGGAAGGAGAATCCATATGAATAAAAGTCGATACTGATGAACAACGTCTGCATTATTCTAATATAATTTCATAGCGAGTTCTTTATGATCACTAGAGTGTACAATAATATAAATAACAATAAATAATGTCCATTTTCCTTTGTTTTATTTGTTTTATTTCCAGCAATTTCCATTTCAATAACATTTTGCCTCTTTCTTTTGCTAAATTAGTCACCAAGTTCCATATTTTCCTTTCATACACCTGATGAATAGTGGACAGGGTTTCGGCGCAGTTGCCTCTTGGAGCTTATAACATCGTATTTGACGTGTTGGTTTTCGGTGATGTAGAATTGGGATATCCTATGTCTTCCCGTGGGTAAGAAGGCTAATAAGGAATAGAGCAATTCTTCATCTGACTGTAAACACAAATTATAATCACAGTAAGTGAATACTGTCAAGCCATATCGTCATTTACACAGTCCATCCAGTGGTACATTAACAATACCTAAATACTTGAAACAAAACATGAATTAATAATTTTAAATACCAAAAAAATCTTTACATTCATACGCACAACAGCTGATCATAAGAAAGCCGCCATATTACGGTAACGATACTCCATCACTCAAAATACAAACAAGCACCAAACTGTCAAGTATTTTAGGAAATTATACGTAAACCGTAGCTAGTTCCGTTGACACGAGAGTCACTACAGTATACGAAGCACATGACAGCCCACCTACCGTAAACGTAATCACGTGGTCCCCTTACGACTCTCGTGTACGTATACGACTCACGTTTAAAAACTCACAGTAGGCCTACAGTATAAGCAGTTAATATCAATCTGTTTTATTGATTTAAGAATTGCATTATCGTCCGAACTAAAGGTGTGTACCAATTTTCAGAGCAATCATTTTGATTACTTTGTTAGTCAACATCGATCAGCTGACTGTACACATCCATGTCGCTAATAATCACAAATCTATTTAGCGAAAATAAAAAGAACTACCAAATACAAGTGTTGTTCGACCTTCTAAGTTCTGAAGCATCACCTCATAACTCAATTCGTTCGCTCGATCCAACTTATGATTACACCCGATACCGGGAGTTAGCTGATCAAAAAACTTTTCTCGTTATGAACGCGACGCTCATTTGACAACTTGAGCCGTTTGGTTACCAAGTTTTTGGTAATACGCCCCCGGATATATTGCCCGAGATAAGTCCGACTTACTATTTTATTTTAATCGGTGTCCGGAAATCAATTTAGTTTTGATATGGGTTCGATTGATTCTGAATTTGGTTGGTCTCTAAATAGTTTTTTTTTTACGTGCGGGAAATCGCCACGGGTACCCTGGAAAGTTAGGAGCCGGAGCCGGAGGTTATGTCGGACTCGAACCGACTAAACCGCACGCCGTCTCTGGGTCATAGTGCTAGGCCGAAGGTGAGGTTGTCATGCGACACATTCCTCGCACCCCGGCTGACCCAGGGTCATCCCTCTCGATCTGGCCCTCCTTCTCGGTCTGGCCTTCCTTCTCTAAATAGATCTTGTAGTTTGGGGTGAATTGCAAGATTATAAATAAATAAATATTCCACAACATTTCACACAACGCTATCTAGCCTAGCACAAAGCATAGCTTAACTAGCTTGTGTTATGGAATCTAGAATGCGGATAAACATACTTAGATACAATTTTTTTGTTAAATGCGTATATATTACACAGAGAAACAGAGACCAATGCAAATATACATATTCATGGATACAAATATTTGCACTGAGCGGGGATCGAACCCGCGCCTCCTGCGTAGCAGCCGCGTTCACTACCGCCACGCCACAGAGGCTGTCAAAGATTGGGTCTAATAACGTAAAGATTTTGCTACTTTTATAAATATCATTAATAATATTACTTCCTATGGGTTCGACAGTGCAAATATTTGTATGCATGAATATTGGTATTTGTATTGGTCTGGGTGTTGTGTGTTTGTGTAATATGTATGTCTTTACAACAAAAATAAAATCTAAATATATTTATCCGCATTATAGATTCCATAACACAAGCTAGTTAAACTTACCATGGATCCAGATAGCGTTGTGTTAAATGATGTGGAATATTAATTTATTTATTTATTATACGACAGCCTCCGTGGCGTGGCGGTAGTGAACGCGGCCGCAACGCAGGAGGCGCGGGTTCGATCCCCGCTCAGTGCAAATATTTGTATGCATATGAATATGTATATTTGCATTGGTCTGGGTGTTTCTATGTATAATATGTATGTATTTACAAAAAAAAAACGTATCTAAGTATGTTTATCCACATTCTAGATTCCATAACACAAGCTAGTTAAGCTATGCTGACCATGGGTCTAGATAGCGTTGTGTGAAATGTTGTGGATATTTATTTATTTATGTATTTATATATTTATTTATTTATTTATTTAATCATAAATACTTATAACATTCATATTACAGACTGGATATTGTTTGCAGTATGTTTTAACGTGATTTGCAAGATTGGAAAGAGCCCATTTATTAATGTATTGAAATCATGTATATATTAATTCAAATATAATAAAACTAGCTTTTGCCAGCGTGTATATTAGTTATCGCGACCAAACATAGCCTATGTGCTTTCTCAAGGTCTAATCTACCTCTATGCTAAATTTCAATAAAATCGGTTCAGTCCTTTAGGCTTGAAAAACGGACAAACAGACACGTACACTTTCTAATTTATAATATTACTACGGAGGTCACAAAAGGTCATGTAATATTAACTCTGCAATAAAAATGGTCAAAAACCGGTCATTTTTGCTAGATTAGGTCATTCAATCATCATCGTTGCGTTAGTCCCGGTCGCATCCAAGGTGAAAGCCTTCGAGTCTAAGGTCCACTTTTCCAACCTCACTAAAGCTTGTGTCAGTAACAGTAGGTACCGTTGTCGGGGTGAATCACCAACTACAACTCATCAAGTAATTCATTAATGAAATTAACAGAATGTAATTAAATGGTAATTCACTTTTGCGTATTCAGTACTGTGATTATATTACGATGCAATGCATAGAGCCAAATACGGGAAATCAATAAATACGTATTGATAATTGTAATCAATGTGTATAATTCAGTACGTCGAGTTCGTACTGAATATTAAATACGTCCATAGGCCACGGTAACCGTTTTCCATCAGGTGGACCGTGTTCTTTTCTGCCACGTCAGTGGTATAAAATAAATAAATATTAATTAACTAGTATTAGTAACTCAAAACAGTACATGTGTAGGTTTTAGTGACCTTTTATTGTATTTTCGAGTAATAAGCATTTAATTATGCCTTATTCCTATTACCTACTCTGCCAAGTTCAATTTAAATTGATGTTAATCTACTCTATTTCCTTAATAGAGTACACATCATTATTGGGTATTATCTGATTATGGACGACTGGTATGGTATAGCTTTCCTTGATATTTATTTCCTATTCTATTGGAGAAAATAGGAAAAAGTCCAAAAAAAACGTCCATTGCTTGTAAAATTATATTGACAATCCAAATTCTAAGTACAGAAACATAGCTTTTTTAAAAAAAAACAAAGAAATAACATAAATATAAAAAGGTCTCTAGGTGGCCATTGATCATACTGATTGTTAAAATAAACTATTAAAAAACCTTTTTAAAAACAATCTTTTTTTTTTTTTTTTTCTTGCATTGTCATCCGAACTGAACGTGCATACCAAATTTCAGCTCAATCGGTTGAGGGCAAGTGCCTTAAAATTGAGTTGTAAGATTCCACCCAAACAAACATACATTGCAAGTTAAATAAAAGCTTGTAAAAAATGGTGAACTTATTAAATTAAGAATGGTAAAAGAATGATAACATTTGCGTCAGGCGTCGGTTCTTATTTTATATATTTTACTTATTTTTAAGCATCCACCCAATGTATAACAGTAAATGATTTGACTATTAACTATTATCACGTCACAAGATCTGAATTTTCCTTATAACTTACCGTTTTGACGTTTATTGACTAGTCAGTCAAATACTCAATTACTTTTTCTCAGTATAGTTACTGAGTTTTTTCATTACAAAGTAATCATACTGGAAAGCAGATTCCAACGCGTAGAGAATGAGATGAGAATCCGTTAAAAGCGGTTTCAAATCAAGCAATGATTTTCACGTAAACTACAGATAGATGTTTATAAATAATCATAACCACTCAATATAATTCACGATATATTAAGCACTATCACTAAAATGGAACCCAATGCAATTCACGAGCCGGGCCCGATGTCGGGAGCCGATAAATACAATTTATTTATGTACCGAGCGTGAACTTCCACTACAACGCGAGTGGGGCGGATAATTCACCAGATATACTGATAATAGGGTCCATCATTTATTTGTGAACGCAGAATACTCGTGGTACGTGTGGGACAGAAATTCATTGATGTATAGGTATGGTATGGCTAGAAAAAGTAACAGATGCGCATATTTCGGATATTTGCGATACGGGTATTTCACGGATATCTGAGGTTATGGATATTTCTCGGATATCTGCGGATACAGATTTAAGGCACATCACTAGTGAGTACGCTACCTTTAAAATCACTACTACCCTGACCAAAAAAAGATGCGTACCGCATTTCTTTTTTTACCTTTTTTTTGTAAATTTGTTCACACAAACGTTGTTTCCCAATTGCACTGAAGGCCTTCGGAACCCTTGATGATCTTATAATAACTGATGTTTATCCAAGGGAAGGGATTTTCATCCCCTACATTCCATTTGCCGATACGCGATCATCACTTAATAACTTGCTTGCTCCTATGAAAATTAGTCCTTGGTGGAGCTCCAGACACCCACTGAAGTCCAAAGTAACTATTTCAGCACGAACCTGGGGGTGACAAGCGGAGCTACCTGTTACCCTAGCAGATTGGGGACACCGTGGTCCCCACACCCAAAGAAGGCCAGCTTGAAGAGATGGCCGTGAGTCAGCCAGGGTGCGAGACAGGCCATTCTTACCTCCTTACTCCAATCTTAAGCCAATCTACCTAAACTTACTCACAGATAGGGTGCGTTTTAGTCGGTTCGACTCCAACGATAAAACATCAAATCAGCTGCGGAGCTTTGCGCGCGTTTGGCACAAGAGGCGCAAATCTTATGAGGTCTCTAACTGCCCTTTAGTGTGGCGTGCTGTCCCAGAAAGGTGAGAGAGCTAAATTGGTTAGGCACCAAAAATAATTTGTAGGAAGTTAAGAAGGTCCCCCAAGATGCGATCCGTTATAACCAAGATAGTTGGCAGGGCCATGAGAAGGAGGTGGGAATACGGTTCGAGCCCGACATAAGCACCACCGCCAGCTGCGTTGACCATCTATCTGTCTTTGAAAGAGCCCTAGAAACCCATTATAGTTCAAAGTAACTATTCCAAAAAGTAAACATATTAATATTCCCGTGACTTCCACGCGTGTCATTGTTGTGTTAATAGAGTTTGGAAGTCGAAGGGTTTGATTCCCGGTAATTTATTGCCGCGCCAACATTTCGCTAATTCTTTCGCTCTACAGCTGCGTATTTTTGTAAGTCGACTCGTTAAGAAGCGTCCCTTGGGTCTGATATTGACGATAGTAATTTATTTTCAATTATCAGTTTGATGATCGAGAGGTTTGGGTTCGAATCCTGGTTATACGCTACTGACGTGAACCCAATTCGAAGATACGCAATATAGCTAAACTGGAAGAGTTAGGGGAGTACTTGTAATTATAGAATGTGTATAGTATTTGCATACATATAAATCGCAATGGCACCGCTCGCTATGATTGATATCAACAGTCAGAGACTAATATTACGGCTTAATATTAGAACTTAATTTTCAAGTACTACTCTTCATTTTCCATTCCTGTCATTCCTTATACAGAAATTATTAAAAATATAACATGTTTAATAAATAAAACCAATAAATACAAAATATTGAATACCGCGGCCATAATAACCACGTGTTGTGTTCCCGGCGGTGAGTATGGTAGCCAGAGCTTACTGGAAATTTTTGTACTGTCAGTGGGAAGACCATGGGCAGTTCCTGCTTTGTCTTCTACGCTGACGGCACAGAAACTCTCTATGTTTACAGGGTTGGCAGCACGAGTGTGACTCCCCTGGTATGCCACACATCCATAGGCACGTCAACCACTTTCCATCAGGTTGGCCGTGTGCTTGTCTGCCACCTCAGTGGTATAAAAAAAACTCGCGCAGTTACAAAAGTTGACAAAAGACCTGGAACCTGAACAAATTCAAACGTACATACTATACACCTTCTAATTTCATCCACAACAGAAAATCACGCAGTCATAGTCGGTCTCAACATCCAGACATTATCACAGTCTATGTATATTTAAATTAATCAATGCTACTTACTTGATAATCAGAGCACGCCGAGTTACAATAATTATTACTTGATTGTATTATCGATTATGTACACTTGAGTAAAGGAACAAACACAACACACAACGATAGATGCACACTAAATGACATTATACATTAGATTTTTTGAATAACCAGGCAATTATCATCATTATCGATGACGCATTTTCAAACGTGTTCTTAATTGTATTAAACATTTAAAATATTAGGGGTTAAAGTATGCAATTGCCGATTTGTACTGACAAATTGAAGATCGTTTTTTTTTAATTTAACGTATTTATTTAATCAAAATAATTACCATTATTATCTATACATTGCTGCCATCTAGTAGGAAGGTCATTTATGCCTTTGCGATAGAACTCTGGTGATCTAGATTCGACAAACTGTGTGAAAGCATTTTGTACTGCCTCCTGAGAAGAAAACTTTTTATCACATAGAAAATTGTCCAAATCACGAAAAAAATGGTAGTCTGTTGGAGCAAGGTCTGGCGAATACGGAGGGTGACGGATAGTTTCTAATTGCAGTTCCTGTAGAGTTAAAACGGTTTCTCGTGCTGTATGAGGTCTCGCGTTATCATGGAGCAATAATGGTGAAGATCGATTCATGAGTCGGGGCTGTTTCACTGCTAGTTTTGCTATCATTGTTCGGAGTTCGGCACAGTAGACATCTGCCGTTATTGCTTGACCAGATCGTAGAAAGCTATAGTGAATAACACCATGCTGAGACCACCAAACAGTTACCATTACCTTTTTATTGGTAAGCTTTGCTTTAGGACACTGTTGTGGCGTTTCACCTGGGGTCAGCCATTGCATTTTTCACTTACGGTTATCGTAAAGAATCCACTTTTCATCACATGTCACAATTCGATCCAATATTCCTTCATTTCCGTATCGATTCAACAAGGCAACACAAGTTTCAACACGCATTTCTTTCTGCAGATCAGTCAAATCATGAGGTACCCATTTTTCACATTTTTTTATTTTATTGATTTGACGCAAATGAGTCAATATTGTTGGTAAGGTAACGTTAAACCATGCAGCTAATTCCTGGGTAGTTTGGCTCGGATCGGCTTCCACCATGTCTTTCAATTCATTGTTATTCACCTGTGTGGACGGCCTTCCTCGTGGTTCGTTCTTCAAATCAAAGTTTCCATCACGAAAGCGTTTAAACCAAAATCGCACGGTGCGTTCATTAGCAGTCCCCTCTCCAAACGCAACATTGATATTGCGAGCTGTTTCTGCCGCGTTAGTTCCGCGTCGGAACTCGTATTCAAAAATCACTCGAATTTTCGAAGTATTCATCTTTCTTGTCTAAGCTGAATAAAAAAAAAACTGAAAGTCGATAATCGAATGTTGCACATTTTTAAATGAAGAACTACATAGGTACCATGTGGAAAAAGTTTCACTCAAAAATCTCAAACCATGAAGGTTCTATGTCAATTCGAAGTACCTATTACAATGAAACGGCAATTTCATACTTTAACCCCTATTATACTGAGTCAGTTAGCCATAAATTAGTAGAACATAATTATGCACCTTGTTAATCTTTATGTAGGTAATTATTTATGATACGAACATTACGGGTACTGAGGGCGAGAGGGGGTGAGGGCCCCCCGAGGAGGGTTAGACCGATATGGATGGTCCAGGGTCAGCTGGGGTGCGGGGAATATGTCGAAAACTACCACAGCCTAGCACAACGACCCATAGACGGCGTGCGGTTTAGTCGGTTCGAGTCCGACATAACCTCCCTTTACGGCTCCGGAGAAGTGGTTATCCGGAGGATTTCCCGCACGTAAAAAAAAAGTTAGACCAGTTGTTGGACTTGTTAGGGCTCCAACTACTCTACTAGGGCACTCGGTGAGCGTGTGCAGCCCCGAGTCCACGCTCGCGTCGCAGTGATGGCACTCGGGCGTTGGCTCTATGCCCATCAGATGCAGATACCGCCCGAAGCTACCGTGTCCGGTGATGATCTGCGTCTGACGGTACGAGAGGCTACCGTGTGGCCTCTCCAGCCACTCCCCCATGATGGGTCTTACCGCCGCAATCACGGCGTGCTACAACTGGTCTAACTGGTCAAATTTCGATATCGCCAATGGATTTTGTAGGTTATATAAGATATAAAGAAAAAGATATAAGTCGCTTCACGGAAAATTTCCTACTAAATAATTATTTTCATCTTTGAAATTAAAAGTAAATCCATAGCCGCGCCCCATCTAAAGTAGTCCAATTACACCTAAAACTCTCCATATACATCGTAATAGAATCGGCAAGGCCTATCTCCTCAGAATTTATTGCCCCACGTATCTACCTATTAACACGGGGCCTATTAACAGACTCGTATTAAAATAACACGATTTAGGGCAGACGCACACTGAGAGCGGGCTTAGTCTTACTAACGATGAAAGTTTCGTGTTAGTAACTTTGTTTATGAAGTCAAACTGGCTCCGACAATGTTCGAGAGACTTTGAGTTAGTTTCAAAGTTTTACTGTGTGTGAGGTTAAGGAATTTTGTATAGTGTTTCTAGTCGGATGGGTCTTATTAACTGGAGGTATGAGTGCGGATCAGTATCTACTATCAGATTTTGAGTCGTGGACCACTGGGCACTTTATTGACGAAATCTGACCCGTTAATGGTGTTACTGTCATCATCATCTTAGGGTTAATCGGGGGTATTCGTGCCATCACAGGTTGGCCGAAGCAGGGAGAATCGGTCTTGATGGAGTTTCTCGGATGACGCGGACCTGCGTTGTGAGTGCGGATGTGCTTCACAGACCTTGACTCAACTGCTAATGTGTTACATTCCCATACACTTGTACATCGGAGGACCTTTTGAGCATCTCCGGGAACGCAATCCAGGTAGATTTGTCTGTGAAAACCGAATTTGAAAGTAGAAGTGCTGTTAGTTCGACAAAAAACGAAAAAATCTATGTGAGAGCGACCACTTTACTCTAAACCGGAGCTTCTTCACCAGCGCCTCGTGCTCTAGTGGTAGGTCAGCAGACCGACCTCCACCCCCATGAGCGCGGGCCCGAGGGTGACGGGTGGAGCCGCTCGTCACCCTAGCAGAAGCAGGCCAGGGTGGCGGCGCGTATGCGCGTATCGTAGGACGATGCCCCCCCCCCCCCAGGTCGGAGGCGTCTGGGACCGCGTGGTCTCCCCTCCCGTGGAGAGCCAGACCGAGAGGAATGGCCCTGGGTCAGCCGGGGTGCGAGGGATATGTGGCGAGACAACCTCACCTTCGGCCTAGCACATCGACCCCCAGACGGCGTGCGGTTTAATCGGTTCAAGTCCGACATAACCTCCCCCTCCGGTTTCGGAATTCCCGCACGTAAAAAAAGGCCATAGCTTGTATTAGGTACTGTGAAGACTGAGCAACTTTGCTCGGTATTTTTAGTTAGGTGGATATTACGCTGAGTCCAAATAATTCGGACAAGAGCAGGCTAATGAAGAGATACCTACATAATAAAGTAGGTATTTTCCAATAACTTTCATAAAGCCGTTTATTTAGATAAGCTATTTAGAACTAAAATTGTATCACGTCACGGTAATTAGATGCCGCGGCCAGGAATGAATTTTGAATTTCCAATTTGGGACGTGGCGTTGTTTGCTTTATCAGCGACCTCACAGGTGGATACCGACAAAATCGAAATATCTCTTCAACCAATGAAATCGCTGAAAAAGGTGGCATATGACCAAAATCTACAACACAACATTACTTACATTTTGGTCTCGTTCCATCAGCTGTTCAATTATTGCCTATCCTGGTACGATAGAGCACCACCCCGAAATAAGACAGAAAGCTAATGATGGCTTTAATGAGAAAGCTGCGCAATCCAACTTGGATAAATATTTTTTATAACCGTGCAGAAACAAGTCCTTTGCCTAGCGTTTTGATCAAAGGACAATTGAATAAACGTCATTGATTCAACGGCTGAATATCATTCATTGAATGGTGCCGTTTAATAAATAGCCCAATAACTACGCCGAGTCTTCTCGTCATCCATACCGCAATGCTTGAAAACGAAAGTTTTCAATCAGTGCGTCCTACCCGTCATGACCTACGGAGCCGAGACATGGACACTCACGGCAGGGTTGGTCCATCAGTTCAAAGTCGCTCAGCGAGCTATGGAGAGAGCTATGCTCGGAGTTTCTCTGAAGGATAGAATCCGCAACGAATACATCCGACAGAGAACCAAAGTTATCGACATAGCTCAAATAATCAGCAAGCTGAAGTGGCAGTGGGCTGGTCATATCTCACGAAGAACCGACAACCGTTGATATAAACGTGTTCTTGAGTGGAGACCGCGACTCGGCAAGCGTAGTGTAGGACGCCCTCCGACCAGGTGGGATGACGATCTAAGAAAGACTGCAGGCAGATGCTGGATGCGGCAAGCTGAAGACAGGGCGCTATGGCGATCATTGGGGGAGGGCTATGTCCAGCTGTGGACTAATGTAGCCTGATGATGATGATGAATAAATAGCCTAGGCGGTTAATTGAACATTGCGACATAGATATAACTCATCGAATTCATTGGTCCAAGAGAAGGTCTACGCTGCCATGCTGCAGCTGCTGGTTAGTCGTGAAGGTGGATTCTAGCGGAGGAGTTCTCCTAGTTCAAACATATCTTTCTGCACCCAGTGTGTCTTAAACTTCAGTGTTTATAGAAAGAATCGAACACAACAGAAATGTTCGGCCAGATAATCAGAAATTAAACCTTAGGTGTGCTATTTGATAAGAAAATAGAAGGGTAACGTTAATGTATTGACTTCCATACATTCGTTCGGGCATTTCATTACCGTTTGATGAGAGAAAAGGTTTGATGGGTGAAAATGACTGCTGTTTCGTGCTAAGACTGTATATTTGTAATGAACTTTTTATATGACCGTCCTTCTGTTGTATTAGTTTTCTGTATATGTTCTATACAACTTAAATCGCAGACCAGCACATGGGTTACCTGATGAAAATTTTATTGTTGCCGTGGCCTATGGACGTGTGCAACACCAGGAGCGTTATACTCCTGCTACCGACCCTTTAAGAACCTAAACACAGATACATGCAGACATAAATATATATCCCCTTGGGTAGGCAAAGATGTATTATCACCCACACCAACCAGCGATGTTTGCTGCGGCGAGAGTAGACAGGTTTCATGCCATCTGGCGCAAAAGATCGGCGTCATTGCTGAGCCGACTCCGCGGCAGCTCCATATATATTCTAAGAGTAATAGCAGCGCGGTACGACTCACCGGTATGAGGCATAACACCAGTAGTGTGAAACCCTACATCGTAACTCTAATTAATTGATTAATATTATTTATCTACTCTGATACTATAATACAAAGATTATAAAATTGAAATCAGAACTCTTATGACAAACATTACGCACAGGCCAAAAAAAAGTTTTATTACGATACAGGTCTTGTATGGACACCTATATCATAAAATAACTTTTTAATCATAACGATACACCTATACAATCTCCATCTGGACTGAACCTCTACTTTAAAAAAAAACGGCAAATTCGGAAGAAAAAAAAAAGAAACGCGCATGCGCAATCGACGTTTGCGGCCTTGGCTTGGCGTCAACTTTTTTTTTTACATTTATATTAAATAAAGTTTGGTTTTGTTTATAAAATTAATTAGTTTATGTATTATAGTATGAGAGTAGATAAAGTAGTGTATGACACTGTACATAACTTGGTCTCATAACACTCGTGTGATAATATAAAAAAAACTCGCCTACGGCTCGTTTTTTTAAAACACACTCGTGTTATAAGAACCCTTATTATGCAACAGTATCATAAACTACTATTATTGAATTATTGGATTTATAAGTTTTTATGTACTGACATTATTATTGACTATTGCATCATTATGGATTTGTGTTACCTAATTTATAATTGTTTTTAATTATTTGATATTTGAATTATATTTTTTGACTGTCATCAGATATAGTGCAATAATATGATGTCGATTGATATTAATTTCTTGATTTAATTGTTGACATATTTATACTAACCATAGATGTAAGACGAATTTTAATAAAATGATATTTTATTTTATTTATAAATACGCCAGCGGCTCAAGACTTAACATCAGCCGCAGAGAATTCGCCGACGAGGCAATATCTACGCACTCGCGCCGCGCCGACCTGTGCCACTGAAGATGTCGACCGCAGTGATCGACAAAACGTCTGGAACGCATGTTTCATATGGACCGCGGCCAAATAGCGCGGAAGCAGAATACACCACCAACACCACAAAGCAAGGAAAGTTGCAGTCACCCGTGATAGATGGCGCTGTGCCGGTCGGCTGCGTCGCACCAACAAGATTCTCTGAAACCGAATGACCTCCCGCGTAAATTATTCACTAGGTATTCGGATCTAATATACATCTCTGCTTACAATACACCCTTCCCCGACGTGGGACTTGTCTTGGGACTGAGATTGTACCTAAACCATTGGTAGATTGCAAGCGTCCACCTGGTGACTTACAATTCTCAGTGGATACCGAATTGTATTAGTTAGGCATTCCTTTTGATCAAATAAATTACGTTTATCTCAATCATAACGTATGTTTTCTCGCCGTGCCTGATTTCGTCTCCCGTACCATTGGTAACACCCAGCTTGCCTTACTACACACCCAAATTTTGCCAACTATTTTTGTGGTCCCACGTAACGCGAGGGTGAGCTTGCTGTCGGCAAGTGGGCACTTTCTATCTGCTGTATGTTTACTGTTAGATGGATTACTTTTAAGACACGTACAGGAAGAGATGCGATGGCTCTATTTTACTATACCAGGAACCAACATGGTATTTGTTAAACCCGCCTAGACCGATACAGTTTTTTCTCCTTTATCCATACTAATATTATAAATGCGAAAGTAACTCTGTCTGTCTGTCTGTATGTTACGCTTTCACGCCTAAACCACTGAACCGACTTTGATGAAATTTGGTATAGGGGTAGATTAGACCTTGAGAAAGGACATAGGCTATGTTTGGTCGCGATAACCGACATTCACGCGGGCGGAGCCACGGGCAAAAGCTAGTTCGATATAAATATTAGCATGAAAAATGCTTAAAATTTAATTTAAAAAAAATGGTATTTTCATGTTAAACATTCAATGGTAGATGCTCCAACGTGGCCTCAAAGACAGGATATAAGAGGAGACATTTGGATTGGTTCCGGGAAGGTCTGGTAGCTTAGTGGTCGAAGCATTGCCCCTGTAAGACAAAGATCGCGGGTTCAAACCCCGCCTAGACCGATTCAATTTTTTCTATTCAAACCGATATCTTCTGGAAGAACACAAACACTATAAATTCTATTATATCTGTTCTTCTTTTATAATGCTACAACTAAAACGAAATAGCGACAACTAGTCGTACAAGCAATTGCAAGCATTTATATGTACGTAGCGACGTCGCAGCGATATCGCCCCGAAATCTTCTCAAATAGGAGCTTCAGATACATACGGGAGGTTAATTGGTATGTTTAAATATATAAATTAACTAGATTTTTCCCGCAGCTCCGCCCGCGTGAATGTCACGTGATGATAAAATTTAAACCCCCTTTTAAGGGGTTGGGGACAGATTTCCAAAAAAAAATCATGCATGTTTTTTTTAGTCACAAATAGTCTGCATACCAATTTTTAGCTTTCTACCTTGAAAATTGCGGAATGCTCCATAGAACTAACAACCCATTATATTAGGGGTTAAAGTATGAAATTGCCGATTTGTACTGACAAATTGAAATTCGTTTTTTTTTTTAATTTAACGTATTTATTTAATCAAAATAATTACCATTATTATCTATACATTGCTGCCATCTAGTAGGAAGGTCATTTATGCCTTTGCGATAGAACTCTGGTGATCTAGATTCGACAAACTGTGTGAAAGCATTTTGTACTGCCTCCAGCCCCTCTAGACAAGTGGCAATTCGCTAGCCGGCGTTCGGTGGAATAGAATGACGAATGTATGGGATTTGACGTAAATGACAGTCGTTAACGCATGTCAAATACGTCAAATCCTATACATTCGTCATTCTATTCCATCAAACGCCTGCTAGCGAATTACCACTTGCCTAGAGGGGCTGAGAAGAAAACTTTTTATCACATAGAAAATTGTCCAAATCACGAAAAAAATGGTAGTCTGTTGGAGCAAGGTCTGGCGAATACGGAGGGTGACGGATAGTTTCTAATTGCAGTTCCTGTAGAGTTAAAACGGTTTCTCGTGCTGTATGAGGTCTCGCGTTATCATGGAGCAATAATGGTGAAGATCGATTCATGAGTCGGGGCTGTTTCACTGCTAGTTTTGCTATCATTGTTCGGAGTTCGGCACAGTAGACATCTGCCGTTATTGCTTGACCAGATCGTAGAAAGCTATAGTGAATAACACCATGCTGAGACCACCAAACAGTTACCATTACCTTTTTATTGGTAAGCTTTGCTTTAGGACACTGTTGTGGCGTTTCACCTGGGGTCAGCCATTGCATTTTTCGCTTACGGTTATCGTAAAGAATCCACTTTTCATCACATGTCACAATTCGATCCAATATTCCTTCATTTCTGTATCGATTCAACAAGGCGACACAAGTTTCAACACGCATTTCTTTCTGCAGATCAGTCAAATCATGAGGTACCCATTTTTCACATTTTTTTATTTTATTCATTTGACGCAAATGAGTCAATATTGTTGGTAAGGTAACGTTAAACCATGCAGCTAATTCCTGGGTAGTTTGGCTCGGATCGGCTTCCACCATGTCTTTCAATTCATTGTTATTCACCTGTGTGGACGGCCTTCCTCGTGGTTCGTTCTTCAAATCAAAGTTTCCATCACGAAAGCGTTTAAACCAAAATCGCACGGTGCGTTCATTAGCAGTCCCCTCTCCAAACGCAACATTGATATTGCGAGCTGTTTCTGCCGCGTTAGTTCCGCGTCGGAACTCGTATTCAAAAATCACTCGAATTTTCGAAGTATCCAGCTTTCTTGTCTAAGCTGAATAAAAAAAACAACTGAAAGTCGATAATCGAATGTTGCACATTTTTAAATGAAGAACTACATAGGTACCATGTAGAAAAAGTTTCACTCAAAAATCTCAAACCATGAAGGTTTTATGTCAATTCGAAGTACCTATTACAATGAAACGGCAATTTCATACTTTAACCCCTATTATTTGGGAAGTGGGGGGTTTGAAACAGACAAAAAGTAGAGTATGTCACTCTCCATCCCTTCTACTGTCAACTTAAAAAATCACATCAATTCGTCGCTCCGATAAGATCAATATACGAAAACACATTGGTTTTTAAATTAATATTGCCAATATAAGCTCACGCCTATTTCGCTCCGGACTAGGCAGAGACGATAGCCGGTCATCTGCTTCATCGTTACACAGTCCAGGAGCTTCTCTATTGTCGAGGACTGCTCTCCTGTCTTACTACTTCTATCTATAGAGAATAGAGAATTTCTTAACTAGATATACATATACTCACGCATATAAATCCCCGAAGGGGTAGGCAGAGGTGTATTAACACACACATTTCGCATTTACGAGTAATATTAGGAGCTTTAGAGAGTCCCTCCCGTTAAGTAAAAAGTTAAAACAACTCAAATGATTATAAATTGAGTATGAAATGAGTAGGTAAAGAGTATGAAAGGAATATGTAATGAGTATGTAATGAGTATGTAATGAGTATGAAATGAGTATAAGTAATGATTATGAAAGGAGTATGAAATTAGTATGTAATGAGTATGAAAGAAGTATGAAATGAGTATGGAATGATTATGAAAGGAGTATGAAATGAGTAAGTAATGAGTATGAAAGGAGTATGAAATGAGTATGTAATGAGTATGAAAGGAGTATGAAATGAGTAAGTAATGATTATGAAAGGAGTAGAAATTAGTATGTAATGAGTATGAAAGAAGTATGAAATGAGTATGGAATGATTATGAAAGGAGTATGAAATGAGTATGTAATGAGTATGAAAGGAGTATGAAATGGGTATGAATTATTTTTTATGTAGGACACGTCAATTTGACTTCACCTCGCCTGATGGTAAGCTGAAGGCAAAGTCTCGGTGTCCTCGGAAGGCAGAGGCTCACCATTACATACACGTACTATGTTAAAAATGGTGGCACTCAGCTTGACGGCCTCATCGGATGCTTTTTCACGCCCCGCTTAAAGGACCCGGGACTGTAGGAAGAAGGAAACACGTGAGCTGTCAAGGAGTTCCAGTTCTTAATGGTGCGACAAAGAAAGGAGTCACCAAAACGAATGCAATGAGTATGCAATAAGAATGAAATAAATAAAAAATAATAAGTGTGTATCCCGGAATCCAAAGTGCAAGCGCTCCAACAAAATAAATAACAACAGCAAATAATTTTAACACCATTTTTAACGTATTTTTAAATAAACTCACTTTACCCCCTAACTATTCCTATAGATTTCATCAGAAAAAGACAACATTCTGGATGAGTTTTTAACATACATAAACTCACGCCTTTATCCCCGAAGAGGTAGGCAGAGGTGCTAGCACCCACATTTCGCCAGTTTATGTTTCGGTTCAAATGTAATAGGTGGCGAGCCAATTGCCATTAACCGGGCACTTATAAACCTGCGATAAATACACACATAACTCCGAAAAGTATCGAAAAGTCATTGATGTGTGCCATGGTAAAACCTGGAATCGAACCCGAGACCTCGTCCCAGCAGTCCATTACCCATACCACTAGGCTACCGAGGTTTGTCTTTTTTTTAGTTTTTAATATTTTAAAAACAACCTCACAATGGCCCGTATGTTTCCATAGAAAGCGCTAGAAATTGGTGGAAAGCCGTAAACGCTAAAGCCACGCCTACACTGCTCAACATAACGATGGCATTAACGAGTACTCGCGCTAACTACTATGCACTTTGCTGTCACCATCGTTCCACAGGAACGGCGGACATTTCGGGAATGGGAAGGTGTTTTACGCGGGAAACTGTGATATGTGTTCAGTTGTAATACTATGCAATTTGTTGTCACCATCGTTCCAGGGGAACTGCGGATATTTCGGGAATGGGAAGGTCTCATTTAGCTATTTATACAATTCTTTTTTAAATATTCTAGTGCTTAGTCCTTGGAGATACATTAGTATTTTATTGAAAATACGTACACACATAGCAAGACAACTCTTATTATATTTGGTGGACTTCGGGATATCACTCATCACAAGCCTATAAGGATCTCTCCGGCTACGTGAGTTTACATCTTTTGCTACTTTAAATAGATCACTATGCTGCCACACAAACAGACATATTTCGTAAATATATGATGGCAACGGTAGCAGACTAAGTTTTTTAAACAACGGTCGACATGACTCATCTGGTTTAATTCCACAAATAGCTCTAATGCACTTCTTTTGAGCAATAAATGCCCTATTACAATCTGTACTACGTCACATTATAAGGCCATATCGTAATACAGATTCTACGTAAGCACGGTAAGATGTTATGGCAGTTTTACGGTTAGTGAAATGTTTTATTTGTTTTAAAGCGTATACGTATTTATTAATTTTATTTGATACGCTCTCAACTTGGGTCTTCCAGCTCATATGCTGGTCCAACATTATTCCTAGAAATTTAGTCTCCTTCACTTTGTAACGTGATATTTTTCACTGTTGCTTATTGTTTCCTAATATAGACTTCTTTGTTCCAGAGCCACCTAGAGTGTCTCACGGGAACTAGGCATAATTGTTTGGCAGTGAAACTTCTAATCTTCGATTAGGTGTGTTCTAGTTCTCACCCACGACCGGTGGATGGCGCTGGGTGTCCCACAGCGTATATTGTATTTGATTATTCCATTTATTTATTGTTTTATTTACAATTTAACAATAATAAATAAATGGGACTTACTTTCTCAGAAATTGTGACATATTCGTGAACAAGTCATAATTATAATAAATGTTTGTCATATTTGGTCTAGTCGTGTCTGTGGCCATCAGCGGCTGATTAGTTTGCTTGTCTATTGGCCGCTAATGAGTTAGGTCGTGACCAGCAGAATTTTGAGGTTTGTTCACGAATATTCGATGGATTCGGGTATAAATAGGCCTGCGCCGATCCTCAAGAGAACTTCTATATCAATCTTCGTAGCTGTCTCTGAGTAAATAAAATCTGTGTCTATTTCTCGTAATAAAATTGTTTGGTGAAAACTTCGTTCCCAGATATTCTGGTAAGTCGTATTCCTCTGTTTATTTGGACACATTACGGGCCTGTATGTATATTCACGGCTTAAGAGTGGTCTGTTTTATACAGGGTCGCTGGTCTGAGCTCGTGTGCCCCTCTGAATCCGCCCTGTCTTACATTTATCTACTGCGTGCTTCGTGGTACATCGGCTGCTGTGAGCTGCATATAGCGGAGAAAGGTCTACTCCGAACATCCCTGAGGCCATCCAGCAATCACCTAAGGCCAGTACACTGCCGCTGTGCGCCTATTACCTGTGTAGCCGTAGCCGTGTAGTACCATTTGTAAAACTTAGTACGCTTAGTAGCCTGTGCTAGATTTCACGTACCTGTTAATGTGTAGCTAGTGCTAAAATTCGTATGCAAATTGTGTGTTCATCTGCCTATTATCTGTGCCTGCTGTGTGTGTTCTTCCTGTCTCACACTTCTGTATTCTTTACCTGTCTGTCTACCTACTTATCACTACGCATCTTCTGTATTCTGTGCCTGTCTGTCTACCTACTTGTCTGTACATATTCTTCTGTCACCTGTATCTACCTACTTCACTACTATATATTTCTCTGTGTGTAACTCTGTGTTCTATTCTATCAAATATATGTGTGTACACCTAAACTACCAGCTGTTTTCATTGGAGCCCTAGCTTCCCTGTGCACGCACCTCTCTAGCTCTGTGGAGAAGGCGCCCTGGGTAAGAGTTCTGCATCAGCCCCTGAGCGAGCCGGTGAGTATCCACCTGACTAGGTCAGTGGTTACAACTTCGTTTATTTTTGGTATATCCAAGTCAAAATTATACTTTTCATTGTAACATTGATTAAACTGCACGTATACTGATTTGTTTAAATTAATTTTTAAATTATTTTTATTTAAGTATTCGATTAGCATGTCAATGGTATTATTTATTTCTTCTTCGTGATATTTAATTGCATTTCCTGTTTTTTTTGATGTCACAATAATCGAGATGTCATCAGCATATAAGATGCATTTGTGATTGAAGATACTGGTGATGTCATTGATATAAATTAGAAACAGAGAGATTGGAAATTAAAAGTATAAAGTGGATTTTAGGTGCTAAAATGCGTATGGTAGGGTATCAAAATTAAAGGAATCAGAAGGCGATTGCAAAAATTTTGAGCTATGAAATATATATGTCAGATTATAATTGCAAATTTTAAAACAAAAAAAAATACTAAAAAAAAGAAATATTCATTTCATTAGTGGGAGCTGCTGTTTAAAAGATCGAAACAAGTTTGATAGCAGATGGTAGTAACAATTGGTAACAATTTTCTTAAGGTTTATGATTGGCAATTGGTACCCAATTGTACACCTGCTATTGATCTTGTTTCAATATTTTAATCAACAATCGGATATGTTATTATTTTAATAATTTTTCAGATCAACTATTGCGACCATACTTACTTTCAGAAACACAGTATACCTACTCTAATATTTCACTCTCTTTCACATAGCGTTCGACTTATCCCCTATGGCTAGTTTAGGACTAATCCCAAAAAATAGGGATCTCATTGTGATCCTACTATATAGTAATACTGACGTAAGCCATTATATGGTACTTAATAATAAACAGACAGCTTAAGCCTCGATCGTGTATATAGTATCTATGATATTTGGACATGAATCTTCATATGGATACGGGCAGTTATGTGCTCTATGTATGGAATCAGTACCGGTACTTAATTTATTGGCACTTAAAATTTTAATTACTATAAATCACATTGGTATTCCCATTTATTATATCGTAGGACGATGCCCCCCCCCCTCCCCCCATACCGGGGGTGAGTCGGGGACCGCGTGGTCCCCCCTCCCGGAGAGGGCCAGACCGAGAGGAATGGCCCTGGGTCAGCCGGGGTGCGAGGGATATGTCAAAAGACAACCTCACCTCCGGCCTAGCACATCGACCCACAGACGGCGTGCGGTTTAGTCGGTTCGAGACCGACATAACCTACCCCTCCGCCTCCGGAGGGGTGGGTATACGTGGGGATTTACCGCACGTAAAAAAGTTTGACAATAAACTTTTTTTTTTTTATTCGGGGCCCGCTTTTTCCAGTCTAATACCTATGTATAACTCATAGGACAGGAATTGACTAAAAAGTTGCCTCGCGTTTCCCGCTCGCATGGCCGTTCTATCTATAAATATATTTCTGTAACCGCCACGCTACAGAGACAGTTTTTTCCTAGATACTCCTCCTTATATACCTCGAAAGAATTCTATGCAAGAATCGCATATAAAACAATTCTGTGAATGCAAGAAACGTGCACAACGAGTAAGTGTAGATCAAAAATGACTACAGAATGAGACGGGTCGGTTATGAAATTCTTAGAATAGAAAATTTCCTGCTCTCTCAACAAACTGCTATACTATTCTATTACGATTCTCGCTGTAGAATGCATAGATATTGCTATATCAATAAATGTAAATAACCAAGACGAGCCAAGCGAAGCGCACGGGCACTACCTACCTTTTCTCGAAACGCATCGTCGTTTTTTTGAACTCTCGTAAATTCGCTTTGGATATTGCTAAATAGTTAAAAAAAATTAAGATAGAATTCCATCGGTACAATCAATTAACATACAAAGTTTGAATGTCGTAGCTATTATACTTTAGATTTTATTAATTTCTCAAAACCCTTAATTTCGTCACTCACTCACTCACTCACTCAATCACTCACTGATCATCAAAATTGTTATGGTACTTCCTGAAGTCCGAGAAAGCTAAAATTAGGTATGTAAGCTAATATTACTACAAAGATAACAAAAAATTAAAAAAACCTAACCTAACCTATCCCATGGGAATAGGAGGTAGAAGCACAGATTACCTACTACGGTGGAAGTTTGTATATGAGACTTGTACCATAGTTTGTGCTACATAAGTCAAAATTAATTTAAAAAAATTATAACAAAAAAAATACGCACATCATCATTTTTAACCAAATTATAAAAATAAATGAAATCTCACCAAAAACATTTTCATGTTAAAATGTTGCCAAGACGATATTACGTAGTTTACCCTGTGAAAAAGTCATCAGATCTCGTATAAAGCAAAGCTCTAAAGACTGCACGCTCCAAACTTACAAGCTCTACACTACACCTTAGATTTGGGGGGCAATGAATGCTGCCGGTGGACAGCATTTCGAGTCGAATCTAAAGAAAGATTCCTTAAGATCCGAGTACTTTATTACATTACAACATTAGCAGCACAAAGACAAAGTTACAGGAAGTACAACGTTTTATGAAACTCATACAATGATATTACGGTGCTAAGTAATTGCACCGCGAACCGAAGCTAGCCTCTAAGTATAAAATTGCTCATCCACAACCAAACCTAATTATGAGAACATAAGGCTTTTAATAGAACCACTAAGGGCACTCACAAGTACCACTTCTGTATTTTTTTATTTCTTACGGTATAATAACCGAGGTTTACGAGCAGGCTCAGCATGGTTTTGGCGATACCACATGTACCCAGCCCCATCTAGCGACATCAAGCCGAACTACTACGATATTCCAAATCCTGCATCGTGAAAGTGAAGTTCCCGCGCTGGTACAATACATATAGAACATCCCAACGACAATCGTTGGGCCGCGGCCCGCCAGGCGTGATCCCCTTGCCTGGTCGGAGGATCCTCCCTTTGTGTTGGAGGAACATCACACCCCGTTACTCCACATGGTGATATAGACATTTGTCTTCGTATCTCGTAGACCAGTAAAATTACTGAAAAAAGGTGTCACGTGAGCAAAATTTTGCGACGTAGTCATATCTTCTCAACTTCGTTGGTAGAATAGAAGATAAGAGATATGTTGATGGCCATGCTAAAAACTAATAAAAACTAATGTTCTTTGCCGCACCATTAAGACCTGGAATTCTTTGCCAGCTCACGTGATTGCTTCTTCCTACAGTCCCGGGTCCTTTAAGCGGAGTGTGAAAACGCATCTGATGAGGCCTTTAAGCTGAGTGCCGTCACTGTTAACATAGTATATGTTTGTGGTGACCCTATTTCCTGAGACTGACCTTCAACTTACCATCGAAGGCAAGGTGAAGTTAAATTGACGTGTCTTAAATAAAATAAAAACATTATATACATTTTTCTTCCTTCATAAAATAGTTATTATCAAAGGCAGCACGTGTACAAAGTCAAATTTGCAGAAATAGAACGAAGAAAGTCTGAACTGCTCAGCTTGAGACATAAATAGTGTTATATACCAACGAATAATTGAGTTTCAAGTTGAGCTCCATTTTCAGACAGTGTCCAAGTCCACTAGGGTTGGTTCCGTTTTAATTTATAGAGCTTTTACTCTACACTAGAAATTAATTTGAAGTCATTTGAAACTTGAATGTGGTTAAATGTAAAATAATTTTGATGTTGAAGAATTCCCCGTCAAGATTCAAAGCGTTAATTATGGAGGAATAGAAGAGTAGATCCTGAGTTCCAAGGGGCTTTGGATGCAACCGGAATTGGTACTTGACTAATCATAGTGATAACCAGTTCATACCTTTTTCTTCATCCAAGTATCAATCCCAGCGGTACCAGAAACCAACTCTTCCATTCCATGATTTGGTTAATTTTGACATTTACGCCAGCTACTGCCGCCTGTCCCCTTAGCCCCGAAAGCATAACGTGCTTCATAGTTTTGTCCACCACTTGGCTTGTTTTGGGGTTAATGTGAGTTAGTGTAGATAATGTAGATAATGGCCCTTACGGCTTTGTAGCATCAGATGGCTTTTTTTTTACGTGCGGGAAATCCCCACGGATCCCCACCCTCCGGAGCCGGAGGGGTAGGTTATGTCGGACTCGAACCGACTAAACCGCACGCCGTCTCTGGGTCTTAGTGCTAGGCCGACGGTGAGGTTGTCATGCGACATATCCCTCGCACCCCGGCTGACCCAGGGCCATCCCTCTCGGTCTGGCCCTCCTCGGGCGCATCAGATGGCAATACTAATTCTTTGTACGAGAAATAGGCTAACACTGCGGTCAAGGAAAGCGTCAACCACTCACAATAAATACTACGAAACATTGTTAATAAGCTACAAGAACGAATAATTTCCATTTATTATTACAGCTATTATTACATAAGAAAAGTTTGTAGCGTGACAGCCCTAACATCAAAACCCTCCACCGCAGACTGTCCTAAATAAATAATACGATATTGTAAAAGGACATTACAAGCGCTATACTTGCTCCGTAGCCCTTCACAGCGGACATTTTCTGAACTTCCATACTTCATATTTCTAAGTGAACTTTTCTACATCTTTACGACAACGTCCAAGGTTCAGTTTAAAAGGTGTGCGGTGTTATCAAACCATTATTCTCACGTTCTGACGGACGTTTTTCTTTTAGAGGAAAGTTTTTTTTTCAGAAGTTGGGAAGAAATTTTATATTTTTGAATTCTATGTAGGCATCGCTTTGTTTTTTTTTCGTAGGTAAGTTACGCTAGCTTTCTAACCCGTAGCATATGAATAGATAACGTACTATATCTATTCTGTGCCCATTGCTTTATATTTATAATATCCTCGTGTTGTGTTCTAGTGTTGTACACGTCCATAGGCCAAGGTAACAACTTTCCATCAGGTGAGTGGTGTGCTTTACTGCCACCTATGTGGTATAAGAAGAAAATTATACCACTGAGGTGGCAGACAAGCACACGGTCCACCTGAGGGAAATTCTTTATCGTAGCCTATAGATGTGTGCAACACCAAAGGTACCAGGATTTCGGTGTGCAGTACAGTGTAAAGAAATAAGGTTATTTATAACTTAAAACTAAAGATAAGTTATTTAGCATAACACACACCAGTTTCCATTTCAACCTATATTTCGCCCTATTTTTGTCAATGCAATTCCAAAAAGGAGTTTGAATCCAAACGCAAATTCGGCTCAACGACTGAAAACAACCACAAACGCTTTGTCGGTTTGTGTGAACCCACAAAATCAATCACACGAAATGTATTTGCCACGATGTGCGCATCAGGGTAGCAATATACAGACAGATTTATACTGCAAGCCTATTAAGTAAGTATACTTTGATAATATTTTCCGTGAAGCCTTCTGCCTTCTATAATTTCACAATTGATTGAATTGTATTACAGTAAGACAAGTGGTCGGACTTTTGAGGGCTCCAACTATCCGTTACGACTAAAATAGATTCTCACATACTCTCCGACTCACAGAAGATACCTAGACGAATTCATGCATACGAGTACAAATATTTGTACTTTACCGAACAGAGACCCCTGCATAGCAGTCACGTTCACTACAGCCAATCGACAGAAACCTTTATAGGTATCCCTAATAGACTAATCGCAGACCGACCTCCGCCCCCCATGAGCGCGGGCCTGAGGGTGACGGGTGGAGCCGCCCGTCAAACTAGCAGAAGTCACCCGAGGAGAGCCAGACCGAGAGGGATGGCCCTGGGTCAGCCGGGGTGCGTGGGATATGTCGCATGACAACCTCACCTTCGACCTAGGACTACGACCCGGAGACGGCGTGCGGTTTAGTCGGTTCGACTCGGACATAACCTTCCCGTCCGGCTCCGGAGGGGTGGGTACCCTTGGGGATTTCCCGCACGTAAAAAACGGTTAAATAGTTTCTTTCATAGTTCGACTATAAAGACCAGAACATAGAAATCAATTGAAATTGAACGGCCACACGCAGTGTTCACCTGCAAGTCGCGCGTGGCGACATTTTCGCTGTAAATAAATACTCACGAGAGATAAGAAATACCTTAATGTTTCAAATTTACTTCTCCGCTTATTCTACAGTTGGGAATAACATATTATGGCATTTACACGATATTTTTAACGATGTTATTACAAGCTAATCTTGACAGTACCGAGTAAGCGTTCAAAAGTTCCGGTCTCATAGGACAGGAATTGACCAAAAAGTTGCCACGCTTTTCCCACTCACATGGCTGTTCTATCCTAATATATTTCTGTGGACAGGATAGTAAGGAATGGATAAATGGTACCCCACCGAGACTCCTGACAATTATAGCATGATATTATAATATGTACTCGCTAACCACTATCACCGTCCCTAAGAGCGTTTTCACATTGTCCTATATCTGATATCCGACAACCGATATCGGAGGAAATCAAATGTGTGACAAATGTATCTCCCTTTCACATTGTCCGGCCGGTATCGGTTATCGGAGCCAACACCACTGTTTTGGCCCGATATCGGATCATAAAGAGACTAAAACAGCGGCTGCAAGCAATTTTCGACCTTAATGACATTTTCTTAGTTACCTGTCTTTTCGCGTTAATTGATAACGCTGATCACGAATATAAGAAATAAACTCAATACCACGTCTTGTCAATAAGGTCGAAAATTTCTTTTCTTTTCATTTCTAGCATCCCTAACTTTCAAGCAAATGGTCGTATCGGGCCGATTTAATCGGATAAATGTGAAAACAACACAAGGTGTCGGCTATCAGATGTCTACGACATCTAATTGCTTTAGAATTTCATTAAACCTTTGTTTATAGCGTAGATGTGTTCCATGTTCTTTTATTCCTAAGTCATACATACATACACTCACGTCTTACAGGCGTAGGTAGAGGTGTATTAATACCCACATTTCACCAGTGCAGTTGTATAAAAAAAAACACGAAATATCATGTAGTAAGTAATTTCCCATGGGTTCAGTTCAACGGAATCAGGGAACACGAGCGGAGCCGCAGGCAACAGCTAGTGATTATATAAAACATTTAACAGAACTTAACTCATTTCACTTCTATTTATATAGGGTTCCCAGCCAAAATGGCGGCTTTGCCAGAGGCGATTTGTAGCTAACAAACCTTGAATTACGCAATATTAGATATACCATTGATTTTAAATTTGTACAGTGGTATATACTTAACTTCTGGTGTAGCGGAAGTGAACGCGGCCGCTGCGCAGGAGGCGCGGGTTTGATCCCCGCTCAGTGCAAATATTTGTATGCATGAATATGGGTATTTGCATTGGTCTGGTGGTGCCTTGGAGAGCATATTAAGCCGTCGGTCCGGTTGCCATACACACATCTATGGCAGTCGTTACGGGTAATTGAAGCCCTGTCCAACAACTGTTTTAACTGCAATGCTTCGATATCGCCTTTGGATTGTAGAGGTCATATGACAGTCGCTTCACAGAAAATGTCGAAGTTTAGTCAAATCTGCAGTTGGACTGGCAAAAGCGGACCCCAGACTCCAAGTTCAAGCTTCGTATGCGACTGCAATTAACGCTAGGATGAAAAAAATATACTTGTTTTTATTTGTCCCAGCCTGCAGATGATACTCCGTAGCTGGAGATGCCGTGCGTAACAACTTTCTCCTAGGGAAGAGAGAAATAATGAGGTTTTTTATTTCAATCAAATCAATCAGCCCACTGCAGTCCATAGAGTGCAATGCTCCAAACATAAGTTTTAATAAATTTCTTCCTCATCACTAATGATATATTTTTGGTCTTAACCAAATGCTTCCTGTTATTGAACGCTTGCGTAGCCAAAACCTCAATTCTTTTTTTATATCCTCCAAATTACGACCATCTCACTCTCAGCTCTCTTTCTTGCAATCTTAAATACGCATAATGTGATTTCTTGCTGGACATAGGGTTCTCCCAATTTGTGTGTGTATCCATGTTGTGAAGGAGAAAGAATATCGCCACCCCATCTCATCCGGAGGGTGTCGTAAGAGGTGATATCACTGTGAGAGAAACCCTTTGCCAACCCGTCTGGTCAACTTGGTAACAGTAGCCTAAAAACCCTCTCTCTCTCCCTAAACTTAAGAGCTGTGCTCTTGTCGGTGGAATAATCGCCACCCTTCTCTCTCCTCCGCCAACCGACCTCCTGGTATAACACAACTTGTATCTTTTCCTTTATCTGTGCCATAAACGTTCCTCTCGATATAGTTCCTTCTATGATATTTTTTAAAAATAAGTCGTGTCTTATCAGGTGGCCTATCATCTTTCCTCTTCGGTTCTCAATTATAATCAATATAGATCTTTTTTCTTGTACCCTATTAAGTATTGTTTCGTTTGTCATTCTTTCCGTCCAACTTATCCCCTCCATCCTTCTCCAGCACCACATCTCAAATTCCTCTATCCTGTCTCTATCCCCCTGTGTCATAATCCACGTCTCAGCTCCATAGAGTGCAATGCTTCAAACATAAGTTTTAATAAATCTCTTCCTCATCACTAATGATTATATTTTTGGTCTTAACCAAATGCTTCCTGTTATTGAACGCTTGCTTAGCCAAATCCTCTAATTTTTTTTAATTTCCTCCTAACCAAATTACCACCATCTTACTCTCAGCTCTCTTTCTTGCAATCTTAAATACGCATAATGTGATTCCTACTAGCAATAATAGTATAAAATAAAAATCTATAACGTAACGTATTAACATTAAAAAGCTTTCCTTTCCATTAAAACATGATCAATAACCGTCCCAAACTAACAATACAACCCCATCTCACCAACAAACATCTACAATTTGCTCACATCAAAAAAAACTTATCGCAAAATCTCAAAAATGCCCCTTTCATCCACATTGTAGACTACTCACACACCACTCACAAAGCGGTATTCAGCCTCACTATATTAAAGGTATTATCTGGCTAGAAGAGATCGATTACTCCTGTGAACTGGCAATCTATAATAAGATCTCATTCTGTAGTACACCGCACAATGGGTCGACAGCTTTGTCCAAGTTACGGTGTTGCTCAGAGCGGTAAAATGCTGCTTCGGTACAACTCTCAAAATTTGGATTGACGTACTCGTAGTTTGGTTTGTTCACAAATTATATAACTTGTGACTGTAGTTTTCTTTAATGCCATCTCATGAAGTTTTGCAGTGCCAGTATGGTAATATTCAAAGTAAATGAAAAAAAATGAAATAATTTATTTGCTAGAATGCAAGTAAATATTATGTTACAATGGCCCATTGACATCCTATCATTATGGTGTGTAAATATTTAAGTGATTTTAATTATACTGCTATAGTTTTTCAGCATACAATGTACCCAATAATTGTTATCTGTTATATATTTTTTTGTACAGAATTTAAAATATAAATCATTCTAAATTTAATTCAAAACAAGAAACTAAAACAAGCTAAACTAAATAACCGGAATATCTACATACATAATGCGTCGTGGAATTCCTCCGCATCATCACCAACCGGTAACGTTCCCAGAAGGCTGGCAGCATTGCCACGTTGAATGGAAATGCTTATCCTTTGTGCGAGATAATAACCAGCATTCTGGTCACGCGTAGCGTCGATCAGTCGCTTTGTCAAATCTTTAATAATTTTGTAATGCAAGTATTTTGAAGTTTTCGAGATGGATAGGATTTTTATGATACAAAAGCGTTTTAGAGATCATAAAAATGCACAATATTACATTTTTTTAGTTATCATCTCTTCATAAGAAGCAACACTTGGCGAGCATACATTAGCATAGAAAGAGGAAGAGCTTTTCTGGAGCTCTGTTTTTCGGAAACAGTACCTACTGGTTTGTTTAATAAAGCTAAAAATTAAAAACAATGCTTTTTTTTCAATATCTCTCCAGCAGTAAAGTCACAAGGATATTGAGCACCATTTTAGTACCCCCTTTCATAGAATAGAGATTTCGCTCATTAGCAATTTCACGCTAGCTAAAAGGCAATAAGGATTAAAGCCACTTAGAACGGCTTAACCAGATCGTTCAATTAAGCCCTGACTGGGAATCGCCTATTGATTTTTTTTATCAAAGCCTAACGACCCTGCCTAGCTGGTACCAGTTATCCGCTATTAATAAGAGCGGTTAAGAATATTTAAACCATTTGAAGTAATGAAGATAAAGTTTGAAGTTTTCAATTTGGTAGTTAGGATGTGGTTTGAGATGAGCGGAGCGGAGTAGATAATAGTTTTAATAGATAAAGGAAGATTTTAGCATTTTAGCCTCTGTGGCGTGGCGATTGTTAACGCGACTGTTGCTCCGAGGGTGCGGGTTCGATTCCCGCTCAGTGCAAATATTTATATGCATGAATATGGGTATGTACCTATATTCATGCATACAAACCAATGGCCAGATCAATGCAGTCATTACGTGTAGTTGGAGCCTTAAAAATTTCAACAACAGATCTAAATGCAATGCTTCGATATCGCCATTGGGTTGTAGAGGTCAGATGGCAGTCACTTCAAGTGAAATATCGAAGCTCAGCCGCATTACAGTTATACTGAAAAGTCAACCCCAACAGATTTGGCAAAAAGCTTAGAGAATAATAAAACTAAGATTTTAGTACGGAAGGAGATGTAGTAACCAAATTAAACAAAGATCATCATAAGTCTTCAGCCTTTCACGGCCGGCGTTGCATGTAGAATATACTGCTTCTGGGCTGTCTGGCCGTGGTCCATGTGAAACTTGCGTTCCAGACGTTTCGTCGATCACTGCGGTCGACATCTTCAGTGGCGCAGGGCCGGGCGACGACGACTTCGGTGACCTTGCCTCGCCAGCGGCTGAGTTGCGACTGAGCGCTATGGCACGGACGTACTCGATTCTGATTGGTCGTTTGCACTGTGATACCGGCCCTGCGCCACTGAAGATGTCGACCGCAGTGATCGACGAAACATCTGGAACACAAGTTTCACATGGACCACGGCCAGACAGCCCGGAAGCAGTATATTCTACATAAAAGATCATCATCTTAGACAAAAAAAGTCTGGCTTGAACATGGTTTTTTTTTACGTGCGGGAAATCACCACAGATGTCGGACTCGAACCGACTAAACCGCACGCCGTCAGTGGGTCGTAGTGCTAGGCCGAAGGTTAGGTTGTCATGCGACATATCCCTCGCACCCCGGCTGACCCAGGGCCATCCCTCTCGATCTGGCCCTCCTCGGGAGAGGGGACCACGCGGACCCCGACTCGTCCCCGGTGTGGGGAGGCGCCCACGATGCGCGCCGCCGCCGTGGCCTGCTTCTGCTAGGGTGACGGGTGGAGCCGCAGGCCCGCGCTCATGTTGTAGTTACGTGACATTTTTTGCCATATTTTAACTTAGTTTAATAATTTTATTATAAAGTTTTTTTTTCAGACACGAGACAAATGTAGATTCGTCCACATTTCGCCTTAAAGAAATAACTATTGTAAGTTGACGTCTTAAAAACGCCGCAGTGGAGTTTGTTACGCCATTTCTTCTACACCAGCGCTTTGGAAGCTGTGATAAACTTAGGTAAAGTAGAATTATTATTGGTGTCAATCAGAAATAACAATGTTGTTCTACATTGAATAAAAATCTTTGATTTCGACTTTGTCATCATCATTACAGGGTGAATTTCGGTCGCATGGTTTTTTTTCCTTTTATCAAGGGGTCGGTACTACTCTTTCTATTGATTTGGTTTTTAGTGGAGCGACTTGTGTCTAACATCCTAAATCCGAACGGTGGTAGGACACGACGGTATTTCCGTTTAAATTAGCAGCCCCACGGGGGAAGTACCTCTGCCCTACAGAATACCGCGGCCAGAATAACCTCGTATTGTGTTTCCGGCGGTGAGTAGGATAGCCAGAGCTTACTGGAGAGTTTTTGAACTGTCATTGGAAAGACCAAAGGCTATTCCTGCTTTATCTTCAACACTGTGGGCACAGAAACTTTCTTCAGGGTCAGTAACGAGTGTGGCTCCCCTAGTGTTGCAAACGTCCATAGGCCACCGTAACCACTTTCCATCAGGTGGGCCATGTGCTGGTCTGCCACCTCAGTTACAGAAAAAATAGGTAAGCCTGCGCCAAATATTCGTCCGCTAAACAGCAGATATACCGAATAGCAGGTGAGGTTCATTTGGACCCTAAAGATCAAAAACATACACTTCTCTCATCATTTTCGTCTTTGTCAATCAAAAATGCATATTCCTCTAATCAGTTACGAAATAAGTATCAAACAATAAGTCTAACGTAATCCGCTGATAGACATAGGCTTCTCCCAATGTACGCTATTACTCCCGATACTCCTCTTTCTACATTCAATCTATCGCAGACACTATTTTCAATTTGTCTGTCTTAACTAGCTTGGGAACAAAATAACTATACAATTTAAAACTATACTCAATTCTGTTACGAACTTAACGCTCTTTTTAATGTTTTTTTTTTATCCAGTAGATTTTATTGAATAGATTGTTCGATTCAGGATTTATGGACAACATAATATATAAACTAAATATATAGGCCAAGAGTTCAGGCGTCGAAGAAATCCTCCCCATCGATGTCGACTGGTAACGTGCACAAAAGGCTGGCGGCATTGCCCCGTAAGATGGCAATGGAAGTCCGTTGTGCAAAACACAGGCCAGCCCTTTGGTCACGCGAAGCATCGACCAGTCGCTTTGCAATTTCCTTGTAACGCGAGCGCGCGCTCGCACCCGCGACCACAGCGTCTCGAACCTAAACGGCTTAAATCTTTCAAGACACCAAAGACATACCGTCCGGTCTCTTGCCATCGTCGCGCACCAAACCAACTGGTTCAAGAACGGCTGGGAAGCCGGCAGTGACAAGAATAAATAAATCAACAACTACACTACTATTATAAAGAGGAAAGATTTGTATTTTTGGATGTTTGTAATTAATAAACTCAAAAACTACTGGGCCGATTTCAAAAATTCTTTCACCATTGGAAAGCTACATTCACTCTGAGTAACATAGGCTATATTGGAATCCTACGGGAACGTTTTTACCACCCGTGCGAAGCCGGGGCGGATCGTTAGTAGTTTATATAAAAAAATCTGTTTAGAAACGTATTTTGAAGACTAAGAAAATCGATATCGAACCACTAATTAGTCACTTTGTTAGCCTAGTTAATTTGTTTTATATGTGTTTGTTTATTATTGTACTGTTTACCTAAGTTATTATTACTTATTTTTTCTCACCAACAACCAAATTACATACAGTGTTTACACAACTTACGGTAAATAGAATCTGGTTGTGAATCGCTGGTGCCTGAAGTGAATAAAGCATAAAATTCTTTCGTGAGCAGTAATGTTACTAATTTTGCAGAAAATTCAAACTGAAAACGTATTGTAATTACTAGGAATTGAAGTAGAATAGCAGTTAGTTTTTATTACCAGACACATTCAGTCCTTTTAAACTCTATCTATTGAATTGTAGATCTGGTGAGTTCACATTTCATTATTAGACATTTTCACAAAAGAAAAACTAACTTCAACAAATCAAATAAAGTTCGGTACTTAAAAAATTGAATTATTCGTCCATCTATTGTGCTAATAACCTTTTCAAGTTTAAGGTTGATAATTTTCTCATGAAACCCATCATTTGTTCGTAATCAAATTTATACACCTAACAACACCCCAGAATGGGGATGAAAGTGGTATAGTCAAAATAATAAGCCTATTTTTCATTTCAAAATAAGATTATTTTAATAGAATATCCCAAATTATTATGCCTAAGTTGAAGTTATTTTTAAAATAGTGTTACGAGCGTGGGGATCGGTTTAAATAGAAAATGCGAGGACAACCGTTGAAGACAGATTTTATTCAGCTACACTTCAATTACAGCAAAGCGCGTAGAAATTCGAAAACTCTTCCTTACACAATACACAGTCACTTGTACAATCGCACTGTATCGCTTCGCACACTTTATCGCAATGATCGCTTCGAATACTAGTCCCGATATAAAAAAAAAAAAACAAGTTATTGAGCGGAGGCTGTTAGCTCGCCTTTTATATCGGGCGCGGCCGAGTAGCGAAAGATCGAGAAAAGACAGGAACGTTCTGAAAAAGACATGAACTTTCTGGAAGGTTCTATTGGGTCTTGTGTCTCTTTCTAGCCTGACGTCTCGTTCTATTCATTCGATTCCTTCTAGAACAGTGACGTCAAGGCATGCTGTTTCTTTCTATAGTGCCGTCTCGCTCACTCCTATGGATATTTGGCCATATATTGAAGTGGCCAAGCGCCGGGCGTAGCAATAGTATCGTAAAGACGACTAAGGATTAGGGCTGTTCTCAATCCTACCATAAACCTATATCCCATGACAAAGTGCCCACTTCACGGTAATAGATCCGCCCTCTATTGCGCCCGAAAATCATAACTGGCGAAATGTGGGTCATCAATCATCAATTAGCCCACTGCAGTCCACTACTGGACATAGGTCTCACCCAATGTGCACCATTTCGTACGATCCTCCGCCTTCTGCATCCAGTCCGTCCTGGACTGGATGCGGAAGGCGGAGCAAAAGCTTCGGGAATATAACTTCCTCCTGCCTGACTCCACGCTGGAGGCTAATGGGTTTCGTCTTCTGGTCTTGGAGCTGGACGGACATTGTGGCAGTGTCATATAGGCACCTCAGCACCTCGATGTATCGCCAATCGACACGACACCGCTGCAGGGCATCTAGAAGTGCCCAGGTTTCGATGGAGTCGAAGGCTTTTTCGTAGTCCACAAACACCATACACAGCGGCTGATTATATTCTTGAGTTTTTCGACAATCTCCCGAACCAGTATAGTTGTGGTCCACGGTGCTATAGCCTTTTCGAAGCCCGGCTTGCTCCATGGCTGGAACTCGTCAAGTTTACCCGCGAGGCGATTTGTGACGACCCTCGAGAACAACTTGTAGACGTGGCTCAGAAGTGAGATGGGCCTGTAGTTCTTCAGCAAGGTCTTGTCGCCTTTTTTAAAGAGCACTATCACCGCACGCCCGTTGCACGCCCTAGGTGTAAGACCCTGTTGGATGACGGAATTAAAAAGACTTGCAAGCTCTTTAAGGATTGGAATTCCACCTGCTTTCAGGAGCTCAGTAGTAATTCCGTAATCACCAGGGTATCTGTTGTGCTTTAATTGCATGAGAGCCGCCTTTATCTCGCACTGCTCGACATCGGGTATCTCCTCGGTGTAATGGCGCGTGATGAAATGTGAGTGTTCGTGTTAATACACTTCTGCCTACCCCTATGAGAATTTACTGGCGTGAACATACGTTAATCAAGCAGGTCTTAAAAAATAAACTGCTGACGTCTATTAAACAGTAAGATAAAATCTACTGATCTACCATTTACGAGATTTCAGCTACAACGGCAACATACAAACCTATCTGTCTCACATATAACAATAATGTGCTTATAAGCATCAATTTCGGGTAAACCATAATTTATCCGTTTCAAAACTCCAAAATGTGCGGTCAAATTAATCCTAATTGACTTCAAAGACTTATTCCACCCGGCATAACCCTTTTTTAATTATAGGCATCAAAATATTGCATGGAAATAATTTCAAAATCCATTATCTGAGCAAGAAAAGTGGAAAATTAAATTGGAAAATATAATTGCTAAGGAATTAGGCTTGCCGGGGGTGTAACTCAATTAAGTCGGCAAGCTGTTAGACATATGAATTAAATGTGTTGCACCAAACGGGGACGGGAGTTTGCGAATATTTAAACGCTGAAGCGATATTTGCTGGCGTTCTTTTTTTATAAAGGGGGAGATTTAAATAACGAATGTGAGTTTTAACTCAAAACAACGTTGACTTCCACCCTCCCAACTCTTTGGTAGTTAGTTAATGAAAAAGAAAAGGCACTTAAAATTAATTAAAATGCAGGATTTACCAAAAGTATTTACTTAGCATTACATTAGAGTAAGTTAAGAATTCTCGACTTGTTTCCGTAACTCTGAAGTTAATATTTGTGCTAGCACCTGTAATTAGAAGTTACTTTGACTTTGTATCTAGAATACTTATTAGCGTTTTTCATGCATGGAAACTTCGCTAAGAATACAATATAGTAAGTAATTGTGTCAAAGTTGAACTGATCAAAACCCACTATGGTTTTGACATAAAGAGAGGTTTACGCGTGGAGCTGTCGACCCACACACAATATTTTTCTGTTAGCACGGTGTACTAAAACGTACCCTATTGAAGGTAATAAGCTTGGCCGTAAAAAATTAACTGGTATTTATTACCAAATAAAATTAGACTTACTATCTATTTTTCGATATAAGTAGCAAATACAAAAATATAACATATCAAAAACGCTTAGTATCTTGAATAACACCAGTGACAATAAATTTGATAATATTTATCATTAAAGAAAAGAAAGATTCTAGTATACAATGACAAAGAAATACAGTCAGTCTTTTTCAACGAGGCGATGTCCTTAACTGAAAAAGTCAAGCGATTTGCAATTGTGTTACCGAAAATTTAAATGTCACGATACTCCATTCACTGGTTGAAAGTCTAAGAAAACCTGATAATCTATCGTTGTATGTTCCTTATTCACCTTTTACTGTATTTTCCTTATAATTTGTAAGCATTGTACGTTTTATTATGGCTGAGTAATACTTTTTCCTGTTCTAAGTAATATCACTTGAGAACAATGCAAATAATTTGAAAACATTCCGTTGAAAACCCGACGAAACGTGTTATGATTGAGAAGAGTTTTGTATTTTCCAACTAACAATAAAATTGTTGCCTATCGGACACTGGCTGGTATTTATCACAACCTTTATTAAACTATGACTACTATTACAAACAATACAGCATTCCAAATTTAAATTTCCCTCCATATTATGAGCAAAATAAATATCATTCTGTCATATCGAAAAAAACAATAAACACCAAACCATCTAACAGTAAAATATTTATAACCAAACTATCTCCCCGATTTTGTCCACAACTTGTCTAGTTTACCCCCGCTATGGTAGGAAAGAAAATACATGCACATCAAAAACGTAGCGAAGCGATAGCGTAACCAGTAAGTATAACCGATAACCCGCCATCACTAACGATCTAAACTTCTAAAATAGTTTTGGGCTAGACGCGACATGTCATTTAATTGATGACCAATGATTTAATGAATCACACAAGGAACAAATTGACGTCATTAAATTATGGAATGATTGTTCTAATTTCAAAAGTTTTAGTTTTAATTTCGAAGAAGGATTTTGGGCACATGTAATCGAATTTACGGTTTAAACTTAGAGGTTTCTTGGGCAGTTGCATTGTATGAAGTTGGCGAGTAGGAAAATATTTTTCCTAAAATATAATTCTGCTTGGAAACTTTCTATCACAGATGTAGCGATTGTATTTCGGTACATTTGATAAGGAATGTGCCAATGTGTCGTTTTGAGACTGGGGTACCTACGTCTAATACATCGAAAAGCGCAACTTTTGTCGCACGTTAAAGTGAAACTATTTTTAACAGATTTTTACTTTGGCAACAACCATCTTTAGTCTTCTCGTCAAAGCTGAAAAAGCAATCGAAACGTCGAGCTCAGTGTAAACAATAAAATAATAATAAATAAATAGAATCCTTTCAAAATATATTCATTTCAATGTGTGATATTCGCGTAATCTTCTGACAGTATTATTTACTTATATTCCCCCATATAATTTAAATCCCGCGATATATAAAATGTGAACGATTGATAATCGGATTACCTCTCACAAGGTACAACAAACCAAAATGTAACTGAAATTTTGAAATGGTTCATAATGACGAATTGATCATAATTAATTGAATCGCTTCTGTTATGAAAATCCACCGTGACATACTAGAGAATGTACACGGAACCGCGCTTGCGTGGAATCTGATCTCATTCTCAATCACACTTTATTCTTTTAGACGTCCTGTATAGAGTTGTAGATTGCTATACCAACCAGAAAACAGTTATCCAGGTTACCTATATTAACCACCAACTTTTGACAGCCGGAACCAAATTGAACGAGCCCTCCAAAGCACGAACGCGCTCAGATGAAACACTAAGCGGTCTGTCATCCAAACGGTGATCGCGCTGAGGTAGCTTTGTGTGCAAAATTTATAAAGCGCTTTTTACGAGTGCTTTTTATTTTATACCACTTAGGTGGCAGACAAGCACACGGCCCATCTGATGAAAAGTGGTTACCGTGGCCTATGGAAGTGAGCAATACCAGGGGAATTACACTCGTGCTGCCAGCCTAGCCAGTTTGATGGAATGACGAATGTATGGGATTTGCAGAAGACAAAGCAGGACAAGCCTTTGGTCTTCCTACTGACAGCTCAAAACTCTCCAGTGAGCTCTGGTTACCCTACTTCACAAATTTTGCACAATAGTACATAATATTTTGTTCAATGAATTTCCAGTTTAAGAAGTACAAAGAGAACAGTACACTCGGCATCTATTTTGTGTAAAGTCAGCACAATTATATGGAGCTTGCGTTTTGCACATAAAAGCTCATTCAGTAGTGCAATGGCTGCCTGCTACGGGTGCAGTTTAGAATATCGATGCTCATTCTCAAACAGCTCCTATTTAAAAGGTACTAGCTGTACCCGTGACTTCGTCTGCGTGGAGTTAGACCTAGGCAATAATTCCTTATTAGCCCAGAATCCTGAAATAAATTTGTCAACTGTAAAAATTCTTTAAAACTCAGCCCAACCATTTTGGATATTACTCGGTGCAAACAGGCAGAATTTGTTTTAATTATTGTATTGTTAATCAGTCCTAACACAAATAATAATTATTTAGCTAAAACTGAAGGGGACAGAACTCTTTTTATAAAGAATGCATCCAAAGACCATTTCCATTACCATAAAAACTTTTATAGCTAGATATTCAAACTAGAAAAAAAAACTGCTACATGAGAATTAATATTGATTAAAGGAGAGGGGGCGGTACCGGTTTTTATCCACGGACAAGATCGTAAAACTGCTTTGAGACTATAAAAACCGTAAAACCGTCTCGAACCGTCCTTCGACCGATAATACTCGAATTTTTCCATTCACTCACTCCCAAAAGAAAATACGTTGGAGAATTCTAAAAAATTTATAGGTATTGTAATGTTGTATTCCACTTATAGCCTTTGAATATTGCCACCATTTCTACTGACGATGTAAGTTGGTTTATTTGAATTTCGAAGAGTATGATTTGGTTTGTTTTTGTACTTTCACGAGTGTTATAAAGGTTTGCTACCTCTAGAATATTAGATGTGAGAGAGACGAACAATTTTCGTAATAAAAAATTGTTAAATATTCAGTGTCGATCTAAACTCAAACTCCAAAATGTCAAACCGATTACGATTTTAATGAAAAAAAGGCCAACTTGCGTATTTGATACTTTCCCAAAATTAAGCCTCGAACTAATGTTAAAAACGACCACGATGTCAATTGAAAATAGAGAAACGAAAAAAACCGTTTTTGAAATTTCATGTACGATTTCGTTTGACCAAGATTTAACTGACCAAGGAGAATTAGCCTACAGATTCAAAAAAAAAAATCTTCACACCACTCTCTATGAAGTTAACACCCATATTTCGTCAACTAAAATTTTCGATTCCACGTAATAGGAGGCAGTACTATTGCCATCAGCGGGCGACTTATTCATGGGCTGTTGGGATTTTTTTTTCACATCATTTCACACAACGCTATCTAGATCCATAGTAAGCATAGCTTAACTAGCTTGTGTTATAAAATCTAGAATGCGAATAAACATACTTAGATATTTTTTTTTTTTTTGTAAATGCATACATATTATACATAGAAACACCCATACCAATGCAAATACCCATATTCATGCATACAAATATTTGCACTGAGCGGGGATCGAACCCGCGCCTCCTGCATAGCGGCCGCGATCACTACCGCCACGCCACGGAGGCTGTGGCTTACTATCAGATGGAGAAGAAAAGCCCTATCCCTTAGTTACCTACCCTCTACGATACCCACGGGAAGAAATAGGGTAACCCTTTTGCAACAGGGCAACATAACAAACATGTTACTAAAGTTGTAAAAGATTTAACAACTTAAAAAAATCTGGCATATGTCGGAAAACTCAAGAATCCCGCATCTCCCATGCTCTTGGTTCACATAACAGTATTATATTTATATCTACAGTAACCCTGTCCGTCCATACGTCAGTTAACTAAATTACAGTCACCGTTATTCAATTTTTGTGAACGTGGGACATCACGGAAATTGGCCATTCGCACCCAAACCTAATATTTCGATGTCCCGGAGAGGCTACCCTCATATTTCCGACGAAAATATTTCAAGCATTAAATCCTTATTATACGAGCACCGAATACGAATACATTGAGAGTTTTGTATGTCAAATTTAAGTGATTTATGTTAATTGATAAGTATTATGTATTTTTTTGGATGTAGTTTGTAACATTGGTTTTATTTTAACATCAAATACTCGTAGAATGTATGCATTTACCCATTTGCAAATCTCAAACCAGATGAAAATTAATGGGTTCTCCTGCTATAAAGCTTATTTTGATTTTTTCAGCATCAATCGCGTTTTTTATTTAAATAATTAATTATTAATAATAATTTAAACCGCGTACTATGATATTATAATTAAGAGAATGGGAATTAACGCGATCATGGTATAGATATTTACATACCTTTGATTGCCTGACGTTTCGACCTGGTTACACCGGCCGTGGTCACAAGCAGAATTTTTTTTTTATTCAAGGAGACAGAGAGAACATCTTTTCTCTTGTTCATTTTTTTTTCATGCATACTCACCTATTCTGGTTACTCTAAACCTGGTCCAGTCTAATCTAAAGTAAGGACCTAACGATGTTTTGACGTCAACGATGTTTTGGTAAATACAGGAATGCCCTACCGAAACATTTGGAATGGCTCTTGTATTCTATATTATCAAGAACGACAGAGAGAAAGTTGCACATTTTAATATTTTATTGTCCCTAAAATCCCTTCTTCGTACAGTTCCGGGTCCTTTAAGCGGGGTGTGAAAAACCATCATTGTTAACATGGTACGTGTATGCAATGGTGACCCTCTTTCCTGAGACTTTGCCTTCAGCTTACCATCGGGCGAGGTGAAGTCAAATTGACGTGTCCTATATAAAAAAAAAAATAGAGTCGCTAGTGGTGGACAGTAAAATTCATTGATGTTGACATACCAATAAAATTACGGAATAAAGAGATCAAGCCTATTGTAAGCAGCCATGAACTTCTTCTGATTCAATGGCGATTCAACAGCCTCTGTGGCGTGGCGGTAGTGAACGCGGCCACTACGCAGGAGGCGCGGGTTCGATCCCCGCTCGGTGCAAATATTTATATGCATGAATATGGATATTCACATTGGTCTGGGTGTTTCTATGTATAATATGTATGTATTTACAAAAAAAAGTATCTAAGTATGTTTATCCGCATTCTAGATTCCATAACACAAGCTAGTTTAAGCTATGCTTACCATGGATTTAGATAGCGTTGTGTGAATTGTTGTGGAATATTTATTTATTTATTTATTTAATTAAATTTTCACTACCTGGGTAAAAACCCGATATCACAGGCATTCTCTTCTTTTCCTTTCTTCTTTTGCCCTGGTATACGATCCATATCGTGTGTGGTCGGATTAAACTACCTGGTGTTCCACACGCCCATAGGCCACGGTAACCATTTCCCATCAGGTGGGCGTGCTTATCTGCCAGAGGTAAAAAATTTAGTAATACAGAGATGTACGCAACAAAATAAAAACGTAAAAACCACACTTGCGCGTTTTCGTACTCTCGAGAGGCCCAGCCCGTCTTAAAAACTTTACTGCCCCTTAAGCAATATTAATAAATATTACCTTAACTTTATTACAATAATATACCTTTACTGGAAGTACATTATTATTTAACTAGTAGACAACCGCGGCTTCACCTACCTGTTTTATTTAACGAAAGTGAGATCCTCGCCGATATTTCTCTGCCCCGTCCCTCCAAAATCAGCGGGGGTGGATATGTTGGACTCGTACCTATTAAACCGGACCGTCTCGGGTTATCATAACCGTGGTGAGGTAGCCTGACATATCCTTTACTTCTCAGATGACCAAGGCGGTAGGACACGACGGTATTTTCGTCCAATTGAGCAGTCCGACTAGGGAAGTACCTCCGCTCTACAGAATACCGCGGTCATAACAACCTCGTGTTGTGTTCCCGGCGGTGAGTAGCAGAGCTCACTGGAGAGTTTTTGTGCTGACAGTGGAAAGACCAAAGGCTTGTCATGCTTTATTTTCTACACTGACGGTTCAGAAAGCCTAAAGCTATCTATCAATGGGAGACACTTACCGACACTGGAATAAACTATCGGAACGGAGGCTAGACGGATTTATATGAGATGTTGGATAGCTACAGGCGTGGTTCGGTGGCTCAGTGGTCAGAGCATTTCCTCTGTAAGGGAAACATCGCAGGTTCGAATCCCGCCTAAACTGATGAAGTTTTTCCTATAAATGGTTTAAAATTTCATTCGATGGAACTATATATATCCGCATCATTCTCTGGATTGGGGAGAGGAGCGCACCGCTCCGCGATGCAAGTACTATGAGTGTTATAACAAACATTTTTGTTATGATAACTTAACCTTTTGATTTTTAATAATGTTACCCAGCATCGGTGGCTAAGGAGTCGGCCTAACGATCGAGAGGTACCGGGTTCGAATCCTGACCATTACACTACCGACGTGAACCCACTCCTAGCACAAGCAATCTAGCTTTTTTGGAGGTGTAAGAGGGAATATTAGTAACTTCTGTGGCGTGTCGGTAGTGAACGCGGCTGCTACGCAGGAGGCACGGGTTCGATCCCTGCTCACTGCAAATAATTGTATGCATGAATTTGTATATTTGCATTGGTCTGATTGTTTAATATTATGTATGTATTAAAAAAAAAGTATCTAATTATTTTTATCCGCATTCTAGATTCCATAACACAAGCTACTTAAGCTATGCTTACCATGGATCCAGATAGCGTTGTGTGAAATGTTACAAACAGACACTTTAATTTTACTTGTATGTATAAAGTATAGATAAAATACACACTAGCTAGGCGAATAATATAGCTGGCGTACAACAGAGTACACAAACTGTACTGTGATCTCACTACCAAATATTTTTATTTAATACTTACCTAGGTTACGTAAGTACCCAGAGCACATTCAGTTGTGGCTCCACCCGCGGGCAACAACTAGTTATATTCCGATTCCGTTTTTGAACTCCTTCCCACAGCCAATGGGAAAAAATTCCAGAAATACGCCCATGTACATTCTACACACACTGGCAGAACTAGCGGAACACAAAAAGAGGAGAGTATAGAAAAGTTAGCTTTATTTAAAAAAAAAAAACATTAATCAACAACAACATGTTTAGTAACGATTGTCTCCCCCTTGTGCCCTGATTATGGTTGCCATCCATCTAGACATGCTGCGAATAATGTTGTCAATGATTTCTAGAGGCAACCTCTGCCATTCTTCAACTAATGTGTTTCGCAGCTCGCCCAGATTGTTAGAAGGTGGCATTCTTGATTTGACACTCCTCTTTAGCAAGTCACAAACGTGTTCAATCGGATTCATATCCGGAGACCGTGCTGGCCACTCCATCACCGTAACACCAACATGGTTTAGGTATGCCTGTACTGAGCGATCACAGTGAACCTGAGCATTATCCTACATTAAAATTAAGTCGTTACCAATAAATGGGGAAAATGGCACAACATGTTCCTCTAAAATCTACCTGATATACCGATTAGAAGTCAGAGCTCTGCCGCCGGCTACCACTAACTCCGTGCGAGCTCTTAAACATACTCCTCCCCAGACCATAATTTTATGTTCCACTAATTCTGCCGGAATGTGTATTAATAACCCATCCCCCAAAATTTTAAATTCCCACCTACACAAGGAAATATCCTCAAATAAATTTATAGTCAAAGTAAGCATACTAATTGCTCTAAAATTACATACATCAAGTAAGCCGTGTTCTATTCATTCCTGATACTTGTAATTAAACTAAACTATACAGAATATAATACTATACAATTTATACTCCTTACTCGGTTGACTGGCTTTATTCGTTCCTAGAACTTCATACCTAAACCATAAACCATAAAACCATAATAAATCATTGGTGTTACGGTGATGGAGTGGCCAGCACGGTCTCCGGCTTCTAGAAGCTTTGAAAATGCGAGAACACTTAGGCGTCGACACACGATCAAAACCTTCCCAACATGCAACGTTTTCCTGATTGACGAAAAAAAAAGAGTTTTTTTAGTAGGTACTGTACTATTAGTTGCAGTTTTTTGTGTTGTATGATGACGATAGTACGGAGGTACGTTCGACTGCTAAATCATAGCTCGCGGGTTCAATTCTCGCTCAGTGCAAGTACCTACTAGTACCTAGGCATGAATATCGGCAGGTATATATTTCTACATATTCGCATTAGCCTGGGTGATTTTATGAATAGGTAAAATGCATGTATTTACAAAAAAAAATATGAAAATGTATACTTTAACAAGCTCATGCGAACAACGTAAGTGTCAAAAATTGGTGACGTCACCATGGAACAACGTATAAACACGGCTATCAAAAAACTTGATTTATAGAGCACAACGTACCACTGAGGCCCTTGGCCCTTTAATGTGCCATATAAGGCTCTCAAAAATTGATGTGCTGCCCCGTTTCGAATTATTTCCATCTTCGGTGAAATTCTATTTTAATTCTAAGTTACCTATTATGTGAGCGCACAACGTTATACTACGTGCACGTTGTTTTACTATATGAACGTCGACGTATCTTGACGTCAGTGTCATATATTCTAATACATAATCCTTAATTATTTACACAACGACATTAGACGTCGCTCAATTTTGTATGGGAAAATGGAGTGCTCTATCGCGCATATAGACGTGTATATACGTTGTTCACATAAACATGTAATAGGCTTTTATTCGCCAAGTAAAAATATGTTCAAAATTCTGTTTACATGACATTTCAAAAACGGTATTCTCGTTATTTAATTATCAGAAAAGAATCTTGACGTAGTGATGGATTCTAACATAACATTAATGAATTTGTTGTTATGAGAATTGCAACATTTTTCGAGATCGATAATAGATCAATACTATACATATCATTTAATGAGGAGAATTAGCCTTGCCTTGAATGATAAATAGACATTAAGTTACAAATCTGAATACGTATCACTCTATATCAATATATACCTACTTACACTATTCCCACGAGTTTGGTAACACACTTAGCGAGCTCCTTTGAGTGCCTAAGCTATAGATTTGTCACAAATGAGCTCACGTACGCAGTATTATTATCACTGTAATTATATTACGACTCCCGTAACAGCTTATATTAGTTTATACTAGTATTCGTAGCGTACAGTTTGTAGTCTGACTCAGATTTGTGTTCGCAATTACCTACCTTTAAATATAACTAGCGGTGCACAGAAGTTAGCAGTTATAGGAAGGATTTACGTCTCCTTCTAATTTTTTTTTTTATGTAGAACTCGTCAATTTGACTTTACCTCGCTTGATGTTAAGCTGAAGGCAATTTTTTTTTACGTGCGGGAAATACCCACGGAAATCCCCCCCTCCCATCCGGAGCCGAAGGGAGAGGTCGGTTCGAGTCGGACTAAACCGCACGCCATCTGTGGGTCGATGTGCTAGGCCGAAGGTGAGGTTGTCTCGCGCCATATCCCTCGCACCCCGGCAGACCCAGAGCTATCTTCTTGGTCTGGCCCTCTTCGGGAGGAGGGACCACGCGGTCCCCGACTCGCCCCCGGTATGGGGGGCGCGCGCATCGTCCTACGATGTGCGCCGCCGCCGTGGCGTGCTTCTGGTAGGGTGACGAGCGGCTCCACCTGTCACCCTCAGGCCCGCGCTCATGGGGGGCGGAGGTCGGTCTGCGCCCTCCATTGCCCGAGCCGCCTTCGAACGCGGGCAGCAATGTTCGCGAGTCTCTCTCGCTCGCTAACCTGCTCGCAGAAGGAGGCGCTGGCCGCCCACGGATCCGCGCAGCGGACCATCGCCGCAAGCAGGGTGGAGGGCGTGAGCACTCTTACCCCCAGGGCCGTCACAAGCTCCCGCCTCGGCGTTTCGAACGCCGGACACTCGTTGGACAGAAGGTTGAGATTGGTATACGTTTTGGGTATACTACGGAAAAAAATATTATATTTATTTTCATGACAATCGGGCGGAATCTATCCAGAATCTATCCGGGCAGGCCTGTAGGTATATTTCGGAAAAAATATTCGTAGGTACAGAACGGAAACACTCTAGTTGCTGTCTTGACCTCGTTTTTATTAAAACAACCTCGATCTGATACGTATCCCTAGTTGGACCTTTACTGGGTTGTCCATAATTATTTCCCTGTTGTACTTTGAACCTCTGGTTCACTTATTATTGATAGCTTTCCGAGAGCGACTGCCGTTTGACCTGCGAGGAAAGGCTACACCAAAACCTCGTAAATGGTTTAGCAGATATAATAAATTCATATTATAATTGTGTAAAGGACCTTATTAACTTCCTTAAGTTGTTAAGGCCCCCTAAGGGAACTTAGTAAGGCCCTCTACCCAATTATAAAATGTGAGAACTAAAAAAACATTGTAAGATCAGGCCCGAACCGCTCGTTTTCCACCTGCCTAATATATATGTATCTAAATATAAATACACAGACAAGCCTTTTTGCTTCCACTCAAGTAATTATATCGCATTACTTACGGATCTCCTGACACAGTATTTGTACGTCTGATGTATAATTCTGCGGAGATTTTAAACACAAGAGTGGAAATTTGTGTTTCCTTACATTTCATAGTGGAACTCGAGTAAAGGCCGATGCAAACCGGCGAGTGAAACGGTAGAGGATACTAAAATTAACTGGTTTTTCTCAAACATGCTTGGAAATGTGAACATTATTTTGACAACCTTCTTCGAGATAAATCGAAATTGCTGTACATGCGAGCAGCGGCCAGATAAAGTTGTATGAAAATCCATATCTGTCGTGTTTTAGCGGCCAAATAAATTACTATGTAAACTCATATCTGTCGTGTAATTAAAAAATGGAACCATCTTTTACTCCGAACCATGGCAACCGCGGAGGTAACTTATCCAAGGCATTAGGTACAATCAGTTTCGTGAACAGGTACAATCAGGATATAAATAAGTACTAGGGTAGCAGAAGCTAGCAGGAGGTTGTTACATTTTTTTTAAGTGACTTATAGTTTTATTTTGTACCCTAGTAGGTACCTACTTTTTAGATATTACTGTAGTAGGTTAAATAATGGTTAGTAGAGAATCTCCTGCTAGCTTCTGCTACCCTAGTACTTTGTACTAGAAATAATGAGTGGATATGTTGCACTATAATTTATAAAAATTACTATTGTTCGTTGTTCGTCATTAATTTTGAAAAGTAGGTAACTAAAAAGTTCTGCCTAGATACTAATTAGTTTTAATTTCCGCGCATTGTTTGAGAAAAGCACTATACAAGCCTTGGCCACAACTGAGCGTTGCCGGACTCCGTAATGCGTGCCTCGGCTGCGCCTCGGCCCGCATACTTCACGATCGTCCGGCAACACTACAGTTGGCGGCCGCGGCAGTAATGTACTATTTACGTTCATCGCAGACAAATATTCCAAAAATAATTATTATTGTTGTGTTCAGTATCATTAATATAGCATAACACAAGTTTTCTTAAAACCATGCAGAGTCACAACCACTTTTCATGTCAATTTAAAATCCATACTTAAACATATTTGTACTTTTTCCACAGTGTTTATTACTTAACCTGACCGGTTTCGCCTTACGGCATTTTCAAAGGTTTACATTAATAAATATTATGGAAAAAGTAGAAGTTTTCAATATGGGTAACAGTAAATTCCCCCATGTGCCATAATTCAACTAATATTTCTCAGATTTGGCATTGAAAATAAATACAACCCCAAATTTTCACTCTTCTACTAACTACGCCCATATTTATAGCAGTAAAATAATATAATAATAGTTATTATCTATTCATCATATAATAATCATCATATAATAATTATTATCTATTCTCTACTTTACTATCTATTATTATATATTCTATATATTCGTCTGTATGTTACGCCTTCACGCCATCAACTTTAAATTTAGTACAGAGATATATTAGGGGTTAAAGTATGCAATTGCCGATTTGTACTGACAAATTGAAATTCGTTTATTTTTTAATTTAACGTATTTATTTAATCAAAATAATTGTATTATCTATACATTGCTGCCATCTAGTAGGAAGGTCATTTATGCCTTTGCGATAGAACTCTGGTGATCTAGATTCGACCAACTGTGTGAAAGCATTTTGTACTGCCTCCTGAGAAGAAAACTTTTTATCACATAGAAAATTGTCCAAATCACGAAAAAAATGGTAGTCTGTTGGAGCAAGGTCTGGCGAATGCGGAGGGTGACGGATAGTTTCTAATTGCAGTTCCTGTAGAGTTAAAACGGTTTCTCGTGCTGTATGAGGTCTCGCGTTATCATGGAGCAATAATGGTGAAGATCGATTCATGAGTCGGGGCTGTTTCACTGCTAGTTTTGCTATCATTGTTCGGAGTTCGGCACAGTAGACATCTGCCGTTATTGCTTGACCAGATCATAGAAAGCTATCGTGAATAACACCATGCTGAGACCACCAAACAGTTACCATTACCTTTTCTCAAGATATAAATCTAATTTTTACGGATGATCACCGCCCGCTGGTGTGTGCAGGCCTTAATTCTCAGATACGTAGTTGAAAGGTTCCCTTTCTAGTAATTCGTTGTAATTGCTTGGGGCGAGTTCGGTGGTGGATGAATTTGTTAATTTGAACCCATTCATTTGGGTAGGCAGAGCGTAAAGGGATTTTTACGTTTGACCTTCTAGGCATAGGTTCACTAAACTTATTCGTAATCGGTATTGTTAGGTGCCAATTACTTACTTAACAAACACAGAAAACAGAGAAAATACCTACGTAACTACTTGCGCGATACAAGCTTTTGTATTATTATTTTCGATTTAGTACCTAGAAGCGACAATTTAGTTTTATCAAGTTTTTCTATACGACTTAAGTGGCAGACAAGCATACGGCCCACTTGATGGAAAGTAGTTATTGTGGCCTATGGAGGTATGCAACACCAAGGGCATCATACTCGTCCTGCCGACTAGTAGGAACATTCTAATGCCCTTCTTGAAGAACACATATTTTAGTCGCTTGAAAAACATTTTCACACAAACCAATCACATTATCTCGATTTATATTTGTATCATCACATTTTATACCCCACGTTTGGCCGTTATTACATCAAAAAAGAAATAGTTTTATTTTGACAATCAAATGGTACTGTTTAAAGATCTAAATTACAGTCTGGAATTCATTCGAGCAGTCAGCACGAACGGTACTAATTGCCACTTGACGTCACAGGGTTATTATCTTGCGACATGGAAGGAAAGTGCCGACTGTTAGGAAGTATCTAGCGTCTCCCGCTTCGAAAGGCAAGCGCTATGAGCGACTTCCGATTTTGTGGTCTGTAGATACAAACTTAATATAGAATAAAGTACTTATTCCTTAATAATTTTGTTCAGTATAAAGCAAAATAGTGCCGATATTTACTCAGTGCTAATACAGCATGCAACCTGGTTGGGTCGGGCTGGGCTGCAGTTGAAAACCAGCGCTGCGGATTGTACCAATCTGAAGCATTAGCTAAACTGCGGCCTTTTAGGCACACACTCGAATTCTCATCCTTTCTTTTTTTTTAATTATTATCATATATGACAGGTTTACTTGCAGTTAGCTTTGTAATTCTTTTATATGTGTGTGTTTAATAAATGAATTTTCTTTCTTTTTAGTTTAATTTTTAAAAGATATAATCTACTGGAAGGTTATTGAAAGCACATAAATATTATTAGTGTTAACCTGCATATCGCACGTGGCGACTTTTTCACTGTAAATAAATATTCACGAGAGATAAGAAATACCTTTAGTTGTCAAATTTAGTACTCCATTTTTATTCTACAGTTAGAAATAGCACAATATGGCATCTTCACGATGTTATTACAAGCTTAACAGTGCCGAGTAAGCAATCGAAAGTTCCTGTCTAATAAGACAGGAATTCTTCAATGAAAATACTTGTACTATTCCACATTATTTATTAAAATCCTGACCGATTTCGCCTTACGGCATTATCAAAGGTTGATACATGGTTTTTGGGTATCACATCTTTGGGTATAACAACTTTTGATAAAACAATTAAGGCCAAATTGTGTAGCAGAGCATATTATAACATTTCAGACTATTTGAATGACAAAAATGCTTGGGATTAAGTAGCTCTAAGACAACACAAGAAAATGATTGTAACTACATACATGTCGACGTTTTTTTTTTTAAAAAGGTTTCCTACTGAGTTTTTTGGCAGTGTTTCTGAGTAGTTGCCATGTCACGCACTGCACGGTAGGGGAAAAATAATAACGATTCCAAACAAATTTAATATTTTTATGGAATAAATGATTTTTTGAATTTGAATTTGAATTGGGGAAGTACCTCCGTCCTATAGGATATCTGTTTGTCTGCCACCCAAGCGGTATAATTGTACACTATGGTACAAGTGTGTAAAGTTGGTGGTTATCGAGGCCCCATTGGACCCGAGGACAGTAATCATCACACACATGTATCACACGTGTATCATACGATGCTTTTCAACATTCTCGTGAATAATTTCAGGTACCTAACTTTCCACTAAGTTAAGGGCTTCACATCATATTACGGATGTTGTACAACATTAATCTTATTCTTCATAACTATTATTTTTAGACATAATAATAATATAATATAATAATAGTAACAATAACTATAAAATTCAAACGTGATAACGAGTTGTGAACTTTTTTTTGCGATAGCGGGAAAGTTTTTTTCCTATCGATCGGTTACGGTTACTAGGTTACTTTTTTTATTCGTCGCGGACTAAATGGGGAATTTAAAGTTATCGCAGAAAAAACAAAAGTCACTTAATTGTTAATTGAGTGAAAGTTTTGTGTATTAATTTTTATTTATTTATTATTATGTGTACTATTGAACACAACTATTTTTGTATCGAAACATTTTTTAAGAATAAAGCAACTGAACCAATAAAATTTAAAAAAAGAACATATAACTCACTCGTGAAGTATAACCATTAAAAAGCCACAGTTTGATTGCAGATGTCATTATGTGCTTAATTAAGATGAAATTAGAGACAGCTTATGAGCAAGTGTATTGAAAAAAAAATTAACATATCCTCATAGTGACTTTCTAAAGTTTGCACTTCCACGATATTCATATATTGCTTTTAAACGGTGTGTCAGCTTTTCCATAAGTCACTGCTGTATGAGCTCCCAAACCTTAGAGGAAAGCCAGTACCAGAGCCACGGCTGTTGTTTAGTAGTTGTGGCGACCAGCCGGCAAAGTAAGCTCCACATGTATTGCATGAACTGTACCTGCATACATACACACCTTTTCACTAAATGTCGACTTTGAGGAGACGTATACCTACTGGCCGTTCAGCTAAATCTGCAGTTAGACTAAAAGAAGCGGACCCTTGACTCCGAGGAAAAAGCTTCTGATGCGACTGGGTTTTTCGCTAAAATGAAGAAAAAGAAGATACTAAATTTTGTACAGCTTTTCGAAGGCTTTCTCTCTTTTCTTCCTTCTACGATCCTCCTACTTCCCTTTCGCACCCCCTCTGCAGATGATTTTAAATTAGGAACTGATGTACGGGCCACGTACATAGCCTAAGCAACATTTGTAAAAACGGCGCGGTCGGAACGATTGCCATATAATTAAACAGTTCAGCCTAAGAGCGTTGAACATTGTCCGATATCCGATTTCCAATATCGGAGGAAGTCAAATGTATGACATATGTATCCCTCTTTCACATTGTCCGGCCCAATATCGGTTACCGAAGCCAACACCACTGTTTTGACCCGATATCGGATCACAAAGAGACTTGAGAAAATTACCTGCATTGCTTTTTTTTTCATCCCTAGTATCCCTAACTAGTCTGTGCTTTCGAGTAAATGGCCGTATCGGGTCGATTTTATCGGATAAATGTGTAAACAGCACAAGATGTTGACTATCGGCATCCGACACCGATATCGGATACCGGATGACTGTGAAAACGCTCTAAGATCTTACGGGAATCGGGCGCGACCAAACCGTAGCTTTGCGCTATAACGTGTATTACCTATTATCATTTGTGATCTATGATTACATTTTATAAATAAAAAAAAGACGGGTTGCACTCTGGGAGTGCCGGCAGAAGTGAAAACATTTTCTTTTTTTCTTTCTTCGTTATATACATAGAAAAAGATAAAAAAGAACATACCATACCATACCTATAATATAGCGCTAATCATAGAACCTATCACTTATTTTCTGCTAATTTTCTGTCAGAAGAAATTAATAAATTATGAAAAGAAAAAATAATCACCAAAAATAATAAATTACAGAAAGAAAAAATAATCATAAAAAGTAATAAATTACAAAAAGAAAAAATAATCACCAAAAGTAATAAATTATAATAAGAAAAAACAATCACAAAAAATCCCTGAAGGCCAGGTGGTTTGAACCCGATACTATCTGAAACTATAAGGACTTACAGTCGAAGTGCTTACCGTTTAAGCTACGACGCTATCTGTTGTAAATTGCAAAATAGATAGTCTGTACCAATCTTGTATGACGTCAGTCGTCGGTTACGGTTCAAAGGTCAACTAATCCTGACGCTTCCTTAACATTTTACACCCATCCAAAGCCGCTAAAGAAGTTTTCACTTCAAAAAAATATCTTTTTCACTTCTCATGCTCTGAAAGTGCTTATTTGTGCAGGATATAGGCTGCACAAAATCGAATTTTGTGCACAAGGGCATTAACGTATCTACTCATAAATGTATCTATATTAAGGCAAAGAAAATGAGCCATACAGCCTAACACAATAAGAAGTTCATAGATAGAATTTGTTATTTTATAACGTTCACTTTAATTTATTTTGCCTTATGTGTTTTTTAAGACTTAAAAGATATTAAAATTTAAATTCAAGTACGGTAGGTTATTTAATTCATTTAAGAAAATTATTATTACAAAATTAATTTTATAGTAGGCTGTATTGGTCTGCAGCCCACGCCTCAATGTCGTAAGATTAAAAAAAAATAAAGCAGCGGGAAACAGCTCTTGTTTTTTCGTGCGTTTATTAATTGATTCAATTTGCTAAAATTGTTAAAATTTCCTCGCAATCGAAGTGAAAAGCAGAGTTTATAACTCGTCCACAAAACCATTTTTATCCTCGACATTACTATCAGCCCTCGCCTCCGGCTCGGGCTGCTAAAAGTCTCGGATAAAAATGGTTCGTTTTGTGCACTTGTTGTAAAATCTACTATTATTTGTCGAGAATCGATCCCTCTGGTTTTGGAAGTTTGCAGAGTTACTGTCTCTACTCAATACCAAGTAAACTTATTTACTTCCTTAGTAATAAAAAGTAAAGAAAAACAAGTCGATAAACCGTTTTACTACCGCTACAGCAAGTAGCCAAACATCATTGAACAGAAACCATCGAATAAAACTCTTTTACGAGTAAAGATATAAACTAAGGGGTTTACATTACAAGCAATGATTGTACGACGTCCATTGCATGCTGAAGTAGGGCTGAGTTATGTTGAAGTGCATTAAACGTTCAATGTAATAATGATACCATTCCTGTACTTCTTTTTTATGATGAATTTTCGAGGAAATGGTAAGACGTTACGGGTGAAGTAGGGTGTAAAGGCTACTCAAAGATAAGAAAATTGTATTAAGTTGTATGAATTTTTAATTGTCTGTTTAGGAAGAAAGTTGAAAGTATGAACATGTTTGTCACCCTCGTTCATATTATTAGGTCATTATTTTTCCTACAGACCTTTACATTGATACTTTTTTTTTTTATTATTTTTTTTTTTATTACTTATTGAAATAAACTAGTCTTCAATGGATTCTATCGCGATTTATTTGACAACTCCCGTCTCTAGCCCGAAGTTTCGGCTGCTAAAAAGTAGCTAAAACGTCGTGCTAAATGTAAATAATACCATCTGATAAAAATTAGTTTTATTTCAAAAAACCGTACTGGAACAACTGTGTACATTATCTTTTGAATATTGTATATTATCTATTTATATAAAAATGAATCCGTATTTCCCTTAGTCACGCCATCACGCGTGAACAGCTAGACCGATTACACTAATTCTTTTTTTAGAGTATTCCATGCGAGATGGTTCTTACGCAGATAAATTTTTTTTAAAAGGGTTAAGCCGTCTCGGGAACTAGAACAAAATTCCACGCGGGTGATGCCGCGCGCATCGGCTAGTTAGTTATGAATACTGATTATAACTGAGTATAAATGAGCGCCTAACACAAGCAATTTAGCTTAGCTGGAAGGGTTAGGTGAACACTAGATACTTCGATTCTAATATTCTTAAAAAATAAATTAGATAGTTATGCCATCAATCAATACTTGTTCGGTATAGTAAAACGAGTCCCACACTTTAATATAATACTTACCAAGAGCATGTTTATAATTTTTCTAACTACAATACCTAATATAATTATTTTCATAACATAACATAAACTCACGCCTTTATCCCCGAAGGGGTAGGCAGAGGTGCTAGGACCCACATTTCGCCAGTTTATGTTTAGGTCCCAATGTAATAGGTGGTGAGCCTATTGCCATTAACCGGGCACTTATAAACCTGCGATAAATACACACATAACTTTGAAAAGCATAGAAAAGTCATTGGTGTGTGCCATGGAAAACCTGGGATCGAACCCGAGACCTCGTCTCAGCAGTCCATTACCCATACCACTAGGCTACTGCGGTTATTTAATTATTTTCAAGTGACTTTATAAAGGTATCTGTGTGGTGACAGAGAAAGAATACAAGTATCACCAGCCCATCTCATCCAGAGGGTGTCGTAAGAGGCGATTGATGGAAAAATACGCAGACGATATCTCTGCAAGAGAAGGAAATCTCGATATAAAACCCTGTACCAACCCGTCTGGCCGGCGTGGTAACAGTACGGCAAAGCCTGCCAACATTAGGAAATGCCTATGTTCAGCTGTGGACTGCAAAATGCAAATTGATTGATTATTATAAAGGTATTTGCACAGAATTCTAAAGTTAAATAAACTTGCATTAGTACCACTACCAGCATTGATTTATCTAATAAAAGGACTCAAAGTCATCTTCAATTAGGGGCCATATCAACGTAGTAATTATCAAAAGGTTAATACGACATACATTCAAGCAAATTCTCGATGGGGTGAGCAGATATCATCAATATTCGCTACACTTAAGAATAGTTTCGACTCGGTCGTGACTCTTGTGGGGACCTATCACGATACTAAGGTTTACGGCAGCTGATATTATTTACACTATTAAGTGGGAATTTAAGTACAATTTATTGTATACTTGATACAGATGCTGTATCGGTACCCGTTGGACTAAAATAAAAAAATTGAGAGGTGTCAAGGGACACCCGGATGGAACGAAGTTTCTTTCGATAAATTAATTTTTGAGTTATAATAATATTTTTTATTATTAACAAATATAATCTACATATACATCTACACTACTATTATAAAGAGGAAAGATTTGTATGTTGGTAATGAATAAACTCGAAAACTACTGTGCCGATTTCAAAAATTCCGCCATCTTGGATCGCTAAATGGATGATATATTCGTGATTAGCAACCCCAAAAACCCTGAAAACGATACCCATATCGATTTTCTTCATCATGATCATGATCATCATCATCATCATCATGATCATCATCATCTCACAACTATAGTCAAAAGTGTCGTGACAACTTTTAGTTGCCGTGCTGACAGCTTTTAGTCGTAAAAGTGTCGGTACAACTTAATTTCTTACCAGTCTTAATTTTTCTTTCCGTCTAGCCCACTTTGGGTCAGCCGGGGTGCGAGGGATATGTCGCATGACAACCTCACCTCCGGCCTAGCACTACGACCCAGAGACGGCGTGCGGTTTAGTCGATTCGAGTCCGACATAACCTCCTCCTCCGGCTCCGGAAGGGTGGGGTATCCGTGGGGATTTTCCGCAAGTAAAAAAAAAGCGCCTTTCGCAATCGCAACGCGCCATAAGGAACTTCGTTCCAACAGGCCCTCGATTCTGCTAAAGCAAAGCAAACTGTCACACCACAGACAGCAATATATGGCATTAAATTTTAGACTTTATGGCTATGATCTAAAGCTCCAAAATTAAATGAACAGTGTCACATTTCACTTTTTCATTCACTCTACAAAAAGCCATTTAATATTAGACTTTAAATACACAACATTAAAGTTTAAAATTAAATGGGTAATTCTAACAGTGTCGGTGATATGTCAATGGTTTTACTTTAGTAGAATCGAGGCCCAGATGGAGTAGATCTTTTCTTTTGGGTGTCGAAGAAGGTTACTAAGGTGTAGGACGGTGCTCGATCCGACTGGTAACATACAGCTCATGACTAAGTGCTTGTTTGACGGCAATTGGCTGCCCAAAAAATACATGAAACCGAAAATCACAGTTGGAGATATGTGTGTGAGTTAATACACCTCTGCCTTCTCCTTCAGGGATTTATAGACTTGATTATATGCATATAATGTACTCGTAGAAAATCTCTGTCTACCATTTTTATAAGCAAATAAATATCTAACATTTTTTTTTACAGTAACCGAGTAACGATGTCCAATATTCTTTATATTTTTGAGACTACTTATGTACTTTGTGTTTTTTAAAAGGGTTATCGTAACTGAAAGTACTTGTTTTCCCGTTTACCAAGCTAAATTTTACTGGTGCCTTGTGTGTGTTAGTTGTAAACTATTTGTAAAGACGTTAATGACATTTTGTCAATTTATCTCAATCCCTTACAAATCCCCGAGGAGGGCCAGATCCCGAGGAGAGCCAGACCGAGACGAATGGCCCTGGGTCAGCCGGGGTGCGAGGGATATGTCGCAAGACAACCTCACCTCCGGCCTAGCACATCGACCCACAGACGGCGTGCGGTTTCAGTCGGTTCGAGTCCGACATAACCTCTCCCTAGGCTCCGAGGGAGGGGTATCCGTGGGAATTTCCCGAAAGTAAAAAAAAAACATACAAATCAATCATTATCAATCATAATCAATCAATCTATTCTATTCTATAAACATATTGCCTCTTGTTTAGAGGGTCTGAACATTTATTTACAAAATATCTAACTTAACAACAGTAGCCAAAATACTCCGAATTTAATGCGACTAACGCCATATTATTCGCGAACTAGATCGAAAACAAATATCAATAGAATAGGTTGAACTAACAGTAATGCTGTGTCAAATGTTGTAGCTAATTTTGTAAGCTGACTATTTGTACTCGTAGTAGGGGAGGCGGTGATGCTTAATGTGTTGTTACTCAAGCGTCGCGAAACCTATTTAAATTGGTAGATTAGATGATGAAAAGAATAATGGTAGGAATGTTTCGACTTTCAGTGGTGGGGGAAACGCCATCATAATGAAATACTTACATATATCATTCTTCTTAATCAACGTTTTGTATTACTTTGGCTTTATTTAATTATTTCAGTTACTCGTGATTTTCTCTAAAATAAAACAAAAAAAACGACCGCGTTGCTACGTTCCCACGCCCTTAGGTTACACTTAAATCGTCAAATTAGCAAAATGGGCACCTGTTAGATAAGAAGTTACATCTCATATCCTAATCTGACTGTACGTGTAAATGCAATGGTCGTTTTTTTTTGTGCACCCACCCATTTTAAGTGCTCTTACTGGAGGAACTTGACAATATGTAAAGTATCCTCACTTATAATAATCGGACTAACTCGAATTTCAACCGAATTTCTTTCTACGACGCCCCTACTATCGAAACATACCGTACAAACTCATTTGCGGATCACTGGGTACAAAATGTAACGTTTATCGGCCACGTTTGTGTGTACGAATTTGCTATTGAAGCATTTATGAAGTTAGTATTCAGTTATAGATTCGAATTTGAATTGTAATTGCTTTGTGTGGATGACATTGTGTGGACTAATTAATAACTAATATGGAACTAAATACTTTAATGTAATATCAGTGTGCGTCCTCTACCGGAAAGAAAGCTGCGATGATGATGATGGTGACAAAATACTTCAATATTTTCTTCAGTCGGTGGGTTTGTAAACCGAAGAGCGTTTTCACATTCATCCGATATCCGACATCAATGTCGGACGCCGATAGCCGACATCTGATAACCGACGCCTTGTGCTGTTTTCACATTTATCCGATAAAATTGGCCCGATATGGCCATTTGCTGGGCAATCACAGACTTGTTAGGGATGCTAGGGATGATGAAAAAAGAAAAAAATTATTGACATGACATGGTATCTAGTTTTTTTTCTTATATTCATGATCAGCGTCATCAATTACGCGAAAAGCCACGTGACTAAGAAAATGTCATTAAGGTCGAAAATTGCTTGCAGTCGCTATTTTAGTCTCTTTATGATCCGATATCGGGACAACACAGTGGTGTTGGCTCCGATAACCGATATCGGTCATATATTTGACTTCCTCTGATATCGGATGTCGGATATCGGATATCGGATGAGTGTGAAAACGCTCTAACGATCAAGAGGCCTCGGGTTCGAATTCTGGCACCCACTACGAACACATAGCTCAGCTGATTACGGGCATGGCGTTGATTTCAGCTAAAAAAAATTAACGGACAACATCATGCGCGTTGCTTAAGAGGTTTAACCATTGCGCCATTGAAACAGTCAAAGTATCACAAGAAAAATGCTCTTTGAATAGCTCTCTATCAACGAGAATCAATAAGGAAGATTCCTCTAGCCTTATCTCAGTAGAAACTTCAAAACTAGTCTTGAGCCATTGTCTTGTTAGCCATAGATTAATTGCCAGTGTGAGGGCGCCATGCGGGTAACTATATCTTCTCATCAGAGGGACTATTACGGAGAAATTCTACGTTCAAAGCGCTGTTTCAGTATTCTCAGAATACATAGGGTGAAATTTTAGAACCTTATTGGAGGGAAAGTGTCGGAGATAGCAAACTTCACTGACAGAAAACATTCTTTTACTACAAAAATAAATAAATCTGCATAGAAACATAATATTAGGTCCTTACATATAAAATTGGCGTTTTATCAAACTAGCTATTTTGATCTAAAAAAATCCACCGTTTGGTTAGGAATTCCAAATTCAAATTCATTTCAATGTTATGCTTGCCTATTTGTATTTCGAATGGGATAATTCATTTGTTTTTTTCTGTATCTAATTTTGCCTCGACATCGTTCTGTGAAAGACCTTTTCCGAAATCTTTTGCCGTAGGTACTCGATAATTGAATCTAGTACAATCTGAAATTCGTCTCGTAAATAGTGGTGTTAGTGGATTTGAGTCACCTCATAACTATTAGTGGTGGTACCGGTAAGGTAAAAAAAGATGTACATAGTGAACAAATCATTTAGAAACTAAGTGCAAATTGTACAGAAGTGATTAAAGCGCCTTCAAACATATAATTGCAATCTTTAGATGACTATATTGCTAAAACAACATCCTGACAACCTGAATGGTAGTCTTAGAAGAAATGTCGTGTCGTTTTAATCATAGGACGCAATCACAAGCACTCATTTCCCTAAAAATTTAATTAGAATTCAATTTTGTTTTCATTTCTTAAGCATGCAAATGTAAGGATTTAAATAGAGCCTAAATTAATATTTACATGCCTTTTAACGGTGTGCTGAACTCTACGAATAATGGCTAAACTTTACCTAATAACCTTATGTAACATAATGTTTGACCACATTTCTGCAAATAAATGAATTTGAATACAAAAGATGGCAGATGGCAGTCGCTTCACGGAAAATTTCGAAGTTCAGCACACGGTTACGATCACGGTTAGACTGGTAAGCCGGCTCCAGCTGAGTTGGGAAAGAGCTCAGAGAATGAATGAGAGTATGTAGGAAATTTTTGAAGTGAAAACTTCTGTAGCGGCGTTGGATGGGTGTAAAATGTTAAGGAAGCGTCAGGATTAGTTGACCTTTGAACCGTAACCGACGACTGACGTCATATAAGATTAGTTACAGACTATCTATTTTGCAAGTTACGATAGATAGCGTCGTAGCTTAAACAATAAGCACTTCGACTGTAAGTCCTTATAGTTTCAGATAGTATCGGGTTCAAACCACCTGGCCTTCAGGGATTTTTTGTGATTGTTTTTTCTTATATATTACTTTTGGTGATTATTTTTTCTCTTTGTAATTTATTACTTTTTAAAATTATTTTTTCCTTCTGTAATTTATTATTTTTTGTGATTATTTTTTCGTTTCATAATTTATTAATTTCTTCTGACAGAAAATTAGCAGAAAATAAGTGATAGGTTCTATGATTAGCGCTATATTATATGTATGGTATGGTATGTTCTTTTTTATCTTTTTAAGAAAGAAAAAAAGAAACTGTTTTCACTTCTGCCGGCACTCCCAGAGTGCAACCCGTCTTTTTTTTTCACCTAGAACGAGGAACCTGTTGCGAGGCGTTGGCCTACTGTTTCTACGGCACTGGGAACTGGGCTTTATTACGAGTTTTCTTTCGCTCACAGTGATATCTTCTGCGTATTTTGCCGTCAGTCACCTCCGTACTACACCCTTTGGATGAGAAGGGTGGTGATACTTGTATTCTTTCTCCGTCACGAAACCATTTAATTTACAAATCAAAAAAAATTTATCGACATCATACAATCAACATGCAGAATTGTATTGTCATTATAAATCGCTATGAGTGAGTGAAGCGTTAGTAATCAAAAACTAAAGCAAAACAAATTATTTCTCACAATACTATCTTCGTCCATTTTGTGGCTGTTTATCAAAACCGCAGTTGGCTGACAAAACCTTAATCTTATCATCACAATGAATAGTCGATTGTTTGTCAAAGCAAAGGTTTATCTGCTTACACAAACTTATTCGTTTCTAAGCTACTAAGTTCGAATACAATCTGGTCTTAATACAAGCCTTTGAGTTTCAAATTCACTGAAAAACTTGTTTTTGGTTTAAGAAGCTTTGTCCAGTTTCTTATGAACACTGTTATTGATCTACGCAATCTGCGAGAAATAGGGAAGAGGAACGATCCTCAAACAATGTCTGAGGGACGCTAAAGTTATACAGTTGGAGTCACCTGTCACCCTAGCAAAAGCAGGCCGAAGCGATGGTGCAAGCGCGCCTTGCCATGTACGGGCGGCAAGATGACGACGCAGTGGTGAATACCCGAGGAGGGCCGGGTCATCTCGAAATCAGAAATAGCTCTAGGTCGGCCAGGGTATGAGATAGGACACCGAGGTTCCCGCACTCGAGGAGGGACATCTCAAAACCAGATGTGTCTCTGGTTTAGCCGGGGTGTGAGAGTTATTTTACTGGCTATCTCACCTCCGACAATTGAAGACCCAAATACTTAAAACGCACCTGATTTCCCAATAACATAAGCAGACTTTGAAGAATCAAAAACGTCGTTTTGATTCCGATATACCCACCGTTAGTGAGATGGGGTGTAATAAAATGGTGAAAAAAAACTAATATATGGACATATTGATGTACAGAAAGAATTATTTTTGGTAAACAGTTTTACAATTAATTTTCTCAAGAATTTGTTACACCAAAAAACACCTGTTTTAGGACAACCCGCCTGCTCCTTTAGATTAGATTATGGAGACCCTCAATTTTATGCCCGTTGTAAAAACAATCTGAAACTATTATTACACAACTCACTATACACGTGCAACTATACAATAGGCTATAAATTGACGAAATCAATCATTTTATATCCAAAAGCGAATTAAAATTGTCCGTTCAAATCCATTCGAAAAATATAACCGCTCATCGTTCATGGATAAAAGGTCAATCATTCGTTCTTTACATTCATTCATCACTTTCATTGCTTTATTGTCGCAATTCAATATACATGACTGAATATCGAAGTTCGAAATCGCGATGTGTACATACAAAACATATCTATATTACGCACTTACTGCCAACAGGGGACGCCGCGACCGGACGGGTGATCTGCCCTTCGGTATGAAGCCATTTTACCCATTTCCCCTGTTTTTCCTGTGAAGCATGGGGGTGTCCGGCATTATCACACATCCATACACTCCGGGTATCTGGGATCAGTCTTCACTCCTATTATTGTCAGGTGCCTGTTCAATCGGCAGTGGCCTGTTATCACTTTCATAACAAGTATGTATGTTTTTTCTGGATAGTTTCGTCAGTAGGCTTGTTCTTTTTTGTCTATGCTTTTATGAGCACTTCCGCAGTCTCACATGACAGAAACATATATACTTACGCCTGTAAATCCCCTAAGGGGTTCTATATTCAATTATTATACCAAAGTTCGATTTATTGTCACTACACTTCTATCTATGGTTCCATTTAATGCTAAGTTTGTTCTGGATTGTTCACAAATCACAACTTAAATTACAAATGAGTTTCTACTATCCGCTATTCCAACCTTTGTCATGAGAAAATTACTATTTACTGTATTGATATTTTCCAGTGTTTTTGCTTTCTAGACTATAAATGTATCTCTTGGTCAAATATCCAGATCCATTCGACCACTCTAGAGTAATTGGCTAACTGACATCCATCACTCCATATATTGTGAAATAAATACTTTCTCGTACTATTAGGTATGCCCTGTACTTTATTTACTGCCAGTGCCTTTTTAGTATAAAAACAATATGATTTTTATATAGCATGGTTCAATGTTCATCGGCGATAAATAAGTAGTAAACGTATGAGATAAATGCTTTGCCAGATATTTATAATAATGTAGCGATGGGCGATTTTTCCTAAATAATTCATACGAATGAATTGACAATTAAAGGTTCGATGACACTTTCGATTCATTTGATCATCATTCGAATAACGAAATTGCATTCGCATCTATGCAAAGCATGACTACAATCGACTGACAGTAGCGACGGTTTCATTCGAAAAATTTGTAGTCATTCAAATATATTCGAATACATTCAGCCACCAAATAATTCGATTCCTTTTCGAATGAATTGACCGTAGCTACAATAATTATTTACTCTCTAAAAAACTATCAAAACAATTGTACAACATAAAATTGTCTTTCCACTGTTGCTCCGATCTACGTCTACCAGTAATATGCATGCTCTCCAAAGGTCTTTATCTTCAAAACTTAGGCTTTGTCTGTCGAGTTTAATTTTATCAGTGCCAAACTTCCAAGAACTAACTGCGAGCGATTTGGACGGTACGTCGAAATTATTGGACCTTCCGAATGTTCCAGAACAGATTTTAGATAAAAACTTAAAGATTTTCGATTTCTGAAACACTTCGGAGAGATTTAATAAAATATGGCGTTATCTGGATTCTTTGGGAGAATATTTTGGACTGGTAACGGTTATGGGAGAGATATAAAACCGAAAATATGATCAAACTATTGGTGCTCTTGTTTTATGCTTACTACAGCGTACTGATACGAGCGGCACTGTATATAATCTGAAATTCTGAAAAAATAAACTTTGAATATTTGACTTATTGAATCAATCAATTAGCCTTCACTGCAGGACATAGGCCTTCCCAATGTGTCTTATAATTTTTGTTATAAAGCGCATTGATGTTGTATGTAAAACAAATCTAGGAAATGTAGGTGGTGATAAACTTGAGCATCCTCTTGGAATTAATATTCTTGCGAATGTTACATCATTGAAAAATAAAAAACAGCGTTTTAGCAAACATTTTCGCGAGCATTCTGTCGAAAAGACAGTAATCTTCCATCATCGCTAGAAAGATCATGAAAACGTTTGTAGCTATAATGTTTGTCTTTATCCAAATAAGCTTGGCTCGGTTCGTAGTTCGGTTCGACAAATTTAAAAACGGCGAATGCTCGATGTTCTGTTACGAGTGAATGAGCAAGTTTATCAGCCCCTTTTGATTATGTATTTTGGCAGCTAACATATGATTTAGACTTTGTAAGCATACTAAAAGGTTTGGGCCAGAGTCTTAACTGTCAATTAGCAGTAAACCGATTTGCAGGAGGGATCGGTTTGAGCCTATAATACCTTAGCAAGGCCTTACACACACACACAAAACTTACAACTATCTATTCTGTGCTATTTCTGATTAAGGTCTGAAGCACGAAGTCACGATAGATGGCGCTAGTAGTAGTAAACACTCCTTTCGTTATTGCTCCTACAATATTTACTTTAAAAAATATTTATATTAATCGGTAATACAGAAAAGTGATAATAAACTTGTAAATAAACTGTGACAATGTTGGTGTCGAATTAGAAATAAAAAGAACTGAAATATTATGTGTATACACAGAAACGGCAAAATCGTATGTATCGACACAACTGCAAGGTAAACTCGCACCGTAGCTTCGTTTTAGCTTTGATATGTCCTACGACTCATGCCTTTCCTTTATAATTGTCTAAGAAACACTAGATCAAGCCATGAGTAATATAAGAGGTAGTTTATACCACTAAAAAGCCCCGTGAACTTTTTTTTCTTCCTGACATAGAAACTTACCGGTTTCGCTAATAGGTATTCCATTAGCTCGCGTATGGTTTCCTTGTCGTAGATCGACGTTAGCAGTCAATGAACTTACAGCCAGGTACTTTTCATTTTCGTACCAAAGAGTTTCATTCATTACATTTAAGAAAAAATATGGAAAGGCTTTGAAGTTGTTAAGTAAAATATTGGGTTTATAAATATGTAGGTAACTTTGTTTGTTAAGGAGGTATTTGAGATTCAGCTCATATTTAAATACCTGCTTTAAAAAGTTATAGATATGTACTAAACTATACTGGCGAGTCCGAATTCCGATCCCATAGGAATCAATTCCAGCGATAAAAAGTTAAGCTTATGTGTTACTCCAAAATAAAACCTATCCCAGTTAAAATAAGTTGAGTATAATATTTTTGGCTTGGTTTTTTTATGTAGCTATTTCACCCAATTACCCAATCACCCTTAATCAGCCGTTCAATTAACTGCCTAGGCTGGTAACTAAACGGCGCCATACAATTATGGCCTGAATGATATTCAGCCGTAATGTTTATTACAACATTTAATTAATTGTTTAGCTAGGGCTTATGTCATTCGTAAGACGGGGCACTACCCGCCCCAAAATAAGATAGAAAATTACATACATACATATCCTCACGCCTGTAAATCCCCGAGGAGATAAAAATACATGTATTGATAGAAAATTAGTCATAGGTTTATTAAGATAGCTGCGCAATCGACTTGGTTAGTAGATGTTAGAAAGTATTTTTTTTATAACCATGCCAAAATAAATCATTTTCCAAGTTGTTTGATTAAATGGCTAGGTAAGTACTTAAACCTCATCGATCCGAACCATTTGCCTAGCCTTTAATTCCATTCAGGGCGCTAATTGAACGAAGTCGTTTAGTTACCAGCCTAGGCAGTTAATTGAACGGCTGATTAAGCTGGTTGGCTGTGACATATATATCGACTGCAGCTATTAACAAAGTCGGAACTACATTTTGGCGATTTTCGTTTTATTGCTCCTGAGGTCTTCAAACGTCTATAACTATGTTCTCGCAAAGTTTCAAATTTGAAACTAAATGCTATCATAGTATTTCTAGATTAACAAAGTCGGATTTTATAGGAGCGTACGAATAACAATGTAGGTAAGCATGTTACTACAAAGTTCGCGGGGCTAAGAAGGGGAAGGGGCGCGCGCGCAACGGGCGGTTCTGCCAGTTCGCTCATTGTTAGCGGGGCGACTGCGCGTGCGTGTTTTATATTTTTATATTATTGTTTTACGTAAATGTGCAGTATATAGTATAAAATAACAATGTCTCGATCTAGACGTACTTTAACGGTTAAGATTGTAATATGTGTCAAATCCCACATTGTTAACGGATTATTATTTTATTACCTGTGTCGAATGTACCACATTCTACATTATTGTGCGCTTTGAAATCGTTCATTTTTGTAGGATATGGCACTACCGACTTTGTTTCTTGTACCTAACATTCCCGTTTTTGTCGGTTATGGTACTGTGGACTTTGTTACTCGTTCTTCTATTAAACGTTTTTGTCGGATATGGCACTACCGACTTTGTTATTCGTTCTTATAATTAAAGTATTTGTCATATATGGTACTACCACCATTTTTAATTGTACATTACTAAATTTAGATGTTGGATGTGTTAGTATCGACTTTATTTCTAAAACAGTTATACAATAATGTAGGTTGGATATGGTATATAGTGCTAAAATTAGGAAGAGTTGACTGGTTTTCTATTGCCTCATGTGACATTTTTAATTATAGGTATGTTATTTTAGAAGGTAGGACACGACGGTACCTCCCATTACAACTGATAGGTATGTTATTTTAGAAGGTAGAACACGACGGTACCTCCCGTTACAACTGAGCAGTCCGACTGGGGAAGTACCTTCGTCCTACAGAATACCGCGGTTAAAGTAACCTTGTGTTGTGTTCCAGACGGTGAGCAGGGTAGCCAGAGCTCACTGGAGAGGCTCTATGTCGTCAGTGGGAAGACCAAAGGCTTTGGATGTCACCACTGACTAGTGCGGGAGTGAAATGTTGGCGCGGCGGTCAGGGAGACCCGGTGAAACGGTTAACCGCTGGCCGCCCGCAGGCTTTAGGGTTCCCGAACCCGGGGATCACAATCTCCGTTCCAGGAGGCTGAACCAGCAGCCTGTGTAAAGTTCCCGGTGCAGTAGTCGTACCGGAGAAGGAAACCGGAGTAGACTTGGCAGTATCTGGGAGCGGACCCGGGGCCCGTCCGCCCACCGCGCCAGCCAATCACACAACCCTAGCTCGTTTGCGGTGGCGAGAAACCTTACTTTGTCTTTTACACTGACGGCATAGAGACTCTCTATACCTCCCCCTCCCATTTTTATTATGGCCAAGAAAAATAAGAATAGACGTTCTACAGCGGCACATTCATCCACAATGAAAGTTGACTTCTGTAACATCAGGGGCCTCCACACCAATCTTAACGAGGTCCATCACCATCTTGAGACAGCAAAGCTGACCTTATTCTTTCTGAAGGAGACCCAAATATCATGCCAGGCCAATACAGCCTACCTTATGTACCCCGGGTACAAACCCGAGCATAACTTCCTAAGCAAAGCCGGGTTATGCATGTACGTCCGGGATGACGTTTGCTGTCGCTGTCTAAACGGCCTTGAAGACAGGGACCTGTCCACTCTAGGGGTACGTATAGATCACGGTGGCCATACCCGTATCTATGCGTGCGTCTATAAGTCTCATAGCGGTGACCTGGGCACGGCTCAACTATTTGAGCACTTACAGCGGTCGGTGGACAGAGTAATTGAGCAGTACCCTGCCGCGGATTTGGTATTCTTGGGGAACTTTCACGCTCACCATGTGGAGTGGTTGGGTCGCACAGAACTGATTTTACGGGAAGGGCTGCTCACTACGCCCTGACCTATGGGTTCTCGCAACTGGTGCATTCTATCACTAGAAAACCAGATATCGAGACCCACAGAGAGTCTTTATGGACCCTCTGCTGACTACGTATCGAGTGGAGGCACCACTCGGTTCTTCGGACCACAGCGTCGTCTGGGCGCAAGTGACTCTCGCGTGGCCAGAACCACCGCGGCCACCTCAGTGGTGGCATGTCTGGCACTACAAGTCGGTAGACTGGAACGGACTGCGAGAATTCTTCTCGTCGTACCCGTGGAGGCGGCTTTGCGTCACTTCAAACGATTCAAGCTCTTGTGCAAGAGCAGTCGCTGAAGCGATTCTAACGGGTATGGAATGCTATATTCCCAACCGCTGGATCGCGTCAGGAGCGAGCAAACGGCCAAACTTCTGCCACTCTTGCCTTCCGCCGCCGCAGAAACTCGACGGTAGCCTTGCCCATGGCGCTAAGGAGAAAGCCGATCTTTTGGGTAACCTCTTTGCGTCAAACTCGACAATGAATGACGGGAATGCCGAGCCACCCATTCTCCCCAGCTAAAGTTAAAAAGCTGAAGTTAAAATCACACAACGGGTGGTCCGGCGGGAACTCAAGTCCCTAGATGCTTGGAAGTCGAGTGGGCCGGATGGTATATATGGCGATGGTGCTCAGGCGCTGTGCCCCCTAATTGTGTCCAGTACTTACGCAGCTTTTCGCGCTCTCTTGCTCTGCCTCGTAGAAGACTGAGTTCGTGCATCCTGTGCTAAAGAAAGGAGACAGGACAGACCCTTCCAATAACAGGCCTATTGCTATAACATCCCTTCTCTCGAAGGTTATGGAGTGTGTGATTAATACACAGTTCCTGAGATACCTTGAAGGAAGCGATCTACTGAGCGACCGACAGTATCCAAGCCGTCGTCGATGGCAGCTGCTCGGACCCCATGGACACAAACGCTGGTGTGCCACAGGGCTCCGTGCTGTCTCCGACCCTGTTTCTGCTGCACATAAATGATATGCTGTCGGATGACTCCATCCATTGCTATGCGGAAGACAGTACTGGGGACACGTGTTACACGGGCCGTGCGAATATCTCTCAGTCTAAGGTGAAGGAGAGTCGCTAACAACTTGCGACCAAAATAAGTATATATAAAGTATCCGATTGGGGTCGACTAAACCGAGTCCAATTCAATCCCACTAAGACGCAAGTGTGCATTCACCTCTAAGAAAACCGCATTTGTTGTACCGCCGCAATTCCTGGATACACCATTTCCTCGAGTATCGGGATCCTAGGCGTCGACATCTAGTACCGCAGCCATTTGGAGGATAAGGCCTAGCTGGCATTGAAGAAACTTGGAGTGTTTAACAGGGCGAAGCAGTACTTCACTGCGGGGCAACGACTCCTTCTTTATAAGGCAAAAGTCCGGCCCCATATGGAGTACTGCTGTCACCTTTTGCCGGAGCATCTGCATACCAGCTTGACCCCTTCGAATCGATACAAAAACGTGCGTTGAGGCTCGCCGACAATCCCATAGTCGCAGGCGCTGTGGAGCCTCTCAGCCACAGGAGGGACTGGCATCCCACACGGCAATAGAAATAGCACATCACCCCTTCGTCGTCAGTGGTTCTGGACTGTAATTACTTGTACTTTCCATTACTATTGTGAATTTTTATGATTTTTAACCTGTTCGCTGTACTAACCGTACACTATCTTGATTTAATTTACATTTAATTGGATATTAATAAAACAATTTATCAGTTTTAAAACCTTCTTTTAATACATAAGGCCTATGAACACCCCCACATCCGACATAACCTTGTAATTACGTACCGTGAAAAATTGTTGGATGTGACACTTCCGACTTCCCTAGTACGTGCAATATTGTAGGATGTGCCACTTACGACTTTCATAGTACGTGAAACATTGTAGGATATGTCACTTACGACAAGTGTGCTAGTATCGGTTTCGGTTAACAATGTAACAACTGCTTTTTCTAGAATTTCCTAGATTTATTTTTGTTATTCACATTACGACCTTCATTATCTTTCAAAACTGTAGCACTACGCGAAATTTGGTTTCAATATATGGGCATTTGTGAATTTGGTGCAAGTTCAAAACTTTATTTGGCCGTACTGAAAAGTAGTGTTTTTGTAGTTCCGACTTTGTTAATAGCTACGGTCGATATATATATATATATATATATATAGAAGACCATAGTAACTTCTCAAACGCTGCCCACTCGAGCAGAATACTTTCCCAAGTGAGATATAATATATACAAAGGTTGACAGTACGTCCAAGACAGTAGTTATTTGTTCACGATTCAAGTATAGTTGCACCAATAGTTACCGGTTTAATATGCCGGAAATAAAGTAACTAAATTCAAAATAAAGTCTGGTTTGCACGGCGAGCGGAAAAACTCCGTATGGATACCTTTTAAACACCAAAGGGGCTTAGCTAGTATATTATTCTTAATATAATGATCACACGTCTTCCACATCAGGAAGGGGCATGACTATGGTCCAGTCTATCCCAGATCAGTAGGACTGGTTATCTCGGACTCGAACCTACTAAAACTGTACGCTGAGGAGGGGTCTCTGTCCTCTACCCGCCCCGTACCTGCTCTTCATAGTGCCCTCTGCTACCCAGAGGGATGCGTGAAAAGCCTCCGAGCAGACCTCTACAGAGCCACTCAAGCCTCAGCCGGAATTGGACTTAGTCAACAACGTCTCCCCTGCGTTAAAGAGGCTCTGCCGTCTCCATAGCCCAGAGTGCACCGCGTGAAGGTTTCCAATCAAGCACCCCATCTGTATGTTATCTACATTAGAAGCATCTTATAAATATATTCAAAATATTATAGTTCCGAGCATTCAAAGTTCATAAGGTCGAAAATACTCGAACGGTAATTACAATTTCCCAACATTACTTTGTCGCTCGCTCGTCGCGACGCAACACTTGGAATGGTACTTTATTATTTTATACAAAATGGACGCTGCAATTACTTAAAGTTAGTTTTCTCCTGTACTGAATACAGAGTGAGGTTTCGCTGGCTAAACTAGCCATAAAATTAAAGGACAAAAAAGAATTTCAGGTGTGTAGAGGAGATTCTCACAAATAATAGATGCAATAAAAGGTCTTGGAATTCTTTATTCACGTGTTCCCTTCTTCCTAAGGTCCCGGATTTTTTATATCTATCACTTAGGTGGCTGACGAGCATACAGCCTACCGGACGGATAGTGGGTTACAGCAGCCTATAGACGTGCACACTCCCGCTTAACCTTCTAAAGCCCTTTGTGGAGGAACGAGGTGTGATGTTCCTCCAACACAAAGGGAGGATCCTCCGACCAGGCAAGGTGATCACGCCTGGCGGGCCGCGGCCCAACGATTGTCGTTGAGATGTTGTATATGTATTGTACCAGCGCAGGAACTTCACTTTCGCGATGCAGGATTTGTAGTATCGTAGTAGTTCTGCTTGATGTCGCTAGATGGTGCTGGGTACATGTGGTATCGCCACACCTTCTTGAAGAATTCCATATTGTAGACCCTTAGAAAAACCACGGCAGGTAGTTCATTCCACAGCTTAATTGGTTCCCGGGTCCAAGCTGTGGACCACCATTTTAACATTGTATGTGTCCATAAGTTTCCTGAGACTTTGCCTTCAACTTACATCAGTCGATGTGAAATTTTATTGACGTAACCTGTGTAAAAAAAAAAAAACATTTTCACGCTGGCTTTAGATACCGCGCATGTGTGGTTACAAATTTGGCAAATAATAAATCGACTTGAATGAAATAAAACGGCTGGAGCGTCCATTACAGTTCTTTTTCACAAGATGAAGTTCGGCTACAAACGATTAAGGATATTAGATTTGTTGGACTCTTGTTGACTCTTGTTTGACTCTGATTGAAAACATAAAAGCGAAGTTACTTTGACACTGAAAATGCCCTCTTTTAAATCGTTTATTTTACTAATCGTATGTCTATCTTTATTTTCTTTAACATTAATTAAGAAACCCTCAAACCTATGCCAATATAGATTACGACTATCTTATCGTACTGTTCGTATCGTATCGCCTTTTCTGGTATATGATTTCGACAAAATCTTACTCGCGAAAATAGATGCAACTGTCACAAAATCACTAAAATCGTTCCTTGGACTAGCGCACTTTGCTGATACCTCTGCTTTATTTAGGGATCAGAATAATTTTGGGATGAAATTAAAGAACCCATCGGAGCTCTATAAACACCATAGAGTTACCAAAGCCCACATCTTAGGTAAATCCCAAGATGACAGTCAGGGCACTCCCGAAAGATAATAACGCGTCCGAGCTTGTATCTAGACTCATATTCCATAAACGATTTAAACGAGCCCAGTCGAACAAAGTGGGGTTGGGAGTACGAGAGCCAAAAATGGACCAGGATATACTGAAGCAAGACGAAAATGATAAATATCGAGTGCACGCGATGAATTTGGAAATCCAAAACGAATGGTTGACAATGGGAGAGTTCTGCATACCTTGGCTTTAAAGTGGCGCACCTTGATCTATGAGTGGTCGCCGGCCCTGTTAAAATTCTATATTAACGCCTTTCAGATGACCCTTCCAGACCAGAGTTACCTGGTTAGGTGGGGGAAGGCCACAGAAAAACAATGTTATACGTGTGGTGAGGCAATAGGGACGGCTAGGCACATATTAGTAGGATGTAGGGTGCTTCTTGATAGAGGCCAATACTCACGCCGCCACGATAAGGTGCTTTTCATCATATGCGAAGCAATGAGTCTGACAGTAGCTAGAGCCTAAACAGGATTGACTACTAACAGACGTCATATCAACTTTGTGTCCGAAGGTTCATCCATAAAATCCCGGAACAAACCATATTCAATCTTAGTTACTGCCCCAGATTGGACTCTCATAATCGACACGTATGAAAAGCACTATAAAATTCCGGAGGATGTTGGGGTTTCGTCATCTAGACCGGACATATTTCTCTACTCGAAAACGACTAAATATGTGGTCCTTGTGGAACTTACTGTACCGTGGGAAACAAATATACCGAAGGACCACACACTTAAGAAAAATAAATACTATGATCTCACAAACGAATTAATCAAAAACGGTTACGTGGTTAATTTGTATGCAGTAGAAGTGGGAGCGAGAGGTATACCAGCAAAATCTCTCTATAACCTACTTAAAGATTTAGGCCTATCGAGAGCTACAATAAGCTCATTACTAGGACGAATGTCTAAAGCGGCACTAGTAGGTTCGTATCAAATTTGGTTAGGCAGGGAGGGGAACTTGGGTAGTGAAGGTGAGTGTTGATGTACATTAACAAAAGGGGCCCCTTCTAAACCTACACTTGGATCGCTAGTCCCAGGCAATGTGCCGGGTTCCCGACTCAGCAACGCGATGGACCCGGCACCCGCACGGAGAATCCATGGATTGCTAAGAATATCGTCTCTTAATATATATAAATTACGCGTCACGTTTTCTCTCCGCGATGGTCGCCTAAACTACTTAACCGATTTTAATCAAATGACCACAGCATGTGCAGTTTGATCTAACTTGAAAGATAGGATAGCTAACATCTCAAAACGGGGTTCAAAATAAGCCACAGGCGAAGCAGGCCGGCTAGTCGTTTTTATTTTTCTGAACTGTCCCTTTTTCAAATATCCCCTTTGAAAAGAGAGGCAGGTGAGAAGTACTCGATACCGGCGGGTTTGCATAATAGGATTAATGAAAATAGAGATAACTCGTGAGGTATGTATGTATCTATTATATCGTGCTTTTATATCGAACTGATATCGAATCTGCTACGTCCGCAAATCGCCGCAGAGACCTCCGCCATACCCTTCTAAACAAATTTATCCATGAAAGGACTCATCGTATCCATAAGCTCGCTATATTCGCCCTTGCTGTCGCCCAATTAGCAAACTTAATAAATGGTTGCGACATTTTTAGGGTCCCGTACCCATAGGGCAAAAACCCTATTACTAAGACTCCACTGTCTCTCTATCTGTCACCAAGCTTAGCTCACTTAGCTTAGCCGACCCACCCCGGCTTTACCCCACGGGTAACGATATGTTGAAAGCGCTGTAACACCTTTACTGAAGCCGTAATTCTTTTAATCTTCAAATATTGTATGGAAATGTACTGGTTTTGTTGACATTATGATCACTGCTCCGTTATACGATACTAACGTCACTCAATTGTTTTTCTTCCCAGAACGTCTAGACTAACACTAGAATTTTATTTATATAGTATTACAATTCAAATTGACTTTTAAGAGTTTTAAATATTATTAGCTATTACACATCAGACAGGCAGTATAGAAAAATGTTGCTTATACTTTTTGTGGACTTTTTTTTAAATCTTTCTCTGCGTAAGAAGCATCCTCGTACTGCAAGGAATATTCTTAAAAAAGAAATAAAGAAATCGGGTTAACTATATTCGATATTTGCGCTCATCTATAATATAAAAATGAATCGCTGAATGCGTATTCATTTTTATACTATAGATAACTAGCTAACCCGGCGAACTTCGTACCGCCAATATTTTTTTGCCCGCGTGGCGTCAGATCCCGTTCCCGCTTCACCCTCTAGTATATTAAACATGTATAATACATATAAACCTTCCTCTTGAATTACTCTATCTATTAAAAGAAACAGCATCAAAATCCGTTGCGTAGTTATAAAGATTTAAGGGAAATAGGGACAGAGAAAGCGACTTTGTTTTATACTATGTAGTGATTGTACGAAATACTTCATGTGCGAGTGTGATTCACATTAAGCCGTTTTTACGGTTCCGTACCCAAAGGGTAAAAACGGGACCCTATCACTTAGACATCGCTGAAATTTTCACAGATTGTGTATTTCTGTTGCCGCCATAACAACAAATACTAAAAAAAAACAATTAACGGGGGCTCCTATTCAAAAAACGTGATATTTTCGCCCTTTTTCATAGCTTTTAGCTTTTTAGCACGGAACCCTTCGTGCGCGAGTCCGACTCGCACTTGGCCGGTTTTTTATAGGTTACGTGGGTACAGACATAAGTGCATACACACGCATAGAAAACATAACTATTATTTTCAATACTCTTTAAAACAGTACAAAAGCACTCAAACACAAAACAATAAAGTTAATTTTGATAAATGCTCCCCAACGGTAATTAGATTCGTGGGTAGTGTTCAACTGTCTGAATTTTACCAACCATCATCAGTCAGGCAGTTAACTAGTGTAGTTTAATTCAGCCATTAAGTTTTAGATTGATTGCACTATTTATGAACTAGTCCGATATATTTATGATGGAACTTTGTAAATTTTAGTTATTAGTTTATTTATAATTTGGGACATTTACTCGTAAGATGCAGTAGCATATCTAGTACGAGGACCAAGATACGTGTTCCGAGTATTATAATTATTTTTATTACTATATTTGCCAGAAGGAGGGGTCATGTTTTTCGAGAGTATACAACGTGTCCCAAAATTCAACGATAAGCGGGCCCCAAAAGGTAGACCTGTCATGAGCACTCGAGGAAAACTAATAAAAAAATATACCTAATTTTTTTTTTGGTTACAACATAAATTTAGAAATTCTTTGAAAATTTACACCTTTTATGATATTTTGAGTTACCACGACCACAATTTCTCAAATATGCTCAAGGTTTTTTTGTATCGGATACCTAAGTAGTACTACTATTCACCACAACTCTTAAAAATACTAAAATGCCCACAGTTTTCACACAAAAATTGATCAAATTAATATTTTTCCCTTCAATTAAAAAAAAAAAATTGATTCACTCTACTTTGTCTAATGGTCTTGTAAAAAAAAGTATGGGCACCACTACGGCAAGTTATTTTTAAAATTGACGCAACTAATTAAGATTCCAAATGGTACAAAACTCAAAGATAACTAGTTACAAAAAAAAAATGCCCACCATTGGTAAACTAGAACCAAAATTCATAATTTTTGTTTGTAAAAATCACTTTTACTTTATGCACAAAACGAGTCATACGTTGCAAATTCCTAGAACTGAGCCAAGTGTGGTATCAAAATGAAGGAATGAAGGAATTAAAAGACGATTACAAAAATATATAATTTCAAAACTATAAACTATAAAATAAAATAGATTATCAAAAATAAAAATAAAATCGAATGATGCTGAAAAAATCGAAACAAGCTTTGTAGAAGGTGGTACCAATTTATAAATCTCAAACCTGATGAACATTAATGGAAACCGCTTGCGATAAAGCTTGTTTCGATATTTTCAGCATCAGTCGGATTTTTTATTTTTAATACTTTTTTGTTCTCTATAAAAGACACAAATGGAATATCTCATTAAAGATGATGATTATCGTTACTATTATATAATTGTAAAGTAGTCGTACCTGTATCGTGGAGATATATAAAAATAATAATTGTTAAAATGTTACGTTAAATTGGCGTGTCCTACATTAAAAAAAACAAGCTGTTGCTCAGCCCGTGGGGATGTCGGTTATCACAACCAAACATATCCTGTGATCTCATCTATCTCTGTACCAAATTTCATGAAAATCGGTTCAGTGATTTAGGCGTGAAAACGTAACAGACAGACAGACAGAGTTACATTTGCATTTATAATATTAGTATAGAATAACAATTTAAACACAAAGATGTTTTTTGAAATTTTTGTGTTTTTATGTTTTGTTCGCGATACACGCAAAAAACTACCTAATAGGTTGCCTTTCGTTTAAAAGGGCTTAGTTAGACCTAAGAATTTTCGTGTTTGATCGTAATCGGTTGATTAAAATCGGGTGAAGCCGCGTGCACCAACAAGTAATAAAAAAGGCAAATAAGCCATAAAAGTAAGGGTGTACTTTCTTTATTCAAATTGGTGACGCATTTAGGCAAGGTGTAAAAATTTGCATCTACTTGTAAAAGTGTCAATTTGACCTTGATGTCTGACCTTATTTACAGAACAAGGTCACACATTGAATAATTAGTTAACGAGCTAGGGTTTAATGGGATTTCACTTCCAAATTTAGGGATAACAGACCTTCTTCTAGTATACTTAATTACCCACTATTAAACGGATGGTACAGTCAGCTGCAGAGAAAAACCACTTTCCTGATGATGTAAGGACTAAAATTTTAAGGAGATAAGTATAAGATAGAATATACCTAAACAAGTAACTTTATGTGGGCACGTGTATATTTATCGTGGTGAGGAAGGTGTATATCAGAGGCCAGGAGTGCCTTTAACACAATTTTTGCCGGCTTGCTCTATAAACTGAAGTCTTGGTAGAGATTTTGACATTTATACTCAGACTTTCCTGCCAGCTTTAAAAAAGAAATACTTTTCGCTACTTTTAGACCACTATGTAACATTTTTCAATCTTGTTATAATTTTAGTAGCCGCACGACTCCCCTGGGAACAACGGGAAAGTTCTTTCCTGCCGGAAACGAGACCGCATATATTTCTCACCACTTACACTAAGTAGTTAGAAAATACAATAAATAATTTATACTACATGTTCAAAATAATCATGGGCTAAGTAAAAAAATCGCCCCCCTGTGGTCCAGTAAGTTTTTATTTTCTATGTTTTATTGTTACTAGATGAAAATAGGAAAGGTGCATCGGATACTAGGAAGTTCATTGGTGAAATTAAATTATATTAGCGTTTTTTAAACCACTGAGGTGGTAGGCAAGCACCCGGAATACCTGATGGGAAGTGAACATGTGGCCTATGGACAAGTGTAACAGGGCGTCACACTCTTGCTTTCGACTCTGCAAGTACGTTCTCGAGCATTTCTTTAAGAATCTCATATATTTGAAAGTTTCAAGTCGATTAAAATAGGAACAGTTTGAATGGGTCTAGGCGGGATTTGAACCTGCAATCTTTGCCCTACAGGGACAATGCATTGACCACTACCAAACCTCACCCGAACCAATCAAAATGTCTCCTTCTATATGTCTTTAAGGCAACAGTGGAGCATCTACCGATATTCTTACGAACTATCGGAACCAATGAATGACATTTCAATCATTTTTAAACAGTGATTATTGACTTCTCCGCCCAAACTATCTCATATGCCTTAAAAGACAGATATAGAAGGAGAAATTTGGATTGATTCGAGCGAGGTCTGGCAGCTTAGTGGTAAAAGCATCACCCTTGTTTATTGTATTTGTATTTTCCTATTTTAATCGATTTGAATCTCATATAGTAATAGTTAATAGCTCATCATAATACATGGGTGTCGTAAAAGGCGACTGTCTTACATGGTTCTCCAACCAACGGTACAGTAAGTAACAAAGTGCCCTTTCGTGCCCGGCTCACTTATTACTTGGAATCGAAAATCAAAGTTGGTAAAACTTGTGTGTAAAAACATCTCTGCATACCGCTTCGGGAATAACAAGGCGCGTGTGTATGTAAAAATAATATTGACACAGATATCTTTCACCCACGTACTCAATTTTATTACAAAAAATAACATAATCCGAGCACAACCCACACGCCTGATAACGTCTTCTGACTTTGACCGGACTTAATTCGTTGCTTGAATCTCAACAAGGAAGCAAGGCATCATGTTAATATTTTTCTGTAGGCCTATATATCTCGGCGAGGCTACAGACAGTGATCCCCTGGGCAGGCTGGGTATTTCGTATCGCATCCCTACTCCGAGATTGGCCTTAGTTGGCGGACATACGGACGTGAAGAATTGCCGGCTGATATAAATTAAATTAGAGTATGCTGATTACAAAAATATTCCCATGGCCCACAGAAAAATATTTTCGTCATAAAAACAAGCATGATAATATGTGCTATTCCAGATTTATAAAACAGATAAATTACCATCTTTCTTTCATGTTAAGCTGATGACTATTTTCTTCGCTTGTATTTCGTTTCCAATTATTATATTACTAGCTGTTACCTGCTTTCTCAAGGTCTAATCTACCCCTATACAAAATTTCATCAAAATCGGTTCAGAAGTTTAGGCGTGTAAGCTAACATGCAGACAAATAGAGTTACTTTTGAATTTATATTATTAGTAGCTATGGATGGCAGAGACCAATTTAAAATTTTGAATACAAAAACTAATTAACTATTTGTTCATTACCTGTCTAAGAATTTGTTATAGTTAGGTAATTAGCTACTAACTACCTATGAACTGACAAATAAAATGAACAAAATCTATCAAAACTTTGCAGTAAATAGTAAAGTCATTTCAACTATATACGAGTATAGATTATGTGAGTGAACTAGTGAACCTTTATTCAAAACTTTAGACGCAACTTTTGTAGGTACTAGCATGATATTCCATCATGTTCTATTCCTCGGTCAGCCTGGCCCAGATAACCAGACAGTGGACAAGAGGACCTCTTACTACTTTTCCATAGTTTATTTTGGTTTTGTTTTTTTATAGGAGTGACCGTTTGTCTTACTCAATGAGCCAAACTTTTATTTAAGGGTTTAGTCTAAGCCAGAGCCTCGTCCATTCAACGACAGGTGTACCTGCTTGGTAAAGTTGACTTGCATCCCGAAGATCTTGATCAATAATGACCCGGAGGAGGGATTGGGGATTTGTATAGTTATATGCCAAGTTTTCAACTACTTTCATTTATAAAAAAAAGCCTTATAATAACCCAATTAACAAATTAGCTGGCGCAGTTCAACGTCTGTATGTCTGCCTTCGTATCTGGAGATAAGAACCGTCGAAGAAATTGAAGTAATATCGCCAGTTGTTACTTGTTTGCGGGTACACAGAGGGTGTACGCCCGCTCCCAGCTATTTCCATGATGGACTTAGTAATCTTGTGTAGTAGTTGGTAATGCTCCGGATTTCAGGGATTTTTCTTAGATAAACTTTATTTTTTTGGAACAACAAACGCCTTTTAGACGCTTAGCCGGGAGGGCGGATATGGTTGGTAATTTTTTTGCAAGATATTCGACTACTTACGATGCAAAGATTTAAAGAAAATATGTGGGGTGTTCTTATTGGTTGAGGATAGTCGTGGTTTCTTTATTGTGATAGACACTTGTGGTATATCTAAATATATATAACTCAAAAGTGACTGACTGACTGACATAGTGATCTATCAACGCACAGCCCAAACCACTGGACGGATCGGGCTGAAATTTGGCATGCAGGTAGATGTTATGACGTAGACATCTGCTAAGAAAGGATCTTGATTAATTCTACCCCCAAGGGGATAAAAAAGTTTGTATGAAACTTTCTCAATTTTAAACCGATCGGGCTGAGACTTTACATGCATAAAGCTACTATGTTAAATCAACACTAAGCGATAACCGACATTCACGCGGGCGGAGCCGCGGGCAACAGCTAGTTTACCATAAAACGAAGTGATTCGGTGACTCTTCTTTGACGCAGGATAAAGTCTAGGAATTCTTTTCTAGTTCACGTGTTTCCTTCTTTCAACAGTCCCAGGTCTGAGGAGGTCGTCAAGCTGAGGGCTAGTATTGTATCATTTTTGATGTCTGTTATGATCTTTTCTGAGACTCTGCCTGCAGCTTACCATTATCGAGGTGAAATCATATTGACGTAACTATTCTACAATGTTTTAAGTCATTTACATATATTTACGCTTGTAAATAAACAATTGAAGCTCTGCCAGAGGCTTTCCTTTCGTAATCGAATGGTCAGATAGCAGTTGCTCACGTAAAAGCCAAGGAAAACAAATCAGAAATGGAAAGAAATCAATGAGCAAAAAGTCACACACATACATATATTCACGCATGTAAATGAACAGATGCAGCTCTGCCGGAGGCTTCCCTTTCGTAATTGGATGGTCAGACAATATTCTCTCCCGTAGAAGCATAGATAATACAAATAAAAAATAGGAGGAAATCAATAAACTAATAAAAGCGAACTAAAAACGAATGAGATAAAAATTCAAAAACCAACTGTAAAAATCGCGTCACAAACCAATCGGAAGTTAGTTAAAAGTTTTATTTCAACGTTAAAAATGTTGACATTAAACCACTTTTTAACGGATTTACATTTAGCCCGACGTTTCGGCTACTTTTCCGTTAAAAATGCTTTCATCTCAATGAGTGATTTCGTCTAAGCTTCAGACAGTATCATACTAAAAATGTTCACCATTTAAACACTTAAGTGCACTCGTGTGAAAGTGTGAATCACTCAAATTCAGACAAAACCTGTTTCTGAACCGGAGATGGAGCGTGAAAAATAGGTTTCCAGTGTTTCAATTAATTAATTATTCGTTTGCACAGTCTCGCACTGAAATGGGTAACGAGTGAAATTTTAATGAGCCCAACTCGTTCCGGAAGACGGAGTATTTCGTACCTCATAATATGATGTAATTCTACCTGCGATGCTTCGTTTTGTAGCGATTTAGTGCGCTATATATAAGTCTTTACGATTTAAGTTTTGATCTTTCTTTAAGTTTTTAATGCTATTACAAATGGAGCAAGGATGAATATTCATTAAGTTTAGCAAGTAGGCTACCTTTCATCGGAGGCCCGAGCCTGAAGAAATTCGGGCCGAGAAGGCCCGGCTCAACAGGGGCGTGGTGGCGGAATGGTAACGACGACTTGCGCGACCCATCATGGGGGAGTGGCTACAGAGACCACACGGCAGCCTCTCGTACCGGCTGACACAGATGATCACCGAGCACGGAAGCTTCGGGCGGTATCTGTGTAAGGAGAAAGAGCCAGCGTCCGAGTGCCATCACTGCGACACGGGCGAAGACTCAGGGCTGCACACGCTCACCGAGTGCCCGGCGTGGGAGATGCCGAGATAGGAGCTGGGAGCGGCTCTGAGAGTAAGAGTTCTCACGCTCGCCACCTCGCTACGCGGATGCGTGGGCGGCCGGCGGCGCCTTCTTCTGCGAGCAAGTAATGCTCGTGAAGGAGACAGCGAGGTGGGAGCAGGAAGAAGACTCGTGGCCCGCGCTGTGCGGCAACTGGAGCATCATATCGGGGACGAGTTGGGAACTCCGTGGTCCCCACATCCGAGGAGGGCCAGATCGAGAGAGATGGCCCTAGGTCGGCCAAGGGAGCGAAGGATATGCGATGCCAACATTACCTTCGGCTTTGCACTACGATCTACAGACGGCGTGCATTTTACTCGGTTCGAGTCTGACACAAGCGGGTGGGGGGGGGGAGCTGTCGCTGACTACTGCTTGACATAGGATTCAACCAATGTTCATGCCTTAATGATGTAATGCTACCTGTGAAGCTGCATTTTGTTACAATTTAATTCTCGTTTGGTTTCTGATCTTTCTTTGATGCAGAACGCACGATCCACCTGATGGGAGGTGGTTATTCTGGCTTAAGGACGTGTGCAACACCAGGGGTGTTACGTGCTGAAGACCCTGTAAGAACTTGTTTAAGAACTCCATATTGTAATCGCTTAGGAAAACCACAGCACTCTATTAATCAATTAAGTATATCACCAATTCATAGTTCAGCAAACCATTTCAATAGTAAATCAACTCTATCTTTCATTCGCCTTGTAGTACGGGACCCACGCACTCACGGGAAGAAATGAAGTAATCACCATAATCACCGTATTCCTTTGCAGCGGACACAGAAGAGTATAAAGGATGAATTATTTGACTTTCATGAGACAGTTTTATAGTAGGAGTAGATAAAAGTTTATAACATATGCTTTATTACGAACAAGGAAATAAACTTCATTGGGCTTTCTTAGCCACGAATATCTAATGAGAAGCCAACTCGTATTCTTCGTTCTGGTCACCTGTTTAATGTATTAGACACTAGCTATTGAACCACTTCCTGGGATAAAAAAATATCAATAGATTAGTCTCAGTCTACTGCTGAACATAAACCTCTCCCAACATGCGCACTTGCTCCTAATCCTCCATCCTCTGCATCGGTTATGTCGCTTTTTCAAGTCGTCAGTTCACCTGGCTAGGGGCGTCCCACCTTCCGTCTGCCTTCTCGCGGTCTCCACTCTAGGACTCGTTCGCTCCAACAGCCTTGGAGGCCAGCTTACTGCCACTTCAGTTTATTTATTCTGCGAACTATGTCGCATAAATATGTGTTATTCGTCGCTCACCCATTAGAGCGTGATTGAGCAATAAAATCTTCATAAAGTTTCACGCTAATAATATTAATAAGGATTAGGACAAGCTGTTGCTTGTGGCTTCGCCTGCTGGGACTTATTCCAAATTTGAACGGGGAATTCAGTCACACCCCATCTCTTTTGTCAACCTTACCGTTTCCTGGGACTCCTTAAAACTCACACAGTACTCCGAGTAGAGACACCAGAATCAATAAAGAGTATTTTAACTGACTTCAAAACGGAGGAGGTTCTCAATTCTATTGGTATTTTTTAAAGTAGCAGGTGAACACATAACGAGAGCGTTACGAAAAGGGTGATCGTGTAAGGCGAATGGAAGTTGAGAGGGAGATATAAGTTGGTGATGATAGAAAGACTCAGATTACTTATTTAAAAAAAAAGTGCGGTTAAACATACAGCAGATTTGAAATCTGACTCAATCCGTTCAGTAAGTTTTTTTGTGTCCATCGCGAACATATTATAACATACATACATACCTAAGGTCACGCCTTTTTCCCATCGGGGTAGGCAGAGACCACTTCTTTCCACTTGCTACGGTCCTGGCACACCTTTTTCGCTTCTCCTACTTTCATAAGCGTTTTCATACAAGCGCGTCGGTTTTGGGTACTTTTGACCTGGCCTTTACTTAAGACGTCTTCGATTTGATCGAAGAACGTTCGCCTAGGTCGCCCCTTACCGACTCGCCCATTCACTCTCGCCTCATAAATCTGTTTCGTCAATCTACTTTCACTCATCCTTTCTACGTGTCCGAACCATCTAAGCATCCCTTTCTCTATCTTTGTCATTACATCTTCTTCCACACCACAACGTTCCCTTATCACACTGTTCCTCACTTTATCTACCAACGTCATTCCAGCTATACTTCCCAGACTTCTCATTTCCGCAGCATTAATCTTACTTTCGTGCTTCTTTTGCCATACCCAACATTCACAACCATACATAAGTGTTGGAACCAGCACTCCTCTATGTACAGCTAGTCGCGCCTTTTTAGACACGTTCTGGCTGTTCATAAACGAGCGAATATATAAAGAGACAATAATTCCTAATAATATATTTTGAGTTTAGAATCAATCAATAGGCGTCGGTACGATCGAGAGGTCCCGGGTTCGAATCCTGGCCATTACACTACGTGAACCCACTCCTAGCACAAGTAATTTCGCTTAGTTGAACGGGTTAGAGGGAATATTAGTAATTTCGAAAATGTCGGTTGCTAATATTTTTTTAACCTAACCTAAACTACATTATTATATATTCTGTGCCTATATATAATACATTTTCTCTTATATCTTCAATATACAGATACCACTAATTTATAATATTTTTTATCTTGTACAAGTTAACGAAATCGTTGCTAAGTAAAAGAACCTTTTAAGCAAGTGCTTCTAGGAGGCAACATGTGAGAGCTCGCTTAGCCTTTAACTTAAGCCTGTACTTCACGACAAGAGATATATATTATAGCTGAATATAGCATGAGATAGACTACGGGTCTGGCTGATCTTCCAAAATATCGAAGATCTGCCAGACCCGCAGTTAGACTGGAAGAAGTAGACCACAGACTTCGAAGTGAAAGCTTTGGATGTGACTGGGATTAACGCTAGGTTGAAGAAGAAGAACGAGAAGAAGGCTCCCGCTCAATGCAAATATTTGTGTGCATGCATATGGGTATTTGCACTGGTCTGGTCGTGCCTCGGAGAGCACGTTAAGCCGTCGCGTCGGTCCCGGTTGTCATACAAACATCTATGGCGGTCGTTACGGGTAGTTGGAGCCCTCAAAAATCCAACAGCTGGTCTAGCTGCAATGCTTCGATATCGCCTTTGGGTTGTGGAGGTCAGATGGCTGTCGCTTCATCGAAAATTTCGAAGTTTATTCGAAACTATAGATACTTCTGATCCCGCGGCTATATAAGCCAGGATCGGGTCGCGAGGCGCACTGACTCATTACTTTTGGTGACCTATCTAGCTTACTGTCGTTATATTATTTGTTACTCTGCAATTAAAATCAATGCTTCTTCGTTTTACCCACGTTCGTGGTAAGTAATTTTATTTTGTCGTTGTTAGCTTCTTTCTGCAATTTAGACGATTCTTAGTGTTAATTCGTTTATAGGGCTCCAGATACGGCTCAAGAAGACCCCATATACTGTGATCACCTCGACGTCGACCACTGCCGTGCCCTTTTTTGTATTGGTTGCGAAACCGGAGAGGTCCTGCAGGTGCAGCACCTTGGCTGTTCGAGAGAGTGGCGAAAGGCGCTCCTGGATTCCACGCAGGCCGACGATCGGAGCGTAGGGTCACGTATCCCATTTTATTACTACACTTACCTATCCTGATAGCTTGTTGTGTGCACCTAAGTATAGGACGTCCCCCAGCCATCTCGGGCTGGCTTCTGTGCTACCGTGCTGCAGATGGTGACGGTATATATATACTAGATATGGTGACGGTATATATACATAAGCTGCTGTTTGTGATTTACATTAGTTTTATAAGATCATTACTCTGTATATTCTGTGTAACCGGTCCTTCCTCAAATATATATGTGTGCAAAACTGAGGTAAGCGTGGTTTCTCTGAAGTCTCCCCTGGGGTTCCCATACGCACGCGCATTCTTTTCTGCTGATGAAAAGGCGCCCTGAGGTACTGTCGAGCTTGTGCATCTCTCCGCTGGGTCAGCTGGTGTGTAGACCATCTGACACGTTCAAAGGTTACAAATTGGCTATAACTTTGTTCGAAACTATCTTTTAAACATCAAGACTTTTTAATGGTCACTTCGCACAAACTGAAAATTTTAGTGTGTGAATTGACATTTCTAGAAAAATACTGTGTACCTTCGTATATTTTATTATAAAGCCTGTCATCCATCGCTTCAATCGCGCTTATCTTACAGAGGAATCGTGCTCTCCATAATGGCCACTTAACGTCAGGTGGGCTTTTTACCTTTTAGCTAAAATTAAAGTATATCCTTTCAAACTTGCTTCTCTAAGATTACGCACATTCTTGAAAGTTTTCTTTCTACTAATAAGATGGCAAATAAGCACTTAGAAACTTATCTCCTCCTATCAAAAGTGGCTTGTTTCGTACATTACGGGAATCTCCCGTATGCCATTTGTATTTGGCTTTTTGGCTATTACGGGAAGGACTGCCGTCTAACTTCGCATCCCTGAGAGGAAAATATACGTCTGATGAGGATCTGTAAAATCTACTGGTGTAAAATTTGATGGCACAAATTCGTCACGAATTTCGGCCGGGTGGGTACCACCGTGTACGATTGTGAAAGGTCCTCCATAGTAATCCAATCTCGGCTGGATTACGTTCAAGGGTCAGCAAATGCATAGCCAGGCAAGGAGGATTGCGGTCGCAGCACTAGAGGGACCGGTGGGCGTCACACGGTGCTGCGACGACAATACTCTTTTGATGAGGCGTCAAGCCACCATTGTTAACATGGTACGTGTAATGGTGACCCCATTACCTGAGACTTTGCCTACAGCTTCCCATCAGGGGAGGTGAAGTCAAATGGAAGTGATCTAAATAAAATAAAAAAAAACAATTTTAATGAAAATTTCAAGTAATTTGTCTGCTAACTCTTATTTATTTTTAGAAGCCAATTGCTGTTCTTTGGCGTCGCTAAAACTTGTAAACAGCTGGGCTGATTTAGCTGATTCTGATTTTGAGGGTAGGTTTATACAATGAGAAATGAGAAAGTACAGAAAAATTGCGATGTACACGAACGGCATTAGTGAGTAACAATTTATTTTAAACTAGCTGACCCGGCGAATTTCGTACCGCCAATATTTTTCCGCCCGCGTGGCGTCAGATACCGTTCCCGCTGCACCCTCTACTATATTAAACACGTATTATACATATAAACCTTCCTCTTGAATCACTCTATCTATTAAAAAACCGCATCAAAATCCGTTGCGTAGTTTTAAGATTTAAGCATACAAAGGGATATAGGGACAGAAAAAGCGACTTTGTTTTTTATACTATAAAGTGAAGAGGGCTGAGCAAGGATTGAGGCAATTGGGATGATCTAAGGGATGAGTTTTAGTGGGATGAATGCAATATAGGCACATATGTTATGTGTGTAGTATGTATTTTTATTCCACATACATATAAATGTATGTAGGATAAAAACAACACAAGTAGCAGTAAAAGTGAATAGTCGATTTCGCAAGATTTCCACCGCAGTGGCGCAGATCACAATCCGATTGGAATAGAATTGTTATAATACACAATAATTTCCATTTCACCGAGTGGATATTTGTTCTGTAGACGTACTCGAAAAGATTTTATGAAACAGCTTCGGGCACTAAACGGTATTGGATTTGAGAAGCGTATGCGCTCTTTGGTGAATTACAATACAGAACACTTATTATATACATACATATTCACGCTTTCAAGTCCCTAAAGGGGTAGGTGGAGATGTAATGTACGAGGCGACTAAGGGAGTCGCCTCGTACATTACCCTCAGGAAGAGGTGCAGTAGCAACATTGTGCTCCACCTGGAGCTGACACGGCGCACTTGTAAAATTCCTTGTCAAAATCATGGGCAACATAATTGATTGTCCTGACTTGCTGGAGAAAATAACAAAGTTCAATGAATCATGTTAGCAGCTAGCATGACATTGATCCCTTTTTAGTCACTGTGCCCTCGGCAAGAAGACTTCTCTAAGTCGTAATTTTTTCAAATGTGCTTATTGCAGCATTTTCGGCTCGTAGGTATTGTGTTGTGCGATATAACCTTTTTTTTGTCCATTTGTTTTTTTTTACTTGCTAGCCTTTGCTTACAAATAACTATACCAAATCTAGAAGTGAAAACTTGTAATTGGCTTCCAGATGTTTAAACTGCCTTTATTTTTTTGTGTTAGCCGTAAGTTTTCCATGTACAAATTAATTACCTAATTAATTAATTACAAAATTAAAACACGACTATCCAAATAAGATATATTCGAAAAACCTTTTTAAAAACAATCTCTTTCTTTTTTTTTTCTTGCATTGTCATCCGAACTGAACGTGCATACCAAATTTCAGCTCAATCGGTTGAGGGCAAGTGCCTTAAAATTGAGTTGTAAGATTCCACCCGAACAAACATACATTGCAAGTTAAATAAAAGCTTGTAATAAAAAGGGTAGAAATGTATTTTCAAGAATTTCTTGGAAGTCTTTTATTCCACTATGATTTATAAAGGCTCGCAACAACCTGATTAAAAGACCCGGTAAGGAGGTACAACACGACGGTACTGCCGTCGAATTGAGCAGTCTGACTGGGGAAGTACCTCCGCCCTACAGAATACCGTGCTCACAATAACGTATATTTTCCCGTCGGTAAGTAGGGTAGCCAGAGCTCACTGAAGAGTTTTTGTGCTGTCAGTAGGAAGACCAAAGATTTTTTTTGAAGAAGAAGATTGATGAAGGCCTTGTAACGTAGCGGCAGTGCGTTCAACTGTCACGTGGGTAGCGTGGGTTCGATTCCCGCTTAATGCAAATATTTATATGCGTAACTATGTATGTATATTGTTATTGATCTGGGTGTTCTCACAAAAGTGCAATTATGTAGTTAAAAAGTTAAATTGTACCTAGATAAATAACACAAGTTAAATGTTAGTTTTATGCTTTGGGTATAGCTGTGAAGAAATTTGTAGAATTTGAAGTTATTACGCCAAAGAAACAAAGATAGACAGCCTCCGTGGCGTAGCGGTAGTATATGCTGCCGCTACGCAGGAGGCACGGGTTCGATCCCCGCTTTAGTGCAAATATTTGTATGCATGAATATGGGTATTTACATTAGCCTGGTCGCGCCTCGAAGAGCAAGTTAAGCTGTCGGTCCCGGTTGCAATGCGAACATCTATGGCAATCGTTACGGGTAGTTAGAGCTCTCAAAAGTCCAACAACTGGTTTATCTGCAAAACTTCGATATCGACTTTGGGTTGTGGAGGTCATATGGCAGTCGTTTCATGGAAAATGTTCAGCCAAATTCGCAATTAAGAGTGGTAAAGCGGACTCTAGACTTCAAGTTGAAAGCTTCGGGTGCGACTGGGATCAACGCTGGGATGAAGAAGTAAAGCAACAAGAATAGGGTGGAATTAATTAAAAAAATTCATCAGAACATATTGTATTGTGAGACTATTCTACTAGAATCATAAAAGATAATATGCCTACAATTAATTCATTTAATTACATTCTTCTTCTAATTTCCGTGCAGCCCACAACCCAGCGGCACCCTCAATGCCTCATTCAGATCGGCAATTGTACAGTATAGAGGAACAGCGAGCATGACAGGAGGTGGTCCATAGACTGCAGAGGTGCACCACAGTCTCGGCCACAACCCTCCGCGTCCAGGTAACCCGATTTTACCAGGTTCGCCTTATAGTAGCAAACCTGAGACCTCAACCTGTTTAAAGACTTCCAAATGGTAAGTTTACTTCATACCAGTATATTCCATTTAGTTAGTATTTCTAATTTATTCACTCTTGATCTCTTTCGTATTACTAATTGATAAATGATATTACGCCACCTAACTTCTGCGCTAGTTAGATTCGACCGAATGCATTATTTGCAAATTAATGGCTAAAGTTGGCATAGCGTTCACTCACTATGAACCAACTCCAATAACTAGTTTTCTCAAATTGATTACCCCGTTCAATTATCCGTAGATCAAATGTTACACGAGGCAAATTAAACCCTGCGGTGAGGCTTACATCTTGTAAGTTATATTACACATGAAACTTTAAATTTCTTAGCCTAGTCAGTTTGTATGTCGTTTGATGTTTTCAAGTTAGGGAGACGTTAGTGGAAGATATTCCCATCGACATGAGGCCCCAGATGGACCTTGTGGCAATAACACTTTCGGAACTATTTCAGTCGCGAAAGGTGGCGTAGGAGCGTAACAAATGTCTGGCCGTGCCGCCTCCAATCTGACCAGGTAGGAAGGGTAAACCTAAAGAGTGTGGAAAGGTGATATGCAAATGACTCGTGCTCGACGGCCAGTAGGACTTCGAGGAACATCTCTGAAGTCTGAACCCCAAATGAAAAGTATAGCTCCGCTCTGACGTGGCTACTGCCCAACATGAGGGGGGCGGATGACCCCTACAGGAGACTCTACGGGAGAATCGGATGGTACATGGCCCTACACGAGTGCCCAATTTGGGTGGATGCCCAAAGGCCAATATTGAGGCCAACGGGGTCATCAGGGAGTACCGCCGTACGATATTCTTCGAGGCGGCAAGTCGCCTTGCTGAAAACCAGGAGGTGAGAGCCCTTTCGAAACTACTAGGGTAGCGAAAAGTAGTGCGGGAGTAGGGACGGGTTTTCTTTGGTTCGAGTCCGACATAACTGCCCCCACCGGGTAAGGGGGTGGAGAGGGTTTGCAAATGAAATACCACATCTTTGGCACAGATAATAAATAAGACACCTCATTTAACAAACACCATAAGCACCCCTGATGTTAAAAAACTCCAAATAATAGGCAATTTGACTTCTTTTTTACTTTCGGAAAATGACCACTTTGTAATAATATAATGAATTGGAAAAGTGAAATAGTCTTACGACAAATAGTTTTAAATATATTTGATTTTGAAAATTTAATTTACGCGCCGCCCGAAATCGCTTCATACAAAATCGTCCGTGCTGTTGTGCGTACGTGCAAGAGTTGTAGTCCGTAATAAAAGTATTTTGTAATTTAATAAGGAATCAAAAACGTTTAAAATTAAATTGAATTTGATTGTTTATATTTGACTTTTTTGGGAATTTCGTTGAGCAATATTTTATTTTGTAAGACATATTTTTTCAGATCAAGTTAAAATATTAAGCAGTTAATAATTCAGATAATTATTTTCGTCCGTACCCAATAAATCTGAATAGGTACACACTGATGAACAAATGAGATAACCTAGTTTTTTTTTTAGCAATATTGTTCATTTATTTTCTTCTCACTCAACAGCCAGTCCCTCATTACTGAGGATTATGGCCACGTGAAATTGATAAATGGTTTTTCCATTAAAACACTTTGAATTGCCCTCTAATTCAAAGCTCTCGTTGAAAGGTAACATCATAAATAAAAAGGGAATAAGTAAACAGTACTTCCCTTTGACGTTTAGCGTGGGCTGTTGGCGATGAAGGCGCCATGGCGGAAAGGTTTGGCGCCAAGAGTAATGAACGATATAATTGTAAATGTAAATTAATGATTTCGTGTCCAGTAAGCCGATTTGATAAGGTCAAAGAGAATGAAAAAATCTGAAAGAGAATTTGTACTACTGGAAATATGGCAGGAGCCTTTATATCCGTGACATCACGAAAAAACGCCTTCCCTGGTGCGACCACGGTCTGCAGCCACAGCTTGGCTTTGTTGTCGGCCTTCATTCCACTGAACCCTGGCGTGGCAGGGGGTTAGTCGCGATTGCCTCTGAAACTTTTTGTTTTCAGATAGTTTGGTAAAACGCTATTATAAAACCGAAATAAGTATTTTCGGGGAGAATGGAGAACCGGGGGAATTGCGACTAACCCCCGGAAAGAAGGAGGGGTAGACCGAAAAAGCAGCTATTAGGTGTACCTAAAGAAGAAGAAGAAATAGAAAAGAATCTATTTGTTAAGTTTGCATAATGTTAAGTTTGCATTTATTACTTAGTTAGTATATGGCGTGTGGCGTCACTTCATACAATTTTATCCACAGACTTCTGCAGTTCACCTCAACACATACACACTCACACACGCACTGTACTTATTTACTTTATTTGATCAAACTTCAAGCCAGGTAGCTCTCTACTAGATACCCGTAGGTATACTTATGAAGACTTTTCGGAAGGTAAAACGAAATCTATACGCCCCTATGATCCATTTAAAATCCGTTTTCTAAGTTCAAAGTAAGATAGTGCCTTCGTCGTTTGAAATCTAGTAGTGTGAAACAAACTACTGCATGTAGAGTGGCTACGGCTTAAGGATATTTTTAATCTAATCTATTTTTGTTCTCGTCATCATCGTTCCATTGATCCTAAGCATTTGGTGGTTGCATCCAAAGTTTACAGTTTGGAGTCCGTGGTCCACTTTTAATGGTTGATTCCTATCTCTTCCCGTGGGTGACTAACAGTAAACAGACACAGCCCAAGATCAAGAGCTTAGATAAAGGAATAGGTCCACCCAATCTTAAACATGATTTGGGTCTTAATACAGCTCTGCTTACCTCTGCAAGGAAATTATCACGTAGGTACAATTCAATGATTATTTTCGACAACAGACTACACAACCGCTAATTATGCAACCTTAAAACTGGTGCAAACTTGCAATACTCAGCATTAAGGATCGCAAGGAAGTATGGAGGAGCAAAGAACTGCATGAATGATTTTATCGGGCTTAAATTTAATTTAATAATGTGACAATTAAAATAATCTAAAATAAATAAATATTTACATATATAATGCGTCATGGAATTCCTTCGCATCATCACCCACCGGTAACGTTCCCAGAAGGCTGGCAGCATTGCCACATTGCATGCCAATGCTTATCCTCTGTGCAAGATTAACCAGCCTTCTGGTCAAGCGTGGCGGCGATCAGACACTTTGCCAATTCTTTATAAAGAAAACGGGCACTTGGACCCCATGTCCCCAACGTTTCAACCCCAAACGGCTCAAAAACATAATCACCAGTTAAATTAGTATTTGCGCCGTTTGAGGTTTTCCGCAGATGCAGCAGCAGCGCCGGCATAGCCTGCTGTGCTTGAAAGATGTGAAGGCGCAAGGGTGTCGACGCACATTGCGTCCCACACCAAAGGCCTTGCCCATCTTCCAAGGTAGCAACGGCTTCGTATGGGCCCGATGTAGATTTAAAAGCATTTCATTCTTTCTATTTTCTATTTCGTGGTTACATTTCCGTGATCTCTTTGGAGAAACCGAAACAAAACTATTACGCTTTCCAACTTCTGACCTAATCCATAGATACTATTATCTATTCTGTACCTGAACGTTAAGGTACATAATACTGATTGCCAGACTACATTTCGCAACATAATAGAAATGTTATAGACTCAATAAAAGATCGCACATCAGTAACATGGTCACAGTATCACTGCCCCCCCTTCCCCCCTGGGAACCGTTGCGTCTGATTGGCCGGGAATTTTCCACAATTCGCTTCGAGTTCCCGGCCGCGAGACTTCGCGATGCTGACTCGACGGTGTGTGCCTTATGGCTCAAGTTATGAGAGAACAAACGTTACGTACGTATGACCTGGTATATTTAACAAGTTTTGATAGAGATTTGCGTACAAACGTGTGGTGACGGAGAATAAATACAATTTTGGCAACACCGTTGCCGTAATGTAAACATTGGCTCCGTGTTTAATATTTTAGAAAATTACAAATAGATTATATTTCTTTCATAAAAAGTGCTTATTACCTAGTAATACGTCCGGAAAATGTGCAGAAGTGTTATCAGTGACATACAATTAGTGAATTTAATAATATAATAGTGAAATAAAAAAATCTGTTCAACTAAGAGAAGTATCTAAAAGTGCAAAAATTATATAAACTATATGCTTTAAAACTGATAATATATGCACGTACTACACTTTTGAGTATAATCCTGTGGACAAGTGAGAATAAGAAGCTAAAATCATATAAAATGGGATCGGTCTGAATCAGTTACATTCAAACGTAAGATTTTTTTTCGCAGTAATAAGTATGACCCAATTTACCTAAATAAAAGCACGGTAATACTAAAGACCTAAAAGTCAAACCATAAAGAATTGTAGAAGAGGAAATAGGCGCTTTTATATTCGGTACGACACGATTTATCGGTACCGTACAACAGTGACGTCCATGCATGAAATCGACGGTAACGACAAAATATAAAAGCGGCAACTGGTGACTAACTACAACATAATTAATTAAAAAGTTACATATCTACTGATTTAATTTGAGAATAGTGCTTGCCAGATCTACCAGATTATTAATATAAAAATACAATCACCATAAAAATGGATTCCGAACCAAATAATATAACATATCGCAAACTAATCAGAGTAAGCTCGTACGATAATATTGTAGATGTGACGGTGACGAGTGACAGTGAGAACCAATCTGAACAATTGAATTCGACCATCAGGAGTATACCCAATGAAAGCTCACGCTTTGATATGGAATACATAAATGAACTCCAAGAACGTATACAATCACTAACAAGTGAATTATTGAGTGCTCACACCGAAATAGAAAATTTAAATAGCGAAAATTCGCGCCTCAAAGCCGATCTAAAAAACTCAATAAAGTTAAATGGCGCGTACAAAACAATTTGTACAACTCCTACTAGAATGCACAATATGACACCTAAATCTCGTAGCAAAAAAGCGCAGCAGAAATCCGTCACTCGGCCCACGACCATCGAAAACCATATAATAAAGGATAAATCATCATCACCACCACCACCACCACTATCGGATGATCAGTATTTACAAATGGTAACACCAGTAAAAAATATGAACGAAGTCTCGAAACGGAAAATAATAGTATTAGCAGATCAACAAGGGTACAAAATGCGAGGTATCCTTCAAAGACTGGTAGGTGAAAAGTTTATTGTTAAAGTTTACTGGAAGTCAGGAGCTCGTATGCAACACGTCTTGTCTGCTAAAGAAGAGATTAGTACATTACGCAAAACTGACTATGTTATTATACTGGGAGGCGTTAATGATAAACAGCCAAATGATTTACTGTTTCATCTCAGAGAGTTTTTGACAAATACAAATAATACGAATATTTTAATTTCCGAAATACCATGTAATAATTACCTAAACGAACGAAAATTGAATTATTAATTAAAATTTTTATGTTCTAAGTTTGCAAATTGTAAATATATTGACATGAACTACTGTGAGTTTGTACCTAAATATGGTTCTTTTGTGCTTCATAAATGTCAAATTCTTCTCAAAGAAATGCTACACATTGACTATAAATTACAATACAAATTATACTTGACCAATAACATTGACAAACCAAGGCATGATACTGTTACTTTTAAGACTAAATCGTATCATAAAGTTAACTCAAAGGTCGCAAAATGATAACTTCATCCAAACGGCTCTCAATAAGTCAAAAGCAACTTGGGCTGTTATCCGCGGTAATCAGAATAATACACCAAATAATCAAATTGACCACATAAAAGTAGACGGCAACATTATAGAAGAACCTTTACAAATTGCAAATTGTTTTAATACTTTTTTCACTGATCCAACCCGCCAAAGTTTATCAATTGACCACAAAACACCAATGACATACGAATTAAATTCTATATTTATGACGCCCACTGTGCCTAATGACATACATAAAATTATATTAGGTTTGAAGAACACAAATAGTACTGGATACGATGGTATATCAACTAAAATAATAAAGCTTGTTTCCGTTGCACTATCCCATATATTGAGTCACATAATAAATTTATGTATAACAAATGGTGTTTTCCCTGATCAATTAAAATTGACCATAGTCAAACCATTGTTCAAGAAAAATGAAAGAGACAGTATGCATAATTATCGACCTGTAGCACTCGTGCCTGTTATTTCAAAAATTTTTGAGAAGGTGATACATAACTGTATCTACAACTACTTTGAAGATCGTAATTTATTTTGTACCGAGCAAGTAGGATTTAGGAAAAATAAATCTATCGATATGGCAATCTATAAGTTTTTGTCCATGGTACTAACAAACTTATATAGTGGATATCAAGTCTGTGCGTTGTTCATGGATCTAACAAAGGCCTTTGATTGTGTTGACCATAAGGTTTTATTAAGAAAATTATACGCCTATGGAGTCAGAGGAAATGTCTACGACTTAATAGCATCATATCTGAGCAATAGGACCCAAGTCACTCAAATTACAAAGATATGTAACACATCGAAGAAAGTCGTTGAATATACATCAACGTGTAGAAATGTAACATTTGGTGTTCCTCAAGGCAGTGTTCTTGGTCCACTATTGTTTATTATTTATATAAATGACCTACCTAAAGTAACTCATTATGACACAGTTCTATTTGCAGATGACAGTACAATTGTTTTTACTGGGAATAATAAAGTGCACTTAGAACGAGAAGTGAATATGACATTAAATAATATAATTAATTGGTTGACATTAAATAATTTAAATATTAATATTGATAAGACAAATCTTATGACATTTAGAAACAGAGTGAATAAAATTGAAAATATCGACATAAATTATCTTAATAAAAAAATTGTAGAGGTTAGCACCACAAAGTTTTTGGGTCTGAACATTGATAACAACTTACGTTGGAAAAACCATATAGAATCACTGTGTAAGAAGGTTCATTCATTTTCATATGCACTTTACATGCTGGGAAAATCAGCTAGCCAAGCAACCGTTCTGACGGCTTATAATGGTTATGTTGCACCTCTCTTGAGATATGGTATCATGTTCTGGGGCAACTCATCCGATAATGAAGACGCATTCGTGGCACAAAAGAGGTGTATAAGGTCTATATGCCACTTAAAACCTACAGACAGCTGTAAGCCTTACTTTTCGCAATTAAAGGTATTAACACTACCATGTATATATATTCTGGAGGTGCTGCTATTTGTAAGGAAAAACATGCATCTGTTTACTAAATTAAATAGTAAAAGAAAAAAAATCACTTTAAGCATCCCATCAAACAAATCGACATTGATGAATAGTAGCTTTCTATGTATGGCTCCTAGAATTTATAATAAATTACCAAGAAAAATTCAAGAAATATCAGAATTAAATATTTTTAAAAAAGAAATTAAGATTATTTTGTTAAATAGGTGCTATTACACAGTAAATGATTATTTAAATGACAACACACCGGAGGTTAAGTAAATTTCAGTTATGACTTTGACATTGTTATTTTATATTGTGTTTAATTTTATGAATGTAGGACATTGTTACTTTGTATTATGTTTTAATCTTATTAATGTCTGACATTGTTATTAGATGAGATTTTCTGTAATTTTAATTGACTAATTTAATGTAAACACGGACATCTAGAATTTTGACAGCATATAATAATCTACACTTTCCCCTACTTCTAATAAATATGTAAATAATTATTAAATGCCCATTTATACTGTTAATTCTCTAATATGAGAATATTGCATGTCAATTTGGCTGAAATATGGTGAATCTAATGCATAAACTGTAATAACTATGTACCCATATATCGCAATAAAATGAATTTGAATTTGAATTTGAAAAAAAAAAAAAAGTATCACCACCCTAGCACATCGACTAACGGAAAAACACACAAACAATATCACTGCGAAAAAAGGAACCCTTTTTTTCTTGTCGACTAAAACACACGCTGTCTGTGGGTCGCAGGCCGAAAGCCGAAAGTGAGGTTGCTGGTGCTTCCCGCCCACCCGGCTGAACCAGGGCCACCTCTCTTGATCTGGCCCACCTGTGGTGTACCGCCGCGGCCTGCTTTTGCTAGAGTGGCAGACAGCTCCACCCGTAACCAGAACTGCGCTCCTGGGGGACGCGGCACATCAATATACAGACTAATCTCTTCAACATCCATCACCATGTTCCTGACAAAAACTAAAATAAATCCATAAAATCGCCATCGCTTGTGTCTTGTGTTGTAGTCGAACGAATTAGCGAACAATAGGGCACTGTTTACTCGGAAACTTGGTGTCTGTAATAATGTGGAATTTATTGCGCTTCACGAAAAGAAACTCGCATGGGACCATGAATTTCCTGCTACACCTCATTATCTAATATATAAAGATCAATGTTTTTTTTTTTTGTTTATTCGTGTTTTATACACTGTCGTACTGTTTAGTCAATTGCGATAAAAGCTCTCCACTTATAGCTTAATGTAAGCTATAAGTGGAAAACTTTTAGGGTTACAATTTATAGGTGTAATCAAGTTATTGAAGGCGGTATAAAGAGTTTATCATGCGTGTCGAGCGTAATACAAATAGGCTACTTCTTCATCGATAGAAAATCTTTATAAATTTATGAAGATATTGACAACGAAATTAATTTAGTCATCAAGATTAATTTTTCCTCTATTTTCATAACTAGTTAAAGGAAGGCTACGAAAGTGGACAAAATTTTCTCAATAAAATAACCAGTTACGGAAATAAAATAACTTTATCTCGTAGGTGTTTATAAAAGCGAGACGAATATACCATGTTTGTAGTTAACTTTAAATTAAAAATAAAAAGAGTCGTAACAGACTCTTCCTTTGACCTTTTTTTTTTGAAACGCTGACATCCACTAAAGTTTGACTTAACGGAGCCAAATGTCATAGACATCAATCTAATGATCCCGGTTCGCGATACCAGGCTACGCATTCCATTTAATGTTGACAGAGTCCGTAGTATAGCGGTAGTGCCGCGCATGAGGCGCGGGTTCGATTTCCGCTCAATGCAAATATTTGTATGCATGAATATGGGTATTCGCATTGGTCTAGTCGTGCCTCGTAGAGCACGTTAAGCCATCGGTCCCGGTTGCCATACGAACATCTATGGCAGTCGTTACGAGTAGTTGGAGCCCTCAAAAATCCAACAACTGGTTACAATGCTATGCTTCGATATAACCTTTGGGTTGTTTGGCAGTCGCTTTACGGAGAATATCGAAGTTCAGTTCGCAGTTAGACTGGTAAGCAGACCCCAGACTCCGAGTTGAAAGCTTCAGATGCGACTGGAATTAGTTCTAGGATGAAAGAAATTTCGCTTTTATTGCCTTTTCCAAAAGCGACGGGGGAGGAAAGCCTCAGCCAGTGCTTTATCCGTATGTTAGTAGGTGCAGGAGCTTTAAGATATTAGTGGGGTTCCTTTCACAGCCAATTCCTCCCATTTCCCACTAAATTACAGCCATCGATTACCACAAAAACATCGGCAAAACTAATTCCAAAGTACTAATCTCATAATTTCAAATTCCAAACGCAGTTTTCTTCGGATATTGCTTAAAAACAAGCTTTAAGATAACTTTGAACTGTTGTAAAGTCGTTCAGTTTCGCCACCAAGTACGAATTACTTCTATCTGATATATATCTCAGTTAGACAAGGATAAATTGCGTTAGAGGGAGACGTATATAGCGATTTCTTCGTTTCAACAACATATGTAGATGTCAGATTAAAGGAAGAGCTGATATACGCAGAGTTAATTTAAGTTGAACGTGAATGTACTGGCGGGGATAGAAGTGTTAACTGCTATTTGTATTTTTTAAGTAATTTGGGCAATAGATCTTGTAATACAATTGATTAATATGGACCTAGATAGGTGACCCCCACAACGGTTCCTATCTGGAGTAAAAGTTGGCCAACACTATCAGCAGGTTTTTTTTTTACTACTGAAGTGGCAGACAAGCACACGGTCCACTGATGGAAAGTGATTACCGTAGCCTATGGATGTGTGCTACACCAGGGAAGTCACTCTCGTGCTGCCGACCCTGTAAACACAGAGTTTCTGTGCCGTCAGCGTAGGCAGGAATAGCCTTTGGTCATCCCACTGACAGCACAAAAACTCTCCTGTGATCTCCGGCTACCCTACTCATCCACGGTATTCTGTAAGGCGGAGGTACTTCCCCAGTCGGACTGCTCAATCAAACGGAAATACCGTCTTGTCCTACCTACTAGATCTTGTAATACAATTCATTTATACGGACCTAGACAGATAACCCCAACTCCGGTTGCAGCAAAAGTTGGCCAAAACTATCCAGCGAGGCAATGCTGCTAGTGTCATGTGGGTAATGTTATACTTGGTGCGGTGAGGGGCGGACTAATGGATAATACAGATTTTTTGTTTTGATAGTTTTGACAGTAAGTGATATTCAATGTAATTTGTATTTATATGTATGTTAGTTTAATATATTTAATTTCATTATCATCATCATATCAGCCACACATAGTCCGCTGTTGAACATAGGCCTCTCCTATGGACTTCCAGAACCCCCGATCATAAGCAGCCCGCATGCACGCATCCAGCGCTTCCCAGCGACCTTGATGAGGTCGACCTTCTGCGTGGTCGTTGGGCCATATTTAATTTAGGTTATATTATATGGGCTCTACCAAAATCTTCGATACTGATCTCAACTTCACTTGATAACTTGTAGCTTGTAGCTGGACTAAGCTTTAATCTTTGCGTCCTTACAGGATTAAGGGGTCAGCGACAGTCAATTCCATAAATATTTTTAGTTATTTCTGACTTTTAAAAAGGATTACTCCTTGTTACCATCAGGAATCATGAAGGGTTATTTGGCCTAGGGGTTTTATATATATATATATATATATATATATAAGTATATGACGCCAAATGAGTTACTGGATGTATATATAGAATACATATATATATATTTTATATATATATACTAGGTTGCTAACTACGGACTGAACAACATTTAATCTACACTACTATTATAAAGAGGAAAGATTTGTATGTTTGTTACTCAAAAACTACTGTGCCGATTTAAAATTCTTTTAACATTTGATAACTAAATTCACCCTAAGTAACATAAGCTATATTGGATTTCCACAGGAACGTTTTTACCAACCGTGCGAAGCAGGAGCGAATCGCTAGTACGTAAGATATATCTGAAACACTTAAGTCGTCGAAAGTACACTCAACCCCAGTAGTCCCAAGGGGCCCGTATAATATAAGTCGCTTGCAGCCAAACTAAATCCAAGTCACCTTCGCGTTCCACTAAATTTATTATAATTGCAGCGTCGAACTATGTCTGGATGTGCTTTCTGTGCTGGTACGGCTGGGAGACGCAATGCGACGCAGCCTGCTTACAATTCAGATTAGATTTTGTGTTATTGCCACTTAGGCCCATATTCTTGAACTATACTCGGTCCTAAGGCTCGATGTATAACTAGATCTGAGGACAGATTTTTATCTAGATCAGTGTTTCACATTTGCCGGGTCGTAATCCGGTATCGGGTAATACAATAAAATAAAGGGTCGCACCACTCCCGTCCTTTTGAAAAATAATACCTAAATGAAGCTGGGTCTTCAACACTACTTTACCTTAAAAATAAATATAGAACCCGACTTAAAGTGGAACCAGTTTTTAGCATAAAATTTAATTCATTTTCAACAAAGTTCTTCAAAATTATTTAGTAAAAAATAAACTGCTCCATACTTTACACTAAAATTAAGCGACTAAATAGGTGATAACAAAATATTGTATGTACCTAGTATTAATAAAATATTTTTACTATTAATAAATGTGTATTATTTATGGAACCAGCTTGGGTCAAAAAGTATTCTGTGGGTCATGAAGGGCCAGTGTGAAAATTACCGAGCCACGGCAGAACAATGTTTGGGATACACTGATCTAGATTACAGTTCTAATGTCGTTTTATAAGTCGATTGTTCTAGAATACGGGCCTTTGAGAGGTATAATGCCGGGGAGAGTACAGTGAGCATCAGAGCATCAGATATCTTGACTATATAATGGTTACGGTTTAATGACTGTTTTGCTGTTCAGTAGCTAATAAACTCGAGCTACTTAATGGTAAGTGGTACTAGTAGCAGTATTTACAGAAAAAGAACACACTATTGTGAATAATTTTAAACAATGAAGCTCTTGCTACTACTTCCTTATTTAAAAAATAGAACCAGCTTTGAAACATAATAGAAAAAATCAACCTTATAAATGTCAGAAACCATACCGGCAGACAAACAGCCTGCCATATGTTCTTTTTTTAAACTTATTATATGTGGAAACAGGTACACGGCTTGCCTGATGGGAAGCTGTTACCATAAAACCTGTGCCTTCTAAAAACTTTTAAGTGCCCTCCTCGAAACAATGTTAAGCTTAACACGCATTTTCTAATGTCTAATATAATGGACTAGTGGGTGTAGCGGATTCTCGAGGGCAGTAGAAAATGAAGAAAGTGTAGACTGATTTGAACGACTATATAATTGCGAATAAAACAATACATAAATTTGCGTGGCAGCCCGTACAAAGCTTTCGATTGAGTATTTAATGTGTAGAAAAATATTACAGATTTTCAGATCCCTCCCCCGCGCACCCTGGCGTCCGATTGGTGCAATATCACGTCATGACGTGTGGCGTGATATGTATACATATGCAGCTGGTGCCTCAACAGCGGGTATCAATGACGGATGTTGTAAAACGCATGGCTACACTTCGAGAAGCAACTATAAAGAAAATCTCCTGTTATCATTTAAGACAGACTTAGGGAAGCTACTATAAAAACATAAAACACTTATACCATCGTTTTTTGTTCCGTAACTTCTTCAAGAGTTATAAATAAGGAAGAATACGCGAGATTTTCAATAAAAAGGTGAATTTTATAGCTCAGAAAATGTCTCTTTGTTTTTCTTTATGAGATTCGCGGATATAAATGTGTTTCGTACTGAGTTTACGATCGGCCACTGTGATTGTTACCTCGTCGGATCCATTTTTATATATGTCCTTTGGACATTTATATCTTTTGGGTCTGATGTAGGGGCTTCATCCCTTGTACTGGACATATTCGCAGAATATAGGAATTTCTTATAAGTTTTACCTAAACGTGTTTCTATTAGATTAACTTTTTACTTCTGTTCTTTTTCATAGAATAGAATGATCAATGTATGGGATTGATATACAGTGGTGGACACATAATTAAAGACACTTGGAGGATATTAATTTTTCAAAGTTTACCTGTCCTATATTTTTTTATTATAATGCAATAGGAGCTTGCAATTTTAATTAAATTACTCTATCGGTTATCTTGAAATGTTAGAAATGAAATAAACGGAACAAGGAAATCGTCTTCAAAATTTATTAAGTTTATCTTTATTGTAGATAGTATGAACTAATGCAAAGACTAGGCCAATTAATTAAAGACACACAAATTAAGTAACCCTAAAAAAATTAATATTGTGAATATTAAGACGAACTTGACTTAAATTAGTTTTAGATGTATAATAAGAACATAAAACTATGTTATTAATATTTTGTCGCACGTCCCTTAGCAGTAATGACAGCCTGACACCGCGTAGGCATTGAAGCGATCAAAATCGAAATCTGCTCCCATGCCTCCTTAAATACCGTGTAAAGTCGATGCACATTACTTATACGTTTTTTTGCCACTATTTTCTTCACATAGGACCATAAGTTTTCGATTGGGTTAATATCAGGACTGTACGGTGGCCAATCTAAAACTGTTACTGATTGGCTCCTAAGGAATTCTTTGACCACAGCTGAAGTGTGTTTTGGATCGTTGTCATGTTGGAAAGTCCATATCACTGGCAAATTATCCTCGGCATAAGGTAACATGGTTTCTTCTAAAATATTCTTATATTGAAATTTATCCATGTTACCTTTTATTTTTTTTATAGGTCCCACACCGTAACCAGAAAAACATCCCCAAACTTTAATATTACCCCCTCCATGTTTGGCTATTTTCTTTGTGTATTTTGGGTCCATTTCTTTTTTTGGAGGACGTCTCACGTAAACTTTTCCATCAGAATTAACCATATTTATTTTAGTTTCGTCGGAAAAAAGCATATTTTTCCACTGTCGATCTGTCCAATGTGCATATTTTTTGGCAAATTGTAATCTAGCTCTGATATTTTCTTTCTTCGAAAGTGGGACCTTACGAAAAACTCTTCCAAATAAGTCTGTCTCACATAATCGCCTTCTAACCGTTCTTGCAGACACTCCTCTAGACCCCCTGCACCGAATACTTCTAAGCGAATAACTTCTGAGCCTTTGAAAGGGTTTTTTTTAGCCAACAATGCTATTCTTGAGCCTTCTCGCGGGGTTGTTTTTCTCGGTCTAGGTTTCCTAGGCACGTTTTCCGTAGTATTAAACTTATTATAATGCCGGATAGCGTTCATAACCATATCTTTAGAGCATCGCAAATGATCTGCAATTTTCCTGTACGACCAACCTTTGTCATGAAAATTGAGAATTATCTATCTTGTAGAAGGATCGCAACTTTTGCTTTTTCCCATACTACGAGTATATTTCAATTTAAATTTTACAATAAAACTTAAAGCCAGCTTTAAACTGAGCTAGTTTTTGCGTGTCACAATAATTCGCGGCAAAATGGAAAAAAATTAAATGCTCCTTTTATTTTTATTTTAAATTTAGAACACGGAATACGTACTGTCTTTAATTAAATGGCCAGCGGCAAATGCATCGAAAAAGTTTGTGTTACATTTGAAAAAGGATTTAAGACTAAACTATTGCTTATATACCTTTTATACTGTTCTCATTTAAAAAATACGACATCATTTTATGTAGAATAATAATAAGAACAGAATTTATTCATATCTTGGGTATCTAAACATCATTTATTTTGATGTATGTGTTCAACATAAAGGGTGTCTTTAATTATGTGACCACCACTGTATAAAGTTTAATTCCTTAACAGTGATTATTGAATTGTAGTTTATTGTAGTATGAAGAAGGTACCTATATCCCGTGTCTTATAGTCGTCTAGAGGTAATCTGTGGTTTAGCCGATTTACGAGGTGTCGCCTATTAATAGGTAAATTTACTATGACCATTTGCTATACTCGAAGAATGAATCTCGAGGTCACGAGCACCCTTAAGTCTCTGCAGGTGCGTAGAGATGTTACTTCCTTAGTAGTATTTTACCGTCTCTATATATGTCCCTGTCACAATTTTCCCTGTAACTATGTATTGTCAATAAATGAACATATTGAATATATCTATCATGGTGAATGTTCTGATGAGCTCTTCCAATTGGTCCCGCCCTCTCCTTTCCTACAAAGGATACGGTGCAGAATATTCCTTCAAGAACCAAGCGGTTTGGTGACTTCTTTCTTTATCGCACCATTAAGACCTGAAACTCCTTGCCACCTCACGTGTTTCCTTCTTCCTACAGTCCCGGGTCCTTTAAGCGGGGCGTGAAAAAGTATCTGATAAGGCCGTCAAGCAGAGTGCTACCATTGTAAACATGGTACGTGTATGTAATGGTGAACCTCTTTCCTGAGACTTTGCCTTCAGCTTACCATCAGGCAAGCTGGAGTCGAACTGACGCGTCCTATATAAAAAAAAGACAACAGCATCTGTTGGAGATGCGAATGTTAAGGTGGATGTGTGGTGTGACGAGAATGGACAGAATAAGGAATGACTATATTAGAGGAAGTTTAAAAGTGGCACCAGTGAATGAAAAATTGAGAAGCGAGCGACTGTCTTGATATGGCCGGCCTCCGTGGCGTAGCGGTAGTGAACGCGGCCGCTACGCAGGAGGCGCGGGTTCGATTCCCGCTCAGTGCAAATATTTGTATGCATGAATATGTATATTTGCATTGGTCTGGGTGTTTCTATGTATAAACACCCAGACCCAGAACAAAAAAACGTATCTAAGTATTTTTATCCGCATTCTAGATTCCATAACACAAGCTAGTTAAGCTATGCTTACCATGGGTCTAGATAGCGTTGTGTGAAATGTTGTGGAATATTTATTATTATTATTATTATTATATTATGAGAAGAGATGAAGGTAATGTTGTAACGAAGGTTCAAAGTGGAATGAAGAGGCCTTTTGGAGTAGAGATAAGCTCAAGAAAATATGAATGGATTGCTTAAAACATGATATCACAAAGAAGGGAGTAACTAAAGAAATGACATCTGACAGGAATTTATGGAGGTGAATAACATGTTGCGCCGACCCCAAATAATTGGGACCAGGGCAGATAGATGATGATGATTTGCTATGGCCTTTTCCTGAGACTTAGTCTTCAGATTATCATAACGCAAAGTGACCAAATAATTGACGTATTCTAGGAAGGTATATAAAAAATTACACCGTAATCATCAAATAGATTCTCCAGGCTCTTACAGTAGCAACTGCCACCTGACCTTAAAAGAAAATCCTGCACCAGAGACTCATCTATTAATTCTACCGTACAACCTCTCTGATGGGATTGCCTAAACCAAAATATCTTATTAACTCCCATACACTCAGCACATTTGCTCTGTCTATCCATTAATCTACTATAATCCCCTGTTAATTACACAAGCTAAATTTAAAGCACTTCAAACAACCTACTAAATCCGCCTCACACCAATTAACCGGTACATAACTGGTAACAAACAGATAAACACCACCCGGGTATCGAAAGCGTGACTTATCGCGCCCGTGCCCTGTGATCAACCTTCGTCACGGCTCCTAACACGGGGATGAACGGGATAGATTAGGGAGATAACCGAGGTTCATTGGACACCATATTTCGTTCAAGTAATGTAAATTTTGGATGTTTGATAATAATTTAAATATAGACTTTAGCTGATGACACTGGTTATATTTGTGAATTTTAAATTTAAAACATATTGAACAAGGGTACAGAAAAACATTATATCCTGACCCATATTTGTATTTGCAATGGTAAGATTAAAGAAAAAAGGCGTATAAGGTGACTAAGGCTGTTCTGAGGTATTTTTTTTTTTTTTAATGATATTAGCAACTGAAATTATCGAAATTACTAATATTCCCTCTAACCCCTCCAACTAAGCTAAATTGCTTGTACTAGGAGTGGGTTCAGGTCGGTAGTGTAATGGCCGGGATTCGAACCCGAGACATTTCGATCGTAAGGCCGACTTCTTAACCACTAATGTACCCAAAGATACAATTATTGATATTCCTTAAGGCCCGGCAGTTGTTTTCAACATTTTTGAACATCAAATCGATTTAGATAAGAAAAAGTGAATCGCTCAGGCGGGACTCGAACCCGCAATCTCTCCCTTACAGGGGGAATGCTAAATCTTTATTGTACACCAAAGCAATACAGTACATGTACGGACAACATATGAAAATCATTCCCCATCTTTGCCGTGCAATAAAGAAATGAATGCTTGAGCGATGCGACAGCTTCCGTAGTGTAGCGGTAGTGAACGCGGCCGCTACGCAGGAGGCGCGGGTTCGATCCCCGCTCAATGCAAATATTTGAATGCATGAATGTGAGTATTTGCATTGGTCTGGTCGTGCCTAGGAGAGCACGTTAAGCCGTCGGTCCGGTTGCCATACAAACATCTATGGCAGTCGTTACGGGTAATTGGAGCCCTCAAATTACAACAACTGATCTGGCTGCAATGCTTCGATATCGCCTTTGGGTTGAGGAGGTCAAATGGCAGTCGCTTCACAGAAAATGTCGAAGTTTAGCCAAATCCGCAGTTGGACTAGTAAAAGCGGACCCCAAACTCCAAGTTGATAGCTTCGGATGCGACTGGGATTCATGCCAGGATGAAAAAGAAGAAGAAAAATATGAATGCTTGAATGTGTTTTAGCCCTAAGACACTGATGAATAATATTAAAAGCACTTCAAACCGGGCGCCGCTTTGATTAAACTGTAGCTACACTTTCTACCCTCAGAAACTGTAAACAACGCGCATTACAGACACCCATAAGTTGCCCCCTAAGGTACGATATAACGTTTTTGCGGCTGCTGAATATCAGTTGGGCTCATAAACGACCCCTGAATATTCCTTAGTGGGTATTCAAATGACTGAAACTGCTCACTACTGACTACTGACATAGTAAGTAACAGACCTTTATTGCTGGATATTTGCATATAACTAGCAATTTAATTGTTATGATGTGTTGTCTCAAAAACTTAGTCCGGGAAATATCATTGTTAACACAGTTCTGCTTACCCCTTCGGGAATGGGCGTGAGTATATGAATGCTGGCTTCTTGAGGCGTGACTGCTACCCGACCTCCCAAGCCTAAAAGGAAATCTGCAGCAGGGCCTTATCCGTTGTTTAGAAAGTGCACCGAATAATAGCTACCTAACCTATGGAGAAGGTACTTGAATGATGAATGTGAAATGTGGGCGTTCATACACTTCAGCCTTCCCCTTTGGGTATTTGCCGGTGTTACTCACACCGTAGCGTTACCAGAAGTATGATTTAAGGTAAGGGACAATACACTTTTTAGGAGAGCCGAAAAATGATTTTTTTCTTACAAATTCGTCTGTAACTCTTTGTTGCCTATTCCGATCTCTACGGTCTCTATGACAAAGGTTTTTTTAGAATTCTTTCCTCTTTAAAGCCATATGAGAAAGACTCGACGATCTTACTGGTTTCAAAAATAGCACGTCCCTTACCTTAAATTTGAAACAATAATAGTCCGTTACAGTAAAGAATTATTACTTAGAAAACTGTGCTGTACTGAAATTGTATCTTACACTACTGAATTTCTCTATTTGGTATTTAAAGTAAGTACCACGAAAAAAGAGGAAACTATGAGGTATTAGATCCGTTAATCATTTTTTTATCAAAAATCGGTCTCAGTACCTCAAAAATGTATCTATACTTTAAGGATATTTTTAACGATAGAGTTATTTCAAGCATAACAAACGATATAGCGCGAAATTCCAAATCCAAAATTATATATTATTCATTTCCGAAAAAATGTCCCTTACCTTGATTCATATTTCTGGTATCAATATGTATGTAGGTATGTATGTCAAATTAAATTACTAAAATGAAGATAAGAAAAAAATACCAATCGAACTGAGAACTTCGTTTTTGAAGTCGGTTAAAAACAAAGCAGTACATTTACTAAGTTTTTAAACTATTAAAAAGTTTTAATTGAAACTTTTGTTACAAGAAATAAATGCCCTATAGGTATTTACGTCCTGTTCAGTTTCACCCCTTACCGAGCTTTAAGTTTTCTAATTTATGTTTTCTCTTTGAATCCTCTGAATATAATACAATACACGTTATTATAATTGTTTATGTAGGTAATCCATTTAGTGAGTCAAATCGTAAACTTACCTTATCACTCGAATATCTTGTGACCACAGCTGCCTGTGTTACCCCAGCACAAATGAAACCTTGCTCCTCGTTTCAAAAAATCAACAGCGAGCAAGAATCAATCAATGGAGCGCATTTAGTAAGCTTTAATATAAATACTATTTGTGGCAATCTGAGAATTCCGACAGAAATGAAAACAAACTGAATAAAAAAAATGCGTCAATAACGTTTTCACTTCAAAGATGTATCACAAACAGGTAGTACTGGCCGAAAAGATTTAAAAAATATATTTAAAAATATATTATAAAATTGACAAATTAATTATATAAGTAACATATTGTTGGAGCCGGTCGGTGTCGACCATGATCACACTCATTCTTAAAAAAAATATTATTTTATTATCATTTTTGTCAGCAGACAAAGTAGTCGTAGACAGAGAAAGCGCTTTATTCCGCTGCATGGCTACGGCAACATAAATTTTCAATCCTTCACCGAGTGACGTTCTATTTCCACTATCTCTTGAAAGCTGCTTAGAGCAGAGGCGCCATTTCTATTTTTCTTACCAACGTATAACTCAGTTAGGCCTGTGACAGTTTGACCTTTATTTTTAACACGCTTTTATTAGTCTGTATTTCTGTTTATAATAACAGATTTTAGCAAATATAAATGTTGAGATGACTTTTTTCACATTTTGTGTATCTAAGTCCAAGTCTATACCTGCAATGTACCTACTAATAACAAATGTTTTGTCTTTGGTGTACACAATAAAGAGATACTTACTTACATCATGCGGCTAGATTTCTAAAATATCACTATTGTCACGAAATCTTTATTTATTACATTGCCAACAAACCGACCTCCGCCTCCCATGAGTGCGGGCCAGAGGGCGACGGGTGGAGCCTCGGCGGCGACGCACATACCGGGGGCGAGTCGGGGACCGCGTGGTACTACTTCCCGAGGAGGGTCAGACCGAGAGGGATGGCCCTGAGTCAACCGGGGTGCGAGGGATATGTCGCACGAAAACCTCACCTACGGCTTAGCACTACGACCCACAGACGGCGTGCGATATAGTCGGTTCGAGTCCGACATAACCTCCCTCTCCGGCTCCAGAGGGGAGGTATCCGTGGGGATTTTAGCCTATTGCTGTTCACTGCTGTTCATAATCCTCTCCCAATGTGCATTATTACGCTCCTCCTCAGTGTGCTCCAACCACCTTTTTCAGGTGGTCAGATAGTGGGTTCGAGTCCCACCTGAGCGATTCACTTTTTCCTGTCTTAATCGATATGAAAAGATAGCATGGTAAATGCTTCAAAATTTCAGTCAAAGCTTCAACATTTTCATAGTCCCATTCTCAATTTGACACTTGGAAATCGAAAATGCACTTCTCAAGATATGTATAATCCTTGTGGTTAGATCCGTGAGCAAGCGTAGTCGAGCTATATTCGCTTATATCATATTCGTGTCCCCTGACATCCACTTGTGTTAGTTCGCTTACTGTATTGCTCGGGGACTGCAATCCGGGAACGACTTGCACACAACTGTATGATTTGAAAATGATAATATTGCATGTAGAAGTTTGGTTTGGTGTACAATATATTCGTAGAATAGTTCTGACTAATCTATACTGATATTTTATAGCTGTGTCTGTCTATTAGCTTAATGCACCTAGACTGTTGAACTATTTTTGTTAATACGTTGAGTCCACTTACTCCTTTCAATTTTTTATTTGGCTTATACTGCTTTTATGGGCGTAACCACCTTTTATTCCCTCAGCCCTGACAGGAAAGCCTGCAACCCACTGACCTCGTTGAACTGGTAATCGCTACCCATATATTGTGTCCAATTGAAAAATCGCCATATTGGCGCAGATAGTTGCGGCACGCAGTAGTGAATGTACTTGTAACTAATACTAATGATTGTATTGGTACCGATATTTTATTATAAGCGATGGATCTTATATATCAAATTAAGAAAACGGCCATTTTGGACATGCTTTAAGGTAAACGCATAAAACCACGAACAACGTTCACTTGCAAAAACGTAAGCTGTCATTTTCTATGGAATAGCCAGTCCAGCTAGTTATAGAGGTCAGTGCTGCAACCTCATCCATCGGTCAGATATACCTTATTGTAGATGAGGTTTACTTGACCCGGAAGGTCTAAAAAATAAAAATAAAAAGTCTGAATCTCATTTTTTTGTGTACAAGTTCTCTATAGGTATCATTCTTTTTCGCCACTGCTCATCACAGATGATATTATAGTCACCACTCATCATCATATCAGCCTCACATTTTTTTTTAATCACATTTTATTTAATTCGATTGGATATTTTGGCTAAAAACCATTCGAATAAGCAATTCGGAAACTTTTGGAAAGCTACCAAGAAATTAAGTGCTAAACCAACCCTGCCTGTGAGTGTCGCTGGATTGACCAAACCGAGAGACATCGCTAACCTTTTTCAAAAACACTTTCGGGTTGAGTCTCCTCTGCATGCTCGCAGGGTGGCGGACGTGGAGGGTGGTGATGATTCTGGTGAACTTGCCTTTTTATTTACACCTAAGCAAGTTGCTGCTGATATTAAGAAAATGACACGAGGCAAGTCACCGGGTCACGACAGCCTTAGCGTCGAGCACCTGAAGCACGCAGGGCCGCATTTGCATAGAGTCCTTGCTTTACTTTTCAATTTATGTATTAGTCATCGTCATTTACCGCTGGACCTTATGCATACAGTGGTAGTCCCTATAATAAAGAATAGGACGGGGGATCCATCTGATGTGTCCAATTACAGGCCTATTTCGTTAGCTACTGTAGTTGCGAAGGTCTTGGACAGTTTGCTTGACCAACAGTTGTCTAAACACGTCAAAGATTGTGATGCTCAATTTGGGTTTAAGCCGGGTCTGTAGACAGAGAGTGCCATCATGTGCCTCAAGCAGACTGTTCAATATTATACTTCCAGAAAGACGCCTGTCTTCGCCTGTTTCTTGGACCTATCAAGGGCATTCGATCTGGTATCTTATGATGTGCTATGAGGTAAACTGTGTAAGGATACTACACTACCGAAGGAAATTGTATCGCTGTTTCGCTACTGGTACTGTAACCAAACCAATAGGGCACGCTGTCATTGCGGCGGTAAAGCCCATCATGGGGGAGTGGCTAGAGAGGCAACACGGTAGCCTCTCGTACCGTCAGACGCAGATTATCACCGGGCACGGTAGCTTCGGGCGGTATCTGCATCTGATGGGTATAGAGCCAACGCCCGAGTGCCATCACTGCGACGCGAGCGTGGACTCGGGGCTGCACACGCTCACCGAGTGCCCGGCGTTTGAGACGCCGAGGCGGGAGCTTGTGGCGGCCCTGGGGGTGAGAGTGCTCACGCTCTCCACCCTGCTCGCGGCGATGGTCCGCTGCGCGGATGCGTGGGCGGCCAGCGCCTCCTTCTGCGAGCAGGTCATGCTCGCGAAGGAGACAGCAGAGCGGGCGCGGCGCGATGAGCGAGAAATGCTCGCTGACATCGCTGCACGAGCTCGAAGGCGGCTCGGGCGTCGGAGGGCGCAAACTGACCTCCGCCCCCCATGAGCGCGGGCCTGAGGGTGACGGGTGGAGCCGCCCGTCATCCTAGCAGAAGCAGGCCACGGCGGCGGTGCGCATCGTAGGACGATGCGCGTCTCCCCACACCGGGGTAGAGTCGGGGACCGCGTGGTCCCCCCCTTCCCGAGGAGGGCCAGACCGAGAGGGATGGCCCTGGGTCAGCCGGGGTGCGAGGGATATGTCGCATGACAACCTCACCTTCGGCCTAGCACTACGACCCAGAGACGGCGTGCGGTTTAGTCGGTTCGAGTCCGACATAACCTCCCCCTCCGGCTCCGGAGGGGTGGGTATCCGAGGGGATTTCCCGCACGTAAAAAAAAAAAAAAAAAACCAAACCAATAGTGTTAGATGGGCAGAGGATCAATCCGAGGTGTACAGGATGGAGTGTGGCGTGAGGCAGGGAGAATTGAGCTCGCCTCGCCTCTTCAACTTGTATACAAACGGTTTGATCGAGGAGCTCAGCAAAGCCCGTGTCGGATGTCATATTGATGGACAGTGTCTAAATAATATAAGTTACGCAGATGACATGGTGTTGCTGAGTCCCTCGATTGGTGGTCTTAGAACACTAGTGAAGATTTGTGAGTCCTATGCGGAGTCACATGGACTCAAGTACAATGTTTGTAAGAGTGAGCTCATGACGTTTACATCTAGTTATATGAACTACTACAATGTACCTGGGGCCGTCCTCGGTGGTACACCTCTAAGTTGGGTTTCCAAATTTTGAGCTACTAGCTAGCGCTTTCCGGCCCGACCTTGATGAGGTCGTCCTTCCACCTGGTCGTTGAGCGTCCTACACCACGTTTGCCCGTACGCGGTCGCCATTCCAGAACGTTTTTGCTCCACCAGCCATCTGTTCGGCGCGCTGTGTGTGTCCCGTCCTGCCCACTGCCACTTCAACGAGCTTATCCGCTGGGCTACGTCGGTTACTTTGGTTCTCCTACGGATATCATCATTTCTGACGCGATCACGTAGGAAAATACCGAGCATAGCCGTTCCATAGCTCGTTGACCGACTTTGAGATTTTTTATGCGACCTATAGTAAGGGATCACGTTTTAGACCCGTAAGTGATCAATGGTTACATACACTGATTAAGGACCTTCGTCTTCAGGCACACAGTCATCACTACACACAGTCATCACTACAAAGTCATCACAAACATATCCAACCATTTTTAAATTAACTAATCTCTTTAAATAATAAAACACTAATTTAAAAACAGAATCATTAAAGTTACGTTACAACACTTAATATTTACGGTAAATAAAATACCAATTGTCAACATCAAATTCAATTCGATTTTTAACCGTTTCACTCGAAAAGAATTTCGTGTCGAGTGTCGTAAAATAGCCAGCTACTGTCGACCGGTGCCGTGCTCCGAACCTCTGGAGCGAATAATTCACGAGAATTTCAACCAATATGATAAAAGCAGATCATATAAACCTTATCACAATGTAATAAAGACTATCTTCTATTGTATAACTTGCTGCAAAGTTGGTATAAAATGGCTCCAGCAAGTAGCCGCATCGAAAATCCTTTTTAAAAAGAATTGAGCGTACCCTTGCAACAAACCTTTGTACCTAGATATAAAAGTTTATTTAAAAATATAGGTGCATTGTGTTATATAGCACGTTTTAAATCTTAGTAAGGTATTGTGTTCGTAAGTCGTCGTTGGAATAAAATCCCAAAATTCTTTTAGTTGAATAACTTTCGTATGTAACAATCTGCCTTACTACTTAAATACGTGCCTAGAGTTTTTTTTTTAATTTGTTTATAGCAGAAATACGTATGCTACATACATAAATATGAAATTTATTTTTTGTGGAAATCGCCGGCTCACGCTTTTTTTGAAATTGTTCTAAAAAAAGTAAAAGAGACGAAAAAATATATAAAAGAAATACGGTCTAGCGCCCACCGCAGTCAGAATGTATTGGGTACTTGACTATCTAATCAAATTAGTTAATTTTTACTAAACCAATCAAAACCATAAGTGAAAAGGTATGAAATAAGAAATTATCACCTACTTCTTCATTATTCTAACTTCTTTTCAAATCATTAACTTAACGGTAGAGCCATCTACCGACACTCTTACGACCTATCGCACCAATGAAAGATTATAAAGAATCTGTTTTTAATTACGTCAAACCATTTAATCACAAAATGTTACAACTACCTATATTATTGAACCTACTATAAAAATTAAATTTTGAAGTTATGGCGGTTCTTTCTTCACAGCAAAGTCCTCAATATTCATAGGCGCTGGTCCTATCAGCTCTGAAATGTCTTCCCAAGTAGAAGCGTCAATCGTCAACAACAGATCAGATTCTAAATAAGTTGTTTCCACTGAAAAGCAAGGATTGCACACATTGAATCTAATTCAAAGTAAGCATTGTTTAACTAGCTTGTGTTCCAGTACATTTATTTTATTTATGATAAATGTATTTAAATGGGCCCGTTTAAGAATGGCGTAAGACGAAACCGGTCAGGTTCAAAAATATAAATAAAATCTGTGTAAAAGTACAAGTGCATTATTCAATATGTGTAATAAGTTCCACCAAGTGCCATCAATCTCCAGTATAAACAGTAAATGCCATTATACGTAAAAAAAACATAGAATCAAAATAAAGTACAATAGGTACATTCAAATATTTGCACTGAGCGGGTTTTGAACCCTGGCTCTCTGTCTTTGCAGTCCAACGCTCTACCGCTACATCACAGAGATTTTTTGAAGTGAATACTTCTTTAGCGGCGTTGTATACTTTTTGTAATAGGTAAAAAATGTTAAACTCGCGTTAGGACACGTGACCTGATCGAAAATTCGTAAGACGGCGCAGGTCGCTTGCGCGAATGTTCGTGTGTGTATATGTTACGGCGTGCCACGCGCATCCATGGATGGCGACAGCTGATGGTTCGACCCTCTGTGTAGTGGCCACAGTGCTATGTATTCGTAAAATTCGTGTATATAAAGTGTTTAAAATATGGAAAAATTAAAGAAATTCGTGCAAAATTATTCCCTAACCATTCCGAAATATCAAAAATGCACAACGTTAATATTCAAGTTTTCACTTCTGCCGGCACTCCCGGAGTGCAACCCGTCGTTTTTTATGTCTTATTGATATAGATAGATACTAGCCGTTGGCCGCGACTCTATCTGCGTGACATTCCCTTCCTATTCAAGGAATTACATACTTAAGTTCCACCCATCCGCTCCAGGGATAAAAGTAGCTTACGTATTAGCCTACGTATTAACCAATCTAATACCCAGCATCTGAATACCCAAGTCGGCGTGCGTCTTTAGTCGGTTCAAACCTGACATAATCGCATATCCGCACGAAAAACATACATACATATAATCACGCCTTTATTCCCGGAAGGTTAGGCAGAGGTGAATTAACTCACATTTCATAAATCTGTATTCGGTCTCACGTAATAGGTGGTGAGCCTATTGCCGTATTCCGGGCACTATTGTTGTCTCGAGCCATGCATCTGAGGCTGAGTTTGGGCGGTACATATGTGTCTGATGTTAAAGTTAATCAGCCCTATCCCTTAGTCGCCTTGTATGACACCACATGGGAAGAGAAGAGGTGGCCCAAATTCTACTCTACGCGGAAACAGGGATAAAATTAACTTGCGAAAATAAATAATACGAAACTAATCATAAACTTCCCATTCCCTGTTTACCAAATCTAGTTAACGCTATTTTAGCTCACAAAATTAACTATTTCACAGTAAAATGCTGTTAAATTTATAGTTATTACGTGCTAACCAAATCACGTCGCCTAATAGGTAATTAGTTTACAGCTAGTTGAACTAGTTTATGATAATAACTGAAATTGGGACCCTATCGGAATTTAGAATTTATTTTGTATTAGCTTTTGCCTGCGGCTCCGCCCGCGAGGATGTTGGGTATCGCGACTAAACATATATCTGTGCAGCGGTTTAGGCGTGCAAGCTTAACATACAGACAGATAGAATAAGTTTTGCATATTTTTTTTAATATAGGCCACGTCAATTTGACTTCATTATTCGTTATTATTCACCCCCATAATCGGGAAGTGAAGTTTAGAAAGAGTCAAAAAGTAGCATATGTCTCTCTCCATCCCATCAACTATCTCCACTTAAAAAATCATGTCAATTAGTCGCTTCGTTTTGCCGTGAAAGACGGACAAACAAACAGACACAAAAATACACTTTCCCACATATAAAATGAGTATGGATAGAAGTCACGACACTGAATTATGAAGCGAGGATGAATGGCAACCCGGTAGAGGTCGACCAGGTTTCAGAAAGATACGAGATATATGCCAGTGGCCATCTCATCTCCAGCAACTGATGATCAAAGACAGCGTGCGGTTTTAGTCGGTTCGAGTTCGAGAGGGAGAGATTACCGAAGGGATTTCTGCACTATAAAAAAACAGGCGACCTAGGAATACATATACTAAACAGGATCGAGGGCATTTTCAAGTAAAGTTATCTCAAGAGTAGGTAGATACCTAAGAGCAACGAGCACAACAATATATTATATTAGGATAAAACGGTTTTGCTTTTTCACTGTAAATAAATACTCACGAGAGATAAGCAATACCTTTATTTATCAAATTAACTTTTCCATTTTTATTCTACAGTTGGAAATAGCACAATATGGCATATTGAACGATGGTATATTAAAAGCTAGTCCTAACAGTAGCGAGTAACTATGTTTTATTGGGTTTTTTATATTTGCTATTAATCGTTTTGATTATTTGTTTGATGTGACATTTATTTCATTTTATTGTTACATATGTTTTTTCTAAATATGTCATTGATATTATGTATTCGTCCAATGATAAAATATTTATATGCATGCTAAAATAAATATTTACACACCATAATTTAATGGTAGAATATACATGGGACACCCCTTTTTTGAGACCATTTTATGTACCTTCATTCAAGTAAATAAATGAATATGATTTGATTTGATTTAATTTGACAGTAATTAACCAAAGAGTTGCCACGCTTTTCCCCGCTCACATGGCCATTCTATCCTTGACCACCCTAACTAAACAAAAACTAAAAACTAAACCGGTCAACAGGAAGTTAATCCGAAGGTATTTACGTACGAAAAACAATGAAAAGTTATTTCATTGCCTCAGTTCTTACTCGTTCTAAGTGCCCAAACCACATAAGCATATCCTTTTCAATTCTCAATACAACATATCGATTAAGATAGGAAAAAGTGAATGCCCAGGTGGGACTCGAACCCACGATATTTCCCTTACAGGGGGAATGCTCTGACCACTGAGCCACCGGGCCACACCTGAAGCTATCCAAATTCTCCTATACTACCGTCTTAGGGCGACGGTGGGAGGCATCTACCGACATTCATACGAAATATCGGAAACAATGAATGATGTTGCAATCATTTTTAAACATTGTTTTTTGATGACTCCGCCCAAATAATTGAATGAAATTTTGAAGCATTTACTATGCTAACTTTTCAAATCGATTAAGATAGGAAAAAGTGAAGTGTGGTCAGAGCATTCCCCCTGTAAGGGAAAGATCGTGGGTTCGAGTCCCACCTGGGCATTCACTTTTTCCTATCTTAATCGATTTGAAAAGTTAGCATAGTAAATGCTTCAAAATTTCTCTCAATACAACATTCTCATAAAATAAAATATCTATATTCTTTAAATAATTACCTCTCATTTGATTAATGTTGTTTGCTATTTTCTTCATTTTCTCTAGCTCCTTTTCAATAGTAGCTTTAACATTATTGAAGAAGTCCGGATCCGGTGAATTCTCAACGGGTTTAGTTCTCGATTCCATTGCTATCGGCAAAACTAAACATGAAACACATTGGAAATTGTAATACCGTATTTTATGGTATCTGAATCCCTGAATGAGGAGAAAGATGGTGAATAGTGAGTGTTTATATACACAGGGCGGGGGAAAATGGATGTTTATATACACAGGGTGGGGGAACATGTGTGTTAATAGCTACAATTGCTAATGTAACCTGTAAATCCTCGAAGAGCTAGACAGAGGTGTATTAACACTCCGATATCGCCTATTGACTTCAAAGGGGCACTTTATGGAAAACCCGACTATTCCTTAATAGTCCATGGGAAGAGATAGGTTGATTCTATTTTACTTCATCAGGAAGTGGGACCAACACCATAGGTACCGTGCCGCAAACTATTTTTGGTGGTGAGAGATGGCGAAAAGTGGGTGCTAATAGGTACAGTCGCCATAAGTATTAGCTAAGGTAATCCAAATTCCAAGTTATCGACTAACCTTAGCTCTAAAATTTTACATAAATTAATAAAACACAAATTGTATAATGTTAAATTTAGCCCCTGTATGTTACAAATCATTTATTTGAATGTAAAGTTCGTTTGTTAATTTGTCTGTTCGTTTGTTAAGCCTCTGACTATCCCTTTGGAGGTACAGACATGAATTCATAATGTATTACATATTTTAAATGTACTTAAATCAATATTTTCACTTAAGTAATGAACAAGCTTTTAGGTACTTAGAGGCCATTTATAAATTTCAATAAATTGAGAAAGTTCTTTGATAGTCGTTGTCAATTAATCAGTCTGATCTTCACTGTAAGCAGCAGACATTTTGAAAAAGTATAAAATCATGAACTTTAACATCTTTAATTAATAAAAGAACTGTACAGTACTAAATGTTGCTAAGTTTGAAATACCTAATGGTCAATTTGCCTACGGTTTATTAATAGGTACCACGCGTTTATTTCAGGTACAATATTACAACTAAAATTATGTGACAGAAATTTACGTTGTTGCAAAACCGACTTCACCTAGTCTTGTCTGCCCTACCCCTAAAGTGTAATTTAAGCCCGCGAAGGCGCGGAGGGGCGAGGTGGCCCGCGAGCTGAAGAGCAGGTGGTTCTAATGAGCCCTGCCGCGGCTGAGGCAGGCAGGCGCAGCCGGCCAGTAAGCCGAAGCTGCGGTAGTGATCGTCAGATCCATCTGCGACGAGCCATGACAAAAGCCATGCTTGCTACATGATTGCTTGCATGCTGCAAGCTTGCTTGCATGCTGCATGCTTGCTTGCATGCTGTATGCAGCATGGCTTCTGTAACGGCGCCGGCGCCTTCGCGGGCTTAAATTACACTCTAGGGGTAGGTCAGACAAGACTAGGTGAAGTCGGTTTTGCAACAACGTAAATTTCTGTCACAAAATAGTAGTACCCATCAATAAACCGTAGGCGAATCGACTATTAGGTATTTCATACATAGTTCAATTAACTTTAGCACAATTAATTGTAGTTGAATAAAGCGTAGGTGAATCGTCCATTATTTGTTTTGACCAGTAGTTATTACAAAACTATGTGAAACGATCTTTAGGTGTTTCAAACAGTAGTTTTTTTTTACCGTAGTTGTCTTGAAAATAGTTAAAATAAGTGTAGTTATTATAATACGTAACCCTTCTTCTATCTAAGGTATATTAGATCCATGTAAAGTCATGCAGTAAACACATTGGAAAGTGTACTTTGTACACATTCCAATAATATTTATAAAACTAATAATATTTATAACATACAGAAAGAAAAATAAAAAAGAATAATTCCATACTCAAACGAGGCCGTGTACGTTCGTTCTTGTAATAATAAAAACTAATAAAAGTTCGAATTATTTTCGCAAAATATAAAAGTAATTTGATTTTAACTCAACACAGGCACTAAAAAGTAAAAAGTTTGACAATCGGAAACGCAAACGGAGCGGGAAAATATGCAGGATTTTTTTTTAGAATATGGTCAAAGAGCGCACGCGATCGTCGACAAACAGCCAGATTATAGGAGTTTTTAACACTGAAGCAGTTGGGACGGAAATTAAAAAGGTTCTAATATTGCAAAGTAGATATGAAAATAATAGCTTTCCAAGTTAAGTACTTTGAAAAAAAATTTAGAATTTTTGAGCAAGCTGTTATTATAAAATAACGTACTTAAGTAAATGATTATTATTAACCCGAGCATCATAACTATAAAAAGAAATATTTCAAACATTACATTGTCATAGTAACAAAATTCGCTTGACTTTTTTAGTACAATAGCAATAAAATATTCGGCCAATTTCTATCATACAAATTTCATGCTTAGTTTTAATTACGAACGTCATATATTAAACTCTGAGGATGACAAAATAGGAAAGGAACTACGATATTATATTGAGACATGAAACGAAAATATCGTGTGATAATTCACCGCAATGCATCGAAAACGTATAAATTAGCACAATCGGTCGAACAATGATGCCAATCATTTCGGTCGAGCGAACTAAATCTGTTTTTGGATGAGTTTTGGTATGTCAGCCGCGTCACACGCTGAATGTCATTGGATTTATAAATACAATCAGCTCCAGAAATAGGTGGCTACAGGTTTTCCAGGCGTACCGACCTAAAATAAAGCAGCCTGGATACGTTAACAATATAATTGTCTCCACTTGGTACGTGCGACGAACTATAGTGAACGTAAGATCAATCTTGGTGGTTTTTATTTAAATATTTTGTGAAATATGGATGAGGACGATGTTCAACAGTTCTCGTTGCGGTGGCACAACCATCAGGTAGGTGAGTAATAATTTATTTTATCAACACACCCACTACAGGGAAACAGGTACACTTACATTTTTACCGCTACACTATTTTTTGCTTCAGTCATTATTTATTGTTTGTAATAAACCCTAATTTTGAATATAAAATTCAAAGAGTAATTAAAATAAGTACTGTCGTTATTTTTTAATATTATTTAACTACAAATATTTATATTACTTATGAACTGCTATAAAATATTCACTTAATATATTTACATTATTTCTTTGAATATTGTACACATTTTAAAATGATAATGTATTAAATTTCGCTGTTTTTTAATTTAAATATCGCGTGTTGTATTCCTTTTTTTTTTAATTATTATGAGTGAATAATTTCGATTTCCCAATTTTATTTAATCTGTTTTACGCTATGCTGTACTGTTATATTGTATTTTAATAATGGAAACTTTGCTTAGCTTCTATGTATCTTTGCAATAAATTAGTAAATTTACTAATCTAGACCACACGCACACCCACTAATCGACTATATCGTCAAAAGCTCACGACTAATATTGAATCTAATATTATTTAACACAATTTACTGTTTAGAAATTATTGTGGTGCAGTAGCTATTTGGTTGAAATCCGTCACTGTGTTCAAATAAATCAATAGACCAGTAGGGTTAGCTTCAGGTATTTATCTCTACTTATAAAAGTTATTATATTTTGAATAATAATATAATTAATTATCATGGTGGTATAAAAAAATATCGCATTGAATAAAGAAAACATAGTTGTCATAAGTTGGGTTCACGATCAAAAAAAAAATGAAAACGAAAAAAATAAAAACGGGCGCAACTTTTATCGCTCTTTTACCATTCTTAATTTAATATGTTCAGTTTTAACAATTTATTTTAACAACAGAAAAGGTCATTGAACTGTAAATGACGATATTTCGAAATCACCCGTGTGACTTCTACAATAGGTATCAGCTGTGCTTCTACAGCTTCTACAAAAATTGTATGTAATGTGTATTGTAGGTATGCATGATTAGGGGGTGATGAGAATGGATTGATGAAAGAACAGGCATTGGTAGCTTAGTTATTAGGGAGTTGGCGTTACGATCGAGAGGACCCGGGTTGGAATCACGGTCTTTGCAGTACCGACGTGACGTGAACCCACATAAACCCAAATAAATTTCCGTTACATACTAAAACAAAAACTTCCTTTTAGAAAAATGAATTTCGTAAAATAATGAGTTTTGTTTTGACACTTCTCGCGCACCTACATTGTACAATATTTCTTAGACCAGTGGATTTATCACAGTACATAACACTACAGACTATAAATTATAATTTTTATCTATGCTTACCTACCCATTTATTTTTAAATACCAACTATGCTTCAAAATGGCGGATTCTCCAAATCAGCTGACTTTTATTTATCTTTTTTTTAAATACGCATGAAAATGACGGATTTTTTTAAATCAACTGCTGTCTATCGAAATACTAAAATGATTACCAATTTTTTTTTAACAGAACAGCGTTATAGGTGCTTTGGGACGCATGTTCAGTACAGGCACCCTGACGGATGTAACCCTCAGCGCCAGTGGTACTACGGTGAAGGCACACAGACTGGTGTTGGCATCATGTAGCCAGTACTTCGCTCAACTGTTTAAGGTTCATAGACTTACTTAATTTTTATTAGTAGGCCCTTACTGAAATTATTCGTAGGTAAAGGCCGTAGTGTATAACACAAACTTTTGATCACTGATAATATAATTGGATACACAAAGTACTACTAGTTTGACTGACTTGTCAAATAAGTAACTTTTTACTCAACGTTAAAATGGTAAAATAAAAGGAAAATTGTATGAAAAATTGATTTGTGACGTCATAATATTTAACAGTCAAAACATATACTATTATAGGTTGGGTAGATGATTAAAAATAATTAAAAACGATAAAATAAGAACCGACGCAACTGTTATCACTCCTTTACCATTCTTAATTTAAAAAGTTCAGCTATTTTTTTTAACAACAGTAAAGTACCCAATTTTATTTAAGATTGTACTCGAAATCCTTACCTCATTCAAAACAGGTAAGGCTAAGGCTTATTGGGTGAAAAGTACCGGGTTCGAATCCTGGCCGTTACACTACCGACATGAACCCACTCCCAACACAAGCAATTTAGCTTAGCTAGAGAGATTAACAGGAATCCTAGTAACTTTGTGTTTTTTGGCACATTAAACTCTACAGGTCCAAATCACGATATTGTATTGCAATAAATATTAACCTCTCAGAATATAAAAATAAAAGTATTTTTAACGGATTCTTTATATTATTAAAATTTAACCCGACGTATCAGCTATTTTTTTTATAGCAATCAAGCACACGGTCCACTGATGGAAAGTGGTTAACGTGGCCTATGGACGTGTGCAACACCAGGGGAGTCACACTCGTGCCGCCAACCCTGTAAACACAGGAGTTTCTGTGCCGTCAGTGTAGAAGTCAAAGCAGTAATAGTCTTTGACAGCACAAAAAGTCTCCAGTGAGCTCTGGCTACCCTATTCACCGCCGGAAACACAGCACGAGGTTATTATGGCCACGGTATTCTGTAGGGCGGAGGTACTTCCCCAGTCGGATTGCTCAATTGGACGGAAATACCGTCTTTTGTTTGTATTGCATTGATTTTCACGTCAACTTCAGACACACTTAGAATATTGTCACTCTACCGCCAAAACTGTCGTTTTTCAGGAAGTAGAAGCTGAAAATAATACCCTTGTGGTGGTCCTGGGCTGTGATGCTGCAGAGCTAAGGCTACTCCTCACGTTCATGTACACGGGAGAGGTGACTGCCTCCAAGAAAGTCTTACCATCCCTACTGAGGCTCGCGCAGACTTTGAAGGTGTCTGGTCTCACCGACGCTGATACGGTTGGTTCTTTATTTAACCCATTTAAGAAAAAGAGAAGGTTATTATACTAAGTATATTATAACGTAACGTAAGGAAGGCATTAACTATGGAAGTGGATGGCTACAAGGGGAGAAGAAGACCTAAAAGGATTTGGATGGACTGTGAAAGATGAAATGGTTAAGAAGGGAGTGAATATTGAGATGACTGCAACTAGAGATGAATAGAAAAAACACACATGTTGAATTAAAGGGAGGCGTAAAATCACAGCCTGGGCCTCGATTCTACTAAAGTAAAACCATTGGCATAACACGGACACTGCAAAAATTACCCATTTAATTTTAAACTTTAAAGTCATGGAATTAAAGTCTAATATTTTGTAGAGTGAATGAAAAAGTGAAATGTGACACTCTTCAATTAATTTTGGACTTTAAGTATAAAATTTAATGCCATTTATTACAGTGTCTGTGGTATGACAATTGATTTGGCTTTTGCAGAATCAAGGGCCTGGTAGTGGTCCTGGGCCACAGACAACATGAGTAATCGTAGTCATAGCTCTGCAGCATCACAATGCTGTTAGGACTCGTGCACACTTTGAATGTGTCTCGTTTCACCGACACTGATACGGTTGGCTCTTTTTTTGACCTACTGCAGAAAAAGAGAAGATATATTCATACTTAATACATGCTATAAATACGAAAGTAACTCTGTCTGTCTGTTACGCTTTCACGCCTAAACCAGTGAACTGATTTTAATGAAATTTGGTACAGAGAGACTAGAAAAGGACAAGGACAAGCTTTGGGAAGGACATACGCTATGTTTAGTCCCGATAACCGACATCCATGATGCTGGCGGGGCCGCGGGCAATAGCTAGTAAAGGATACCTATTAAAACTGTTTCGATGTTATAATATTTACTTTTTGGTAAAGTATGATTTGATTTCCAACGATGTAAAATTTCCTTTCTGGCAACACTAATGCAAGCATTAATAACCACATACCTGTTCGCTATCTGCTATTGTAAGCACCCTTGGTACGTGCTTTCTGTCTTCAGTCATAGTTCCAAGAACTCAAATAAATTTTCAATATTTTACAGAATTCTACTCTCACACCCACGGAATCGGAACCCCTCCAAGACGAAACAACCTCACCCGTGAACCTGGAAATTAAAAACGACGTTCAACCCCAAATAGTCAACGATAACTCTAGTTCCAGTTCCAAGTTGAACTACGATGATATGCTGTCGCCGACGAACGAGAAAGAAGCTAATTTTATTAATGATTACATGAGAAAGAGTGAGAAGGATAGACTGAGCAAGCTGGACCAGATTGTCCAGAATCTGTATAGCACCCACAAAATTGGCAATCCGGCCGCGACTATGGTGACTGGTGGTGAGTAAAAGTACTAAAAAGCCTTTGAAGCTGTACAGTGATTTTTCATTCACAGTTCTCAGTTGTAACGACCAGTCATTTGTTAGACCAGTTGTTGTACTTTTTGGCGCTCCTACTACCCGTAACGTCTGCCATAGCAGCCGGGACCGACGGCTTAATGTGCTCTCCGAGGCACGACCACACCAATACAAATACCGATTCTTTTTCATCCTATATCTTTTTCATCTTTTTCATCCTAGCGTTAATCCCAGTCGCATCCGAAGCCTTTCAACTTGGAGTCTGGGGTCCGCTTCTTACCAGTCTAACTGCGGATTTAGCTAAACTTCGATATTTTCCGTGAAGCGACTGCCACCTGACCTCCATAATCCAAAGGCGATATCGAAGCATTACAGCTAGACCAGTAGTTGGATTTTTGAGGGCTCCAACTACCCGTAACGACTGCCATAGATAGATGTTTGTATGACAACCAGGACCGACGGCTTAACGTGCTTTCCGAGGCACGACCAGACCTATGCAAATACCCATATTCATACATACAAATATTTGCACTGAGCGGGGATCGAACCCGCGCCTCCTGCGCAGCGGCCGCTTTCACTACCGCTACGCCACAGAGGCTGTCCAATACAAATACCGATTAAATAACACCAAATACCAACCAAATGTACAAATACCAATTCATAACATACAAATATTTGCACTGAACAGGCATCGAACCCGCACCTCCTGCGTAGTGGCCGATCTGTTGGGGGTTGGTTAACTAGTAGTAAATAGGTCCTTTATGCTAAAGTTTTTAAATTGCCTATTTATTTAGTTCGAATCATACCTACATTGTTTTTACAGAATGAATCCAAGAAAACAATGCAGTACATAATTTTTACCTATAATACTGTAATATAATAATATCGCCTCTTTGCTTCAATAACGTGACATATCCGAAAAATCGTTTTTTTTATTGTTTGATAATTAAAACCGCCGTATCCGATTTTATTTTCTCACAAAACGTGGTATTTTTTACGCGCGAAATAGCTAATCTGTGGGTGAAAAAGACAGCGCCACTGTGATAGATCACAATATCACGTTGTCTCTTACTGCGGAGAGGTTTGATGCGACAACGCAACATAATAGTAGCCACCGCGCGCTTGCAGCGGAAGGTGTTAAAGAATTTCTGCAAAAACGTGACTTATCGACCATATCGCGTTTTAATTGCAAAGGTAAGGTTCATTTTAAATACGATTTTTAATTTTATAATGTGATATGTAACTTTGACACATTGATATTGAAAAATAATACGGAAGGTCGATTGTTATATTATGTTTATGTCACACTGCTGCCGAAAGGCTGTTAGTTTTGCTTTGTCTTAACTTACGATGTAACATTGTAGGTAATAAAACTTTTTCTAATATAAAATTTAAGCTATAGATAATTGTTTATGTCTCGTTTTAGAACAAAAATAAATTTGTTTTCTTGGAATTATTTCCAAATAGTACTTTGTTAATGCTAAAACTAATAGCCATTGGTACTTAATTTTTCAGATGGAACCTAGAAGTAAAAAACTAGTTAAACTGGCAATGACAATGGAACATGCAAATATTCCTGAAATAAACACAAGTGTAGGTAACTACGTATTTGTATGTAGGCATAACCATAAATCTTAGTATACCTACTTCGCTGTGCGAGATACCAACGACTTAAATACTAGTTCTATCTACTATTTAAATAATGCACAGAAATATGGGTACTAAGTGATAATAATATTTTAGTAATAATGTTTGATTCGTACAAATCCTAATCTATGCCTCATAATAAAACTAATTAATTACGTCTGCGAGTTCGTTAGTTAGTTTGTTACGCTGTCACGCCTACTATAGTAGTTATTCAAGTGATTATTACACGCTATTATTCTCGAACACGTTATCAGGCGTGCATAGTAGGTTAAAAAAGGTACATTATAAATCAAAGAAGGTACTAAAATATTTTAAAGATTTAAAGCAACAGAACGTCTTTTGTTTTAGAAAATTACACAATGCTAAGCGTGGAGGATGCAAATATAGAGGATGTAATGGACGTAAATGAAGTTGTAGATACTGTAGCAGAAAAAAAAACTGAGACAACTGTTCTTGAGACTTTACCTTCAGCTTACCATCAGGCGAGGTAAAGTCAAATTGACGTGTCCTATTTATAAAAAAAAATCTAATTGCCATCGTTGTGATTCAACTAGTAGTAGCAGTAGTTCGTCGACTGACTCCTCATCGTCATCAAGCAGATTTAAGCTAAAGATGCTTTAACTTGTCTAGTAAAATGTGATCTCGGCTCCACGTCATAATTTCGAAATAATCTGGCCGACCGTCAAAATTCCGAACGCTCATTTCGCCGATAATTAATTCAACGAATGGTTGTATGGTCGACTGTTAAAACTCCGAATGGTCATTTCGCCGATGATCAGTTTTACGAATGATTGTATGGTCGACTGTTAAAACTTCGAAAGCTTATTACGCCGATGATGAACTTTATCATTATTTGTGGTATTATGTTGTGATGAAGAAATCCGTTTAATCACAGTGTAGAGACACAGTGCAGCGTTACGCTGATGTGGCACAGTTCAATGGGTCTAGTTCATAATATCAACAGTCACTATATCGATGATCGCTGTATCGAAAATTCCATCGACAGGCTAATGTATCGACAGTACCCCAAATCGATGGTACGCTACATCGACAGTACGCCAAATCGTTGGTACACTACATCGTTAGTACACTAAAACGATGGTATGCTACATCGTCAGTAAACTAAATCGTCGTCAGTAAACCAATAGTACGCTGCATCTACTACCCGACCCGAGCAACAGTTAGAAAAAATATTTATTTCTGCATAGTTATAAAAAAAATGCGTAATGTGCATTCGAAGTTTTAAAAGTCGACCATACAATAATTAGTAGAACTGATTATCGGCGGAATGACCATTCGGAGTTTTAACAGTCGACTATACAACCATTCGTTGAATTCATCATCGGCGAAATGAGCGTTCAGAATTTTGACGGTCGGCCTGATTATTTCGAAATTATGACGTGGACTCTGTAATCTCAGTAAGTAAGCGATACAAATTGTGATTATTTTTGTAGCAGGTATTAAGTTGGTTTTGTCATAATATAAATGACAATAAGTGAGGTATCGGTTCCTCTTTTTTTCAATAAAAATTGATTCTCAAATCCAATAGTTTTTATTTCTTCAATGTTTATTTATGACATAACTCAGTGTCATAACAAAAGTAATATCATCAACACCGTGACTACTTAGGTTGTAACACTTATGTTATTAATGTTTTGCAAGAATAACGTGATATATTTTCCCCCTTTTTGAAATTGAAGTCAATTTCTTGCTAAGCTTTCAAATAGCCAAGATTTTAACAACTTTTCAAATACTATATTTGTTGTATTAAATAATAAATTAATGATCTACAGTAAAAAAGTTCTTTGTTTCGTCACAATTGTGTTTTGTAAGTTAAAAATCAGTCTCCTGTAAAATTGCAGTTTTCAAGATAACACATTATCGAAGCAAAGAGGCGATATATTACAAAAACTCTATAATTGAAATTCTTTCTCATTATAAATCCACGTCGTTCGCGGCTACCTAAGTAGTACCTAAGTATAACAAGTAGTAACACAAATAAGTGTCTACCTACCACTTATTAGCAGAAAATAATTCAATGCACTCGTATAAATCAAATTAGTAATTAGAAACATGAAAGTGCTGGCTTAATTAGCAGCTTACCTTTCACCTTAGCATACGATATAGTCTTAATAACTCTTAGTATAGTTGAATTAGTTGAGAGATTGTTTACAATTAGACATTAATTTGATAAGGAGAAGATGTAGTGTAGATGGATAACCTACCTAACTATCTACTACTCGTACAAAAGCAATTTTGAACTAAAGCATATCACCATTAGGCACAGTTAAATGAAAAAAAAGTCACGTCTTTACAGATCGTAGTTTTATTCAATTTGAAATCTACCAATTTCAAACCTTCAAAAATTTAAATTAGGGATGGGCCGAGTACTCGGTTGCTACTCGGTACTCGGCGTACTCGGCGGGTTTTTTGATACTCGTACTCGGCCGAATAACTCGGTTTAAATGCCGAGTATACTCGGTTTAGATAAAGCAGTATATTATTTAGGTTGTTGACGTTAACGCAAATGGCTCACGATTTTCCGATATTTCCGGCATGTTGGCTTCTGCTGTTGTGTTTTTATTTTTTTGTTTTGTGTTCCTTCCCTTTTCCTATTTTTTCGATTTTTGTAAATTTAATATCTTTCTATTTATTATTCATGTCGCATCTCCTCCACATAGGAGCCAGTTGAAAACCAGTGTCAGGTACTTGTGCCTGATACCATGCTGAACTGACTCCTTTTTTGGTGCAGCGCGAAGAACAATTGTGCCTGATTAACTTGTTTGCGTGTGTTAGTACATAATTAATTGTGTAATCGGTGCTGCACTAAAATAAAAGGTTTTACTTTCTTTTTTCTTCTTCTTTCAAAGTTTCATTTGCCAAACCTTTAAACTCTTCTGTGTGTTTTATTTTAAAATGGTTTAACATTGCTGTCGTAGAAGCCTTCCGTCAAACACCACTACGTGAAATCAGAGAATTGCATAAGGTGCATTTCACTTTCGTTTTATCTTCTTCAATTTAAAACGGCCAAATTCAGAATCTTTTACGTGAAGTCATCACAGTCAATTGTTAATTAATAAACTTTTTCAATTATTTATCTACCATGACGTGCAACGTAACGTCAAAGAATATATAATAGGTTGACGTATTTGTTTGTAAACTAGCAAGCGACAGATAGATGAAAGGCGGAGCGGGGTGAGGAGTGTATCAACGCGAGCCGGCCGCTCGTGCCGCAAGAACCTATTTGTACTTGTAAAACGCGCCCGAAACGGGGATTTGATTGAACAGAGTTACTCGGCCGAGTACTCGGTTGGAAAAAAATTGAACCGAGTAAAACTCGGTACTCGTTACTCGGCAAAAGTGCTACTCGGCGCATCTCTAATTTAAATCTACCCAATTTTTGCCAGTATCATATTCCATAACGTCCAACTACAATTAAGTATTAAACATATGATGAAAGGAAGGAATTAATTCTGAAATGGTGAAAAATAATACACAAATTATTATCTATCGAATGAAATTTTAAAGTAATAATAAGGAAAAACTGAACCAACTCAGCCTGGATTCGGACTCGGTATTAGTAGGAGGTAAGACACGACGGTATTTCCGTCCAATCGAGCAGTCCTACTGGGGAAGTACCTCCACACTACAGAATACCGCGGCCATAATAACCTCGTGTTGTGTTCCCGGCGGTGAGTAGGGTAGCTAGAGCTCACTGGAGAGTTTTTGTGCTGTCAGTGGGAAGACCAAAGGCTTAACCTGCTTTGTTTTCTACACTGACGGCCCAGCAACTCTCTGTGTTTGCAGGGTCGGCTGCACGAGTGTGACTCCCCTGATGTTGCACACGTCCATAGGCCACGTTAACCACTTTCCATCAGAAGGACCGTGCGCTTATCTGCCACCTGTTATATTTAAAAAAAATTGGATCACTCAAGACGTGACTCGGTATTTCAGTGGTTACTGGTTAGAGCATTCCCCTTTAGGGACTGGTCGCGGTTCGACTTCCCCCTGAATCCTTTTGTTTTTTTCAGTTCCAGAATCATCAGAACCCTATGACAGAAAATGGCGGATCAACAGCTCTATATGCACAATATGCAACAAGAGATTGAGCAACCAGTACAACCTGAGGGTTCACATGGAGACGCACGCGGGAAGGAGGCACGCCTGCCGAGCTTGTTCCCACGTGTCGAGATCACGGGACGCGCTGAGAAAACACGTTGCTTACAGACACGCGCCACAGCAGCATCGACAAGGAAGGGGGGACATGTGAAGATGAGAAGATACGAATGATTTGATGGGAGTGTTTTACCACAAAACTAAAAAAAATTAAGAAAAAAACAACAATTCAGGTATAGTCATATATTTTCATTGTATAAAAAAGAGTACTTTGTTCATCAAGATCGATCAAGATCGCTGACTGCAGTTAATAAGGCCAGTGAGCCCATAACGAAACTCTACAATAGTACTTATATTCATTATGCGTACCTATGTACTGCTGTGAAGTGAAATATCTGTAAAAAAACATTATAAAAATACAGATCTAGTCCACCGAAAAGTTTGAGAATCCTATCATTACTTAGTTATCAAAATATCTTATGAATAATAACGTATACCCACCGACGGTGTATCACCAACATAACATTAAAAGACGTATTAGATACATTTTTTTCATATGCTATTTCTTTCTTGTAATATAAATTTAAACGGACCCGCGGTAGTTCGGTTTGATGATAAGCTATTGAACTGTGTAAGGACACAAGCAGATGGTAGACTGCTCACTCTGCCTATACCCTTTTTTTGTACGGAAAAGCCCTCGGATACTCCAGCCGGATATGTTGGACTCGAACCGACTAAAGCCGCACGCAGTGTCGGGTCTTCAGCCTCTCTAGACAAGTGGCAATTCTTTTTCAATTCAATTCAATCTTTCTCTATGGCGAGCAATGCCGGATGCTGGTGCCGACATGATTCCGCTAATGACAGACATGCGATAGAGATCTTGTTATACGGTAAGCAGAAGCAGCAGAAGCCCGTGCGAAGACGGCAAATGACGGATATAATACGCTTGTCGACTTTTTTATACCGGTAAAACCAAGGCTTTAGTGTAACGTTTGGTTGGATCGAATAGAAGAATTTGCCTTTATTCCTACTACTATGAAGCCAGTGAGCCTGCCACGATGACTGGAGGCCTGCCTGAGGCAAGCTCAACAGATAATAACCCTGATAGGTTAGATGCTTAAGGTCATCGTTTATGACGTCAAATCCCATACATTCGTCATTTTATTCCATCAAACGCCGGTCAAACAAATTGCCACTTGTCCAGAGGGGCAGGAGAATTAGATTCCCCATAGAGCATTTCTCTTATTCGCTGGCTTTCCTTGGGCCATCTCCGGATTTGAGATGGCTCCATCAGGCGACTGTACCTAACCCAGAAAAGAATTGACATCAGCAGAATTAATTAAAGTCTCACAATAAAATGTCAAATTACCGCGGGTCCACTATATTTATATGGTTGTGAGGCCATGTTTTAAACGGCCACTTCTATCCGTACCGATAGAAACATTTTATTCAATGTTATTGTAATTTTGTACTCCACGTTTAAATTCCTTTTTAAGTCAATTTATAGGACTGTTATTATTATGCATGATCGTTTTTGTTTACTATTCTATTCTGTGATATGAATTAGTAACTAACAACTCACGTGTCTTCTAAATGTATGACCTAATCAACAAGTTATGAATCCTTGACATTGAAAGCGCTACATTTGGGCCTGTATACCAGATTAATTCCAGATCGATACTGTAACTGAAAATCGAGATTTAGAACTGAGCCTCGTTCTGTAATACGGGCTTGAGGTGTAATTAATATTTTTTAACATTTTGGCAACATCTTAGGCAGAATTTTTATGTAAGATCTTAGTAAATTATTCGGCTTGAGAAAACCAAAGTCCTCTTTACTAAGCCTCATAAATTAAAAAAAAAAACATGACGCGAAATGTCACTTCGGATTGTAAAAATATTGCCATAATACATAGGGTCAAATTCACTTTTCTTTTGCACTGTTTTAAATTAATTTCCCTAATCAACAATGTAGTGAAAGTCATTTGGAACGACGTGTACCATTATTATAATTATATTATTTCCTAGTTTTATTTTTAATAGGTAATCACTAGACAATGTTAAGCCAATGCTAGTCAAAAGACATAAATAATAAAAGACAATTTAGTTATTATTAATAAATATTTGAACCGTTATTTTTGTTTTATTCAACTCTACTGACTGAACTAGTGAGACAGAATCCATCAGAGTATTTTCTTAACAGGCTACTAAATGTGTACCTACATAGGGCACGATTGGAGCGACTTTCACATGACTTCCACAACCCAAAGGCGATACCGAAGCATTGCATCTAGACCAGTTGTTAGATTTTTGAGAGTTCCTCCTACCCGTAACGACTGCCATAGATGTTTGTATGGCAACCGGGACCGACGGCTTATCGTGCTCTCCGAGGCACGACCAATGCAATACCTATATTCATGACGCCACGCCACGGAGGCTGTGATGTCGACTGGAAAGCGTCTGCCAGTATCTCGCCATACATTCAGCAGGTGGCACCATCCGCCAGATGAGACTGGCTTGGATCCGAAAGGTCTTGTTAGGACCCCAAACCCCCAAAATACAAATAAAACATTTACTTACAAGTGTATACAAGTTTTATTCATTGTCGTACATACTTCATTTTAGTAGAAATCGCGTAAAACTAAGAAAAAATACATCAGAAATTAGTATAAAAATACTGTTTAGATACGTTTTTAACATTATCATTTGGAAAGATCAGTTGTTGAAACAATACTTTTATACAAATACAATAGAATTTTTTATGTCACCAATTGAGATCTACTTTAAACTATACTCCATTTAATTATGTACTAAAAATAAACAATATTGATGTGCCGTTTGCACAAACACTTCGATCCTAATATTATAATGGTAAAGTGTGTGTGTGGATGTCTGTTTGTCCGTCTTTCACGCCTAAACCACTGAACCGATTTTGATGAAATTTGGTTTAGGGGTAGATTAGACGTTGAGAAAGGACATAAGCTATGTTTGGTCGCGATAACCGACATCACGCGGGTGGAACCGCGGGCAAAAGCTAGTAGTTAATAAATAAACTACTAAAAATAGTAGATTGTATTCTGTTTTTAGACGCTTTTTTAACACTGATATTACAAAAACTTAGGTTTTGATTAAAAGATATTAAAAGATATCAAGATTGTTTACTTTAAGTACAAATGGAGTACAGTATTATGTAATTAAATATGTCCTCGATTTTGATACTTTACTCTTAGCTAATATCTACATTTAAAAAACTATCTTTCCAAATAAAACGGTTTTTTTATTCTTACTAGAACATTATAAATGCGATTCCACACTGTTAGTATGCAATGACTGGTATAAAAAGGACCATACAGTTCGCACCAAATTTTAATACAAAACATAATTACAATGTTCGCATAAACGTGCGGACTAAAATTATTTTTTGTAATTAGCTCAAAACGTTACAATAATCGAAATAACGTTATCGTTAACTTAGAACCCTCGTATATCTGCTACCGATAGTTATCTTTGTTGATTCGGTTACTCCTCGTGATGACGTTACAAGATGATACACTAAAATAGGTATACAACGATATGATAGCTATGAATTAATAGCGAATATCGAGATTTCCTTACCAGTATCTGTAACGGAAATCAATTTATATCTGAAGAAACTTCAAGAACGAGTGTGGATATACTTAGAGAAAAGTTGACTAACGTTATTCTAAAACAGTAACGTTTTAATAACAGCGTCTTACGAACCAGTTCTGAATGTAACACGCGAACAATATACTGTTACGATATTAATAACAAACTTCTCAGGATGGTCAACAAACTGAGAGTATAATTTTTATAACTTAAGTAAAGCGAAATAAATACGTTAGTTCTTTTATAAATATGCTAGATAATCTGAGTTATTTATATTTAATAAATATGTTTGAGAAAATACTTTTTCATAAAAGATAATACAATTATATTAGTATTGTCATCAATAGCTTTGTATAACTTTAATGAATAACCAAAAACGGACAAAGAGCACCTAATTTGTACAGAACTCATGATATAAATAACAACTTTACCGTTGCATCTTTGTAACCATTGTTGAAACGTTATTGTATAAATAACGTTACTCAATAAGTACCGGTTATAGTAACGTTATTACAACTAAATCTAAAAACAAATAGTATTTTTACTGAAATGTGTGTTCATTTTAAAGCCTTTTTTATAAAAGAATATTTCCCCATACAATAGATTTTGCAGGTCTAAGCTTGAGGCACGGTCCAGACGCGTGTGTTCCCGTCTTGTCCGACTGACACTACGGTTTCGTCATCCAGCCACGTCAAGCCTGTGATCTGGCTTTGTGGGTGGGCATCTGAAAAAGAAATATGACATGAATCCTATTGTAATAATAATATGTGGTTCTTCAAGAAGGGTATTAGAATCAATTAAGATAGGAAAAAGTGAATGCTCAGGTGGGACTCGAAGCCACGATCTTTCCCTTACAGGGGGGGGGGGGGGGGTTTCCGATATTTCGTATGAATGTCGGTAGATGGCTCTCACCGTCGCCCTAAGACGGTAGTATAGGAGAATTTGGATAGCTTCAGGTGTGGCTCGGTGGCTCAGTGGTCAGAGCATTCCCCCTGTAAGGGAAAGATCGTGGGTTCGAGTCCCACGTGAGCATTCACTTTTTCCTATCTTAATCGATTTGAAAAGTTAGCATAGTAAATGCTTCAAAATTTCATTCAAGGGTATTAGAATGTTCTTAAGTGTCGGCAGTACGAGTATTACGCCCCCGATGTTAAACAGGTCCATAGCCCACGGAAACCACTTTCGATCAGTTAGGTCGTGTGCTTGTCTACTGCCGATGTTACAAAAAAAAATTAATGTAAAAGTTTGTGAACATGTCCGTTATTCAATAACGCTCGAACGCCTGCACTGATTGGGTTGAGATATAATACACGGATAGATTACAGTCTGCAGTATTAGGTATGTTAATTTAATACTTAACATGAACTATTAATTTCGGTAATCAACACATGACAGTACTGACACTCAAATATGTTTTTAGAAATTCAGTTACTTTAGTAGAAACACTTGACGCAATGTTCTTGTCTATTTATGGTTAAACTACACGGATGCGTTTAGCCTGCCATAAATCACAACTGTCACAAAGCACGGATGATTTGCTCACATGATATCCATCTAGTTTAACGCAGGTTAATAAATGAGTCTGGAAATGTTAATTTTTAATCCTATATAGCACTATTTATTTTTTTCGAGCTATAGTTGGGGGTAACCTACTACCCATAGACGGCGTGCGTTTTAGTCGGTTCTAATCCGACATACTCGCTCGCGCACGAGCAACTTTTGCGCAGCTTAAACCCGTATGGCAATCACGGAAATTGACTCGGAGAGTTAAACTCAAGATATTCCGGTCCAACGTGAAATCCGTACTACTGTACGTATGTGAGACGTGGAAAGTCACAAATGACATGTCGCACAAGCTCCAGGTCTTCGTCAACCGATGTCTTTGCAGAATCCTGGGTATTTACTGGCCAGAAAAAAATTCCAACGAGCAGCTTTGGGAACGTTGTGATGAAGTCCGGATCGACCAGCAGATTAAACGCCGTAAATGGAGTTGGATAGGCCACATTCTCCGAAGGGATCGAAACCACATACCGAGGCAAGCCCTATACTGGAATCCCCAAGGAAAGCGCAAACGTGGTCGCGCAAAACAGACCTGGCGGCGGACTATCATTGGCGAAGCGAAAGCCATTGGAAAAACCTGGAGCGAAGTCGAACGCGAAGCTCAAGATCGCACAGGATGGAAACTCACTGTGGACGCCCTCTGCCCTAGCTAGGGGACAAAGGACCTTAAATAATAAATCCGACATAACATGGCACATAGGTAGGGGTATTTGTGGGGATTTCGCGCACGTAAATAAAAAGAAGTTCATGGATATAAAGCCCTGTAAATAAAGCGCCGTTTGGACAGCAACAAAGCGGTGTACTAACATCTTCAATGAAAATACTTGCACTATTCCACATTATTTATTAATATCCTGACCGGTTTCTCCTTACGGCATTATCAAAGGTTGGGTTGGGTAACTGATGACCAATTATTTAAGATCAGCTTACTGGATAATAGGTGCTAGAAGTTGGGTACAAAAATATTGTCGTCAATGCGTCATATGTGCTAAACAAAGGGCTACCACCAGAAATCAATTTATGGGATCACTGCCGTCAGAGCGATGTACTCCGGTTTTCATTGAAGATGTGTTTTTTTTTTTTTTTAAGTGAGGGAAAATCCTTCATGGATGCTATGCCGGACTCCTACCGACTAAAAACCCTCACGTACGCCTTATGGCCTGCGGTTGGTAGCCCCGGGTAAGCCCTCGGAAGGATGTCCCAGGACTACCAACAGACCTTCATTGAAGATGTGTAGCAAGTTCCACCAAGTGCCATCAATCAACAGTATAAGCGGTGTACTAACTTTTGATGGTGATATGCTTGGCGGGGCTGTCGACGCTCCAAACGATGACGGCGGTGTCGAGCGAGCCGGAGGCCAGGCGGCGCGCGCCGGGCGCCCACGCCACGGCGTTCACCCGCGCCGTGTGGAAGCCCCACTCCTTGTTGTGCGCCAGCTGAGGGGGGGGGACGGCACTTCGAATCATTTGCGTCACATTTGTATGTCTACATTGAATGAACATGTTGAGACTTTCAATGCATGTTGTGTTACATCATCTGTACACATGTTTCTACAAATAAATTTATCTGTAACATTGTCTTAGTTCGTGAGAATATCGGTAGACGCCTCCACTGTCGCCTCAAAGACATATATAAAGGAGAAATAAGGATTGGCTCGGGCGAGGTTTGGTGGCTTGGTGGTCAAAGCATTACCCCTTTAAGGCAAAGATCGCGGGTTCAAATCCCGCCTAGCCCGATTCAATATTATTTCTATCCTAATCAATTTAGTTATAATTATATTTTGCAAATTCAATCTGCAGGCCCTTTGCGCTGGGGGAGCTGGGCCGCAGAAAACTCTTTTTATACTAATATTCCCGTCAACCCCTCCTAGCTAAGCTAAATTGTTTGTTAGGAGTAGGCTCACGTCGGTATTGTAATGGTCAGGATTCGAACCCAGGACTTTTCGATCATATGGCTTTGATTAAGAAAATAATTATTGAATAGTGCATAATTTGAAAGGAAAATTCAAATTAGTTAAAACGTAATGCTATTGGCAGGAAGTGCCGACCAATAGCGTTCCGACTTGGAAGGAACTTTGACGTCATACTACATAATAAAAAAATGTCGTCTAGTGCATTATTGTTGTGAATAATTGTCCTTTAGCATTATTTAATTAAAGGTAAACAAAAAACATTAATGGATTATATACCAAAATATTTTTACAGGCGTTGTTTCTTTATTATTATTAATGTTTATATTATAATGATGTAAATAAGCATTACAAAAAAGACATGCATATTTCCTATATCCGCATGTTAAAAAGAGGCACTTTGCCCTATATATTTAATGAAAAAATGTATAAATAGGACTACGCTATCATGTAATTTGCTACACATATAATATATTACCTTATAATCCTCAGTGGAGTACAGTATAACTTTTCTGTTGGCGTCGCTCGCGACTAAGTACTTCGAGTCGGGGCTGAAGCGCACGTCCGTCACGGCTCCGAGGTGTTCCAGTTCGATTCCCGGGGTGAGCGTGCGAACATCCAGCGTGTACAAGTGTACTTTGTTGTCCGCACCTAATGGCACATAAATTATAATGTCAGTTGTTGTTGTTGCAAGTTTCACATAGACCACGGCCAAACAGCCCGGAAACAGTATATTCTACATGCAACGCCGGCCGTGAAAGCCTGAAGGCCAACATAATATAGCTTTTGTTCATATTTTATGTACCCAAGAACACTTGGGCAATAAATCCGTACGGTGGATCAGAAGATATGAGGTAATAAAGAATATAACAAACATACATATAATTATTTAAATTCAAGACACGTACGAAAAACATAACCCTGATTGGCATTCGAGTAAAAATAGACACATTCATGCATACAAATATTTGCACTGAGCGGGAATCGGACCCGTGCGTCCAACGTAGCAGTACGTTCAATACTGCCACGCCACACAAGCACATAATGATTATAATGACGTCATAACATAAATATTAAGTCTTACCGCCAACGGCGACATGTCTGGACTTGGTGTCGATACTGACGCACGTCGGCTCGTACGAGAGAGGAAGGCTGGACTGCTTCGTACCTCCGATTATAACGGTCAACTGTGGGATGATAAAATAATATTAGTGTTGCAATATCTGAGAATGCGGGCTTTGGATTGTCCCGTGTTTCAACAGCCCCACTAGACAAGTAGAAATACGTTTGTAGAATAGAATAGGTTGATAACGAATTAAAACTTGTCTAGGGAGACAGGCCGGGCAGGCCAACACACAACTTATCAACTTTGGAGCTTTTGGTTTTTGAAGGAAAATGGTCACGGCCACAGATATATATTAGGAGATAAGAAAAGCGTGGCAACTTTTTAGTCAATTCCTGCCCTATGAGACAGGAACTTTCGAACGCTTACCGTAAGACTAGTTTGTATTAACATTGTCAAAAATACCGTGAATACGCCATATTGTGCTATTATTCCCAACTGTAGAATAAAAATGGAAATGTAAATTTTAAAAATAAAGGTATTTCTTATCTCTCGTGAGTATTTATTTACAGTGAAAAAGTCGCCACGCGCGACATGCAGATGAACACTGCGTATGGCTGTTATATCCTAATATATTTCTGTGATTCGTACAGTCATCATTCATCAGTAATTACCTCTTTAACAGTAGCGACAATCGTGGTATCGTCATCAATGATGTGGTCCATTGCGCGTGGCTGGGACCCTAACGGGATGGCCACATCCGTGTAAGTTGGCACGTCACCTGCAATTAACATGTTATATATTAGAATCTGCACCTCAGAATATACAATCAAGAATGAATGCTGTGTAGCCTCACAGGAATGCCTCCCCCGACCGGTCGGCGAGGGCAGTTACCGACTAAAAACGCCCATCGTCTCGAGAATTCACGCGCCAGAATGTAAGGTGGCCCATAGGACATTTCCTTGGCACCTCTGCTGAGTTACCAATTCAAATTAAGTGTATAGAATATTTTTATTTTGTTGTCTCAGAACGATATTAACGATTTTTTTTATTACTTTGGCAAGAATATCAGCGAAAAAAAATACTTACTAATATTCTCTCTAAACCCTCTAGCTCCAGTTAAATTGTTACTAACATAACCAATTGGATTTTGACAAAACAGTCAAATTAGTTACTTTTTACTAAACATCAACAGTATGTGGTAAGGAAATATATATGAAAAAATTATTTGTGACGTCAAACTATTTAATAGTCAAATTCTAATGCCCCTTTTGAAGAATCCCATACTGTAGTCGGTAGAAAAAACCACAGCAGGTAGATCATCAAACAGCTTAAAAGCGTTTTCACATTCGTCCGATATCCGATATCAGTATCGGACGCCTATAGATGACATTTTGTGCTGTTTTCGCATTTAGCTGATAATATCGGCCCGATACAGCCATTATCTCGAAAGCATAGACTAGTTAGGGATGCTACGGATAAAAAAAAGAAAAAAGGTGCTAGCCATTTTCGACCTTATTGACAATGGTATGAGTTTTTTTTCTTATATTCGTGATCAGCGTCATCAATTAAGACGAAAAGACACGTAACTAAGAGAATGTCATTAAGATCAAAAATTGCTTGCAGTCGCTGTGTGAGTCTCTTTGTGATCCGATATCGGGCCAAAACAGTGGTGTTGGCTCCGATAACCGATATCGGGCCGGCCAATGTGAAAGAGAGATACATATCTCATACATTTGACTTCCTCCGATATCGGATGTCGGATATCGGATATCGGATGAGTGTGAAAACGCTCTAAGCGTGTGTGAGATGAAGTTCCTTTCATACCTGAGGTTGGATTCCCTACCTGTGGCGAGATTATTATATATTAATAGCTTTAGCCCACGGCTCCGCCCGCGTGGATATCGGTTATCGCTATAATATCGGTTATCGTTGTAAATTGTAGCCTATATGTTATTCTGATGTATAAGGTATTTTATTGTAAAGTTTGATTAAAATCCATTCTGTAGTTTTTACGTGAAAGAGTAACAAACATCCATCCAACCTACCATCCATCCATCCATCCACTTTCGCGTTTATAATATTAGTAGGATGAAGCCTTTACTGCTAAATATAAAATTATTAGTAAATTAGTATGCAGCAACTTCTGACGCCGATTATACAAATCAATTAAGATAGGCAAAAGTGAATACTCAGGTGGGACTCGAACCCACGATCTTTCCCTTACATGACCACTGAGTCACCGAGCCACACCTGAATGGCTCCCACCGTCGCCCTAAGACGGTAGTGTAGAAGAATTTGGATAGCTTCAGGTGTGGCTCGAAGGCTCCGTGGTCAGAGCATTCCCCCTGTAAGGGAAAGATCGTGGGTTCGAGTCCCACCTGAGTATTCACTTTTACCTATCTTAATCGATTTGAAAAGTTAGCATAGTAAATGCTTCAAAATTTCATTCAGCCGATTATACAAGCTTTAACACAAAACTGTATTGAACTGTACCTTCAGCCAAAGGTTTCGCGATCCGCAACGTGTCGTCGATACCGCACGTTAGTAGGGAGCCGTCCTTGCCCGCTCGCATACCGTTCACCTGGTTGCCGTGACCTTGACCGGCAATGTGACGACCTTCGCCTGAAAAAGATAATGGATAATTAATATAAGGCTTAATCTATATTAATATAACAGTCTAACGAATCATACTCGTTATATTGTGCTAATATTTAAAAGCTGTAGAGTTTGTTTGTTTGTGTTGTTTTGTGTTGAATAGCCCGTTTATCGAGGAAGATTATAGTCAATATATGATCACGCTACGACTCAGGGGAGCGGAGCAGTAATTATAAACGTTAACGAATCCGACAGATTCTCATGCATTATTTGAATATTAGTAAATTGTGGCTAGATAGTTTAAAGGGGTGATACGGAGTTTAGAAGTACAACACGGGGGAAGCCAGGGCGTGTCGGCCAGTATAAACCTGGTGTATGTATGTATGATGTATGTATGATTTATGTATGTGGTATATATGATGTATGTATGATGTTTGTATGATATATGTATGATGTATATATGATGTATGTATGATGTTTGTATGATGTATGTATGATGTTTGTATGTTTGTATGATGTATGTATATCTTACCGCTGTTACAGTTCCATTGTGTGACGGTGCCATCGTGGCTGGCGGTGTACACCGTGTGCCTCTCAGGGTGGAGTGTCAGACAAGTGATGGGCTTGTTGTGCCCCATGAGCACTTGTAAGGGCTGGTCCGGGTTGTTCACGTCTAGGTAGTTGATCACACCCGATAAGGAGACGGAGAGAAGGTGCTTGCCTTGCCATAAGCAGGATACCTGGAAGAAAAATTAATAGTCTCTTTAAAAGGCTGTCACTACACTGTGTTTGGATCGATTAAGATAGAAAAGAGCGAATTAGCATCACAAGGGAATGGACTTATCACTCCCCTGTAAGGGAAAATCTTGGGTTCGAGTACCACCAGTGCCCCGAGCACGAATAATATTCGAATTCGGAACGTAAACGTATCCAGAAAAGAGCAATGCGATTGGCCGCCTGCCTACTGTGAACCAATCGCAATGCTCCGTTTTTTCGATACGTTTATGTTACGAATTCGAATGTTATTCGTGCTCGGGGCACAGATCTTGGGTTCGTGTCCCACCACTAGCTTGCTCTTTTCATCCCACTGAGCATTACCCTGTATGGAAAAGATCGTGTTTGTATGTTTCTTATTCAATCACGGGCCAACGGCTAAACGAATATAGCTGTAATATTACAGGGATAGATTATAATACTGCTTATACTGTTGATTGATGGCACTTGGTGGAACTTGCTACATCAAAGGTTGATACATGTTTTGTGTAATATATTGACATCTGATACCCAAAAAACATGTATCAACCTTTGATAATGCCGTAAGGCGAAACCGGTCAGGAATTTAATAATAATGTGGAATAGTACAAGTATTTTCATTGAAGATAGATTTTAATAGTCTGGAATAACTTTTCAGACCCAGACAAAGTCCCATGGATAGTGGGACCGAGATCATAATTCCACGCGGGCGCAGCCGCGGGCATCATCTATCTGCCCATATCTCAATTATTTGGGTTTGACTTAACATCTCTGCCACTGGAGAATTTTTGTGCTGTCAGTGACAAGACCAAAGGCTGCTTCGTTTTCCACAATGACGGCTCAGAAACTCTCTGTGTTTACAGGGTTGGCAGGACGAGTGTAACTCCCCTAGTGTTGCATACGTCCATAGGCCACGGTAACCACTTTCCACTTGCTTTTCACTTGCCACTTTCCATCAGGTGGCCTGTGTGCTTGTCTGCCACCTCAGTGGTATATATAAAAGTCACTCCTTTGCCATACCCTCTTTCACATATTCTACCCACCTTGTCTCGGGCTTACCTATTTATTTGGTCTTTTCGGCTATATTAGGCGTGACTGCCATATGACCTCCGAGACTGAATAGTGGCCAACCACTAACAGTTTTTCGACCACCTTTCTTTACCTAACGATAATCGACAGTCGGACCGACTTTGAACGTGCCCTTCGAAGCACGAAAGAGCTCAGATGTTTTTTTTTTATGGTTGATAAGCTCGCGTTTGACCGAAGTGACTATGTGATCGACGGTGGAAAACGCTTGCCTAAAAGTAACCTATTCACTCTAATCTTGGAGACACCAGCTATCGGAAAACACAGATCCGGGAGAAATGGCAACCGCGCCTAGGTAGCTTTGTCAGCTAGCACTACTTCTAGTAAGCTGAAGGCAAAGGTTTGGGAAAGAGGGTCACCATTACAGACACGTAGCATGTTACAATGGTGGCACTCAGCCTGACGGCCTCATTAGATGCTTTTTCACACCCTACTTTAAGGAACCGGGACTGTAAGAGCAAGGAAACACGTGAGCTGGTAAGGAATTCCAGATCTTAATGGAATATTCTGCACCTTATGCGGGTGACATCTAAGACCTGCACGTTTTAGCAGATTATCTAATCTGTTATTCAACCTTACCTGTTGATTCTCGACCGCAGTTCCCATATTGAAAAGAGTCACTCGTTCTCTCGTCTCAACATCCCAGATGGCGCAAGTCTTATCTCCGGAACAAGACAGCAGTTGCTTGCCATCCGGCGACCATGCGATGCCGTACACACCACCCTTGTGAGCGGGAGAACCGATCTGGAAAGAATATTTGTTATAATGGCCGGCAAATACCTTGACAATAAACACATGAATATTCTACAACATTCTAGACAGCGCTACCCATAATAAACATAGCTTATCTGGTTTGTGTTATGGAAACTAGAATACGGATAGTTAATTATAGTCAAGTTGGTTAGGTATTTAGCAAAACATAAACAATCTTATGTCTTTTTAATATGATTCATTTAATAACTCAGTCTACACTTATCTACATCTACACTACTCTATTAAGATAGGAAAAATTGAATCGCTCAGGTAGGACTCGAACCCACGATCTTTCCCTTACAGGGGGAATGCTCTGACCACTGAGCCACCGAGCCACACCTGAAGCTATCCAAATTCTCCTATACTACCGTCTTAGGGCGACGGTGGGAGCCATCTACCGACATTCATACGAAATATTGGAAACAATGAATGATGTTGCAATCATTTTGAAACATGGTTTTTCGATGATTCCGCCCAAATAATTGAATGAAATTTTGAAGCATTTACTATGCTAATGTTAGCCGTTTTGATTTCAATGGGGATGCCGACGCAAAACTAATCGTATATAGCAGCAGCATTTGACCAAACAGCAATAACCATCCATCATCACCATCCATCTGTTCTGTGACAATAACAAACTCATAGCTGTCAGATTTGAAGAGTCAAACAATGAAATCTACGTAGATGACAGCTAACATTGGCCATTACGAGGCGCCCTCTATAGGGATAAAAGCGCAGTCGGTATCCCCATTACAAAATATGAATATGGAGCTGGTCTCATGAAGAAATAGGAAGGTGGCCATAGTAATTCTTAAATTAAACAAGATAAACGCATTGCTTAATGTTTTGTCTTAGTAAACAGTCTGGGGCTATATGATATTCATTATTTACACAGCTGTATAGCATATTATGGTACTTAATATAATAGCAGAAAATGACCTTTTATCAACAAATGACATTGTACCACGTAAAATATTCATACATACAAATGTTTGCAATGAGCTGGAATCGAACCAGCATCCTCTGACTTAACAGTCGAACCTTCTACGGTTACACCACAGGTCGCAGTTGAATTAATAAATAAAAACGATACGATGAGAACCGACGCAACTTTTACAGCTCTTTTACCATTCTTAATTTAATTAGCTCAGTTAAATAAGTTATTTTTCTTAAAAATGCGCGGAAATATTGTCATTACTTTTGAATAAAGAACACGCGACGTATCATATTTACGAAGACTGAAAACCTAAAATCACCTCCCAGCGCGTTATTTGAATTTGGAACGAAAAGCGCGCCGGCAATGTTGTATGAAACGGTGTGCTGTTTGAATTTAGAACTCTCATCTATCGTACATTGCCTTCTCGTCTCGTGGCTGTATAGCCACAGATGCTTTTACCTTTCGGCACAAACTGAAAAATAAAATAAAAAATTTGGCGGTAAAGCGGAGTTTGTTGTTATTTTGTTAATAAAAGGCCTTTTTTATTTCCTTGCATTTTTTAAAGAAAAGCACTATATATGCCTCGGCCGAAATGGCAATTGCCTGTCTCGTATCATTGAAGTCCTCGCCTGCGGCTCGGCCTTTAAACTCATACTCGACCTGCAATTTGAATATTTCGCTGCCTTTGCAATAATGTACTGTTAACTCCCAGAAAATACCTAATTATCCAAGTACATACCTCTCCCTTCAGCTCTGAAGTGGCTCCATCAAACAAGAATATCTTGCCGTCGAATCCGGCAGACGCGAACAGACTGCCATCGGGACTGTAGCGGACGGCTTGGGCGAAACGAGTGTGCTCCTACAATATAGTAAGTTTAGAATACAAACACTATAGACACAGTATGGCTACTACAACGCGGCGCAAAGATTGCTACTACTTACGTACAAGTTCCACATATACTATAAACCCCATGATATGTATACATTGACAGTGTAAAGACAATATTGACATTAAGATTACACATAGAGTACGCGCCACGAAATAAGTCCCTTGGCCGCGGGGTGGCTGTCGCAACATGTAATGTTGCAAGTATTGTCTTTTTATTTTACCAGATCTTTTATTTTTCAGATATGACTAAAATAGTAGTTAAACCGCAGAACTTAAGAAGTTATATTCGCGCGTTTCCAACGTTAGAACGTTAGAATGTGATCATGTGAAACATCTAGATCATGATTGTTTTAAAGAAAAATGAATTATTAGATGCAACATCATATCAACTGAGAGTGATAGGTATGGGAGAATGTGATTACCTATGTGGCACTTAAAATAGCGACAGCAACTCCTAAATACTGATGAAACATTTTTAAATATCATAAATGTGTACCCACCTCATGCAATCCTCAAAAGACACCAAAAAAACACGTACTGTGCATTTAGAGTACCTACTTGTTGTGGCGTGATGGTGATCTTAGATTAATATAATTGCCACTAGTAAAACATTAAATAATATGCTGGCAACTCTGTCATGGCCCCAACCAATCTACAAACAGTATGGTAGCGATGTCATTTTTAGTGCCGCGTTTTGTCGCGGGACTTATTTTGTGGCGTTGACTCTACATAAGGCGTATTTCGAGACGTCTTTTGCGATAATTATATAAATTATATAATATAGAATAAGATAATTCGTAGCAATACTGTTTTGGTTTTCTTTAAAGATCATCATACTAACGGTAATCCCGGTTACATCCGAGGATTTGATCCCAGAGACTGGGGTCCGTTTTTTTTATTATTACTAGCTGTCGCCCGCGGCTCCGCCCGCGTGGATGTCGGTTATCGCGAATCGGGGTATGAAAAATAGATGTTGGCCGATTCTCAGACCTACCCGATATGCCCACAAAATTTCATGAGGATCGGTCGAGCCGTTTCGGAGGAGTATGGCAACGACAACTGTGACACTAGAATTTTATATATTAGATTATTATTATTTAAGAATATATACAGTAATTTCACATTATTTTGGTAATCTCAAAAACCACTAAGGTTTATAAATCTTATTACTACGAAAAATTCACGCCGCCGCTTATACTATTGTAACTATGCTAATAACAAGGTAGATGCCTAACAAGAATTGGGTCTGGTCAAGTAGGTATTTTGAAGTGTAGTTTGATACTATTTTCCTCCTCCTTGCGATTTGGCTTAGACGGCTTTTATGTGAGCGACTGCCGTATGACTTCACAATTTAAAGAGGAAAGTCTGTAGCAGAGCCAGAGTTCATAGCTTGAACGTAAAATTGGCTTGAACCCCAAAATTCGTGTTGGGAAGGTTTTTAAGAGTAATAGATGCCTCTAGAGAACTGCGCTACGTCTTGGTCTCCTAAGGGACGAGATAAAATTAGTATTCTGTTGCGTCGATAAACACAGGGCGCCTACACCGAAGACCACACAATTGTTTGCACCGGTAACCACATGGTGTATGTGTTTGATTGAATTTTATCGCATATATAAATATCATCGCATCGCATGCCGCAGGTAAGGAATTCATCCTCACACGTTGCGAACGGAAACCGTAAGCACAGTCAGGTATGAGAGGAACTTCATCCCACGCACGCTTAAAATAATGGAATGGTATTCCTGCGGTAGTTTTCCAAGAGACTATAATATGGAGTTCTTCAAGAAGAGTACTAGAAAGGTCGGCAGCGTGAGTGTGACGCCACTGGTATTGCACCACGATTACCGCTTCCATCAGGTGGGCTTGTCTTCTACTTAAGTAGCATAAAAATACTGATTTCTCCCAGCTTCCCAATAAGCCGCATGGTGTATGACAAATTAAATTGAAGTAACGTAGTAGCCAGAGTCAGAGGCTTGCACAGTAATTAACCGCAAAACATTCTAAAAGAATTCGAATTCTCAAGACATACCTGCTTCGTGCACTTAAACTTGAAAGGCGGTCCTTCGAACACGGCCAGGGTATTGTCTTCCGACGCGGTCACAATACGGAACGGTCTGGTCGGCTTGAAATCCACTGAGTTGATAGGCTTGGACTGTCCACTGATCTCGCCCACTGAGGTGCCTGTCTCCGACATGAATACATGGCCGAATCTGTGAAGATGACATAGCTTTTGTAGGATTTTTTTAAAGGCAGTTCTTCAAAGGGCTGATGAAGGCTTGCAACATCAAAAGGTGTGTCCCACGTGCTCCGTGTGAATAGGAAATGGTGGAAGAAAGTGGAAAGGAATGCTGTTTGTACTTTAAGGCGTCGACATCAATTGAGAAGGTGAGTACATTCCTGATTAAGTTTGTATTTGTACTGGGAAAAGCATATTGCTCTAGTTGTTCAATAATTATGAAATCACAGATTTCCACTTGGAAGAAAAAGACCCTGAGCTCGGTGATATCACGAAGAGTCAAAGTTAAAAATCATGTTTTTCTGTATATATAGACCATTAAGGCGGCATAAATAGGACGTGAAAAATAAAAACAAAACAAGCATTTTAATGGACCACACCGGTTCGAAAAGCGGCCCCATCCAAGACTCCTTCTAGGAATAGGAATTTTTTTGTCCGTTTACTTAATCTAATTACAAGGTTATACCTTATTTCAGGGAACGCGATAAAATTGAAGATATGCAACATTTAGTGATGGAGGGTGTACGGAACGGGGCTGAAAGGGTTTTACTGATGAGTGAGTCGAAACTGAATGGGCTGGATGTGGGTTGGGTTCAGTCTGTGCTGTCCGAGCCAACTTCCGACAAGGCCAGGAGGCTGTCGTTTGGTCACATCCACCAGCACTCACCACCATTAAGGTTTAGGGTGTCTTGAACACGAACAGTGGACGTTAACTGTTTTTATTTAGTATATGTATATACTAGATAGATAAAAACCCCAAAAAAACATGATTAAAAAAACAAGGTTTTACTTCAGGACGCATAACTTTAGGTCCAATTCAGACACGAGACAACGAGGTCCTGGTGCGCGCGATTTTTTTGTAATAATATATGCTTGGTGAGTTTAAGCTCGTCCCCTGCCGTAGCCACCCAAGAAACGCGTATATACGGCGCGTATAGAGAACGTTTTCGAACACATTTAAGGTCCAAGCTATATGTCCCGAGGCATATTACAGTTAGAATCCAATACATATTAACTTAGGTAAAACATGAGACGAAACCGATAGCAACAGCTAATCACATAAAGGTCATTGCTTTTTGCCACATCAACACATATAGCGCACAGAATAATTGGCATTGTTACAGCATTTCGTTTATCTGTTCCATTCATCTCAGTGACGCTTGGCTGCTTACAATTAACAAGCTCTGTTTATATCGCTGTGTAAACTGCAAACTACATACATAAGGTCACGCCTTTTTCCCATCGGGGTAGGCAGAGATATATTATAAGACAAATGAGGTGGCAGACAAGCACACGGCCCGATGGTAAGTGGTTACCGTGGCCTATGGACGTGTGCAACTCGTGCGGCCGACCCTGTAAACACAAAGAGTTTCTGTGCCGTCAGTGTAGAAGACAAAGCACGAAAAGCCTTTGGTGTTCCCACTGACAGCACAAAACCTCTCCAATGAGCTCTGGCTTGTTATTGAATATTTCACAGACATATTTTAAGTTCGTACCTCTCCCTGCCTTCTCCGACTGCGACCATACGCTGGTTATCCGCGCTCCACGCGATGTCCTTAATGGGACCACCGATCGGCTGGAACTCATTCTTCAAGATATGTTCCTTGTTCACCGTATCCCAGATACGGATCTTGCCGGATGCGTCTGTAGGGAAAAAAGTTCTATTATGATTCCACTAACATAACAAGCGGTGTAAATGATACTCCACGGCGGCGGTGCGCATCGCCATACCGGGGGCAAGTTGGTGTCAGCGTGGTCCTCTCTTCAGACGAGGGCCAGACCGAGAGTGATGGCCGTGGGTTAGCCGGGGTGCGAGGGATATGTCGAAGACAACCTCACCTTCGACCTAGCACAACGACCCACAAACGGCGTGCGGTTTAGTCTGTTCGAGTCCGACATAACCTACCCCTCCGGCTCCGGAGAGGAGGGGGGAATCCGTGGGGATTTCCCGCACGTAAAAAAGGGGTGTTAAATGATACTAGTAACATCCCTGAGGTTCAAACTGACCACATCTGCAAGAGCATCGACTAAACAACGGACGGGGCCTGACACCGGCTTGCCTCAGACTAAAAAGTAGAAACTTTGGACGAACTGGACAATCGGTATGAGGATGATGATGATGGTGAATACCAATAAAACAAGATGCCATGGTTTATCAAAAGGTTGGTAAATATTTTTTCACTAAGGCATGCGGCTCCGCACGCGTCAAATATTGTGTGTATCTGGTACTCAAAGGAACCTACCTATTCCCATGCTAAAGATATTATTACAGACTATAATAGATATTTGCAGCAAATTTCAGTCAAATGGTGACTAAGGGATACTCGTAGCGCATCGCCCTTGCGTAAGGGCGTTATTATACACACCCTACAGTATACCGCCATAATAACCTCGTGTTGTTTCCGGCGGTGAGTAGGGTAGCCAGAGCTCACTGGAGAGTTTTTGTACTGTCAGTGGGACGATCAAAGGCTAACCAGAGCTCACTGAAGTTTTTGTGCTGTCAGTGGAAAGACCAAAGGCTATTCCTACTTTGTCTTCTTCACTGATGGCATAGAAACTCTGTGTGATATTACGTAAAAAAAACTTGCTCTCTATTCATAAGTCCCAAGGCCTCGCCTCGGAACCCGTGGTTCGCCTGTCGGCTTTTACTCGCTACTAGTAACTTAATGTTAAAACAGCCTAGACTATTAGATTATAACAATAATAAATCTATGTTTACCCCGTAATCACTATATTCTTGTAAACGATAAAATCTTTTATCATATTTATAACTTGCAGATTATGTAAGTTATATTATTTTATCAGACAAATTAGTGCTTCATAATTGCGTGTCTATACACATTATTCACTATGAAACTACAAGTAAACTAACTAAACTGCAACTAGATCTAGATTTAGAGAATCTAGATCTAGCCTTCCCCATTGAAGTATCCCTATATAATTTCTTTCTAAAACTGCAGAAAGAAAAGTAGGTATATTCCTCCAGGTAGGGATTTTCAGGGATAATTTTATGCAGATTAACCCTTCACTAACATGGTTATGTTTCGTCAACAATGTCAAGATATATCGACTTTACATTCGATAAACTGCAAAAAATAGTTTCCGCTCCCAGCAGCATTCATTGTGATTCATGAATGCCGATAAGGAAACTGATATGCGTATAGATAAACTACATTATATTTTATTTATAGACGGCTAAAGCACTTCGTCCGACTACGACTGAGACCTGAAAAAGTGTCCGCTTGCCGATTATAGGACGAGGGATTGGTAAAATGTGTGTGGTAATATACCTCAGCCTACCCCTTCGAGCATTTACAGGCGTAAGTATACAGGAGTATACGGAGTACTTCGCGTTGTCGATTTTGGAAGTTCATAGTTTTTTGAGGATATTCTGTTCTGTTGATTTTTTTTTTGTATTTTTACCCGACTGCTAAGAGTTATATTTATTATTGAAGTGAATACTTTATGCGCGTTGGGCAGTTTTCATAGCAAAAAGAAATGGATGAATGAAATCATGGAACAGGCGTCATCGCACGTAACGCTGACGTCAGAATGGACGCAGCCAATGGCCATTCTGACGTCAGCAACAATACAATTCGCATGCTATTCGCAAGTTACTTTTTTTTCTTAATTCTATACGGTTAGGAGTACCTATTAGACAAATTGTGACAGTTCACATCTGGTACTTTTTTGTGAAGTAGGTATTTCGCGTATTATGATGTGCGATTTTTGACAGAAAACCAGGGCATAGCCTATTTCACTACATAGTATAAAACAAAGTCGCTTTCTCTGTCCCTATATCCCTTTGTATGCTTCAATCTTTAAAACTACGCAACGGATTTTGATGCGGTTTTTTTTTAATAGATAGAGTGATTCAAGAGGAATGTTTATATGTATAATACATGTTTGATATAGTAGAAGGGGCAGCGGGAACGGGATCTGACGCTACGCGGGCGGAAATATATTGGCGGTATGAAGTTCGCCGGGTCAGCTAGTTAAATAATCTTCATGGTGTATACGGTATGATATAAAGTTCGTTTTTCTACACCTGTCTGTTCCTATCCATATAATTTTCTGCGCTTTCAAAGCATCTTCGGTTGAAGAAACGGGGAATCAAATTGCACCCATGCGAGACTGGAGCGAGTCCAATCTAGCGATTATTACCTAATTGGTTTTTAGTGATACTTTAGTTGGTTAAACAAGTTACTTTTGTCGTAGTTAGGTAATGGTTGTGGTGACGTAGAAGGTATACAAGTATCAATACCCGTCTGATCCGAAGGGTGCCGTACGACGCCACAAACAGAAAAATACGCAGACGATATTACCGCGAGAGAAGGAAAACTAAATAAAACCCTACCAACCTGTTTGGGAAGCTAGAAAAAAGTAGGCCAATGTCTGCCAATGTCTCTTAACATTGGGAGAGGCCTAGCGGACTGCGATAAGCTAATTGATTGATCGAGGTAAGCTCCATACAAAACACGCCCTTCAGCATCATGTGAACCGAATACTAGGAAACTATAATCGTTTAATAAGAAGCAGTGATATACTCCCTTAACATTAAGTACATTGCGGTTAACCTCTATAAGGTCATCTCTATAATTACTTGTCGATACTGGATACGAATACGAGTAGGTATATTTCCCTTGACCCCAAGCCGAGAGGGAAATGATGCCCTAGCGCGCGCGGATACTTTGATATAATCACGATTTTGGTGGATCTGAGCTCCTGTGTACCTACCCTGTTTTGGGTCATTAGTTTTCGAAGGTGAGATTGCCTCTGGTAATCGCTTACGCCCCGGCTGACCCAGGGCCATGACTGAAGTGGAAAAAACGGAATCCCTATAGGCTCCCTTTGTTGTCCGTCTTTCTGGCAAAACCTTTTTCTCAGGAATGCCTCGAGGTATCAAGTTGAAATTCCAACCATAATATACTGAGTCTGTAACGCCTTCAAATTGTGGAAAAATCAAGCTTCTTAGTCAACATCGTCAAAAGATATAATCCATACTAATATTATAAATGCGAAAGTAACTCTGTCTGTCTGTCTGTCTGTCTGTCTGTCTGTCTGTATGTTACGCTTTCACGCCTAAACCACTGAACCGATCTTGATGAAATTTGGTACAGAGGTATATTAGAGCTTGAGAACGGACATAGGCTACCTTTTTTCACGAGAAAGGGGGTTTAAGGGGGGGGAAATAGGGGATGAAAGTTTTTATGAAAGTTGGTCATTTCTGAAGATATCTTAATGAAATTTGGTACAGAGGTAGATTAAAGCTTGGGAATGGACATAAGCTACCTTTTATCGCGAAAAGGGGGGAAGAAGGGGGGGGGGACCAGGGCCTTGGGATAAAAGTTTATCGTTTTAGAAGATTTCCTGATGAAATTTGGTACAGAGATAGTTTAGAGCTTGGGAACGGACACAGACTAACTTTTATCGCAAAAAGGGGGGTAGAAGGGGGGCGGACTATGGCCTTGGTATGAAAGTTTGTCATTTCTGAAGATTTTTTGATGAAATTTGGTACAGAGATAGTTTAGAGCTTGGGAACGGACATAAGCTACCTTTTATCGCGAAAAGGGGGGAAGAAGGGGGGGGACCAGGGCCTTGGGATAAAAGTTTATCGTTTTAGAATATTTCCTGATGAAATTTGGTAAAGAGATAGTTTAGAGCTTGGGAACGGACATAAGCTATCTTTTATCGCGAAAAGGGGGGAAGAAGGGGGGGGGGACCAGGGCCTTGGGATAAAAGTTTATCGTTTTAGAAGATTTCCTGATGAAATTTGGTACAGAGATAGTTTAGAGCTTGGAAACGGATATAGGCTACCTTTTATCGCGAAAAGGGGGGTAGAAGGGGGGGTGGACTAGGGCCATGGTATGAAAGTTTGTCATTTCTGAAGATTTCTTGATGAAATTTGGTACAGAGATAGTTTAGAGCTTGGGAACGGACATAAGCTACCTTTTATCGCGAAAAGGGGGGAAGAAGGGGGGGGGGGACCAGGGTCTTGGGATAAAAGTTTATCGTTTTAGAAGATTTCCTGATGAAATTTGGTACAGAGATAGTTTAGAGCTTGGGAACGGACATAGACTAACTTTTATCGCAAAAAGGGGGGTAGAAGGGGGATCTAGGGCTTTGGGATGAAAGTTTGTCATTTTTGAAGATTTTCTGATGAAATTTGGTACAGAGATAGTTCAGAGCTTGGGAACGGACATAGGCTACCTTTTATCGCGAAAAGGGGGGTAGAAGGGGGGTCTAGGGCCTTGAGATGAAAGTTTGTCATTTTTGAAGATTTCCTGATGAAATTTGGTACAGAGATAGTTCAGAGCTTGGGAACGGACATAGGCTACCTTTTATCGCGAAAAAAGGGGTTGAAGGTGGGGACAAGGGCCTTGGGATGGAAGTTTGTCATTTTTGAAGATTTTCTGATGAAATTTGGTACAGAGATAGTTCAGAGCTTGGGAACGGACATAGGCTACCTTTTATCGCCAAAAGGGGGGTAGAAGGGGGGTCTAGGGCCTTGGGATGAAAGTTTGTCATTTTTGAAGATTTCCTGATGAAATTTGGTACAGAGATAGTTCAGAGCTTGGGAACGGACATAGGCTACCTTTTATCGCGAAAAAAGGGGTTGAAGGTGGGGACAAGGGCCTTGGGATGGAAGTTTGTCACTTTTGAAGATTTACTGAAGAAATTTGGTACAGAGATAGTTTAGAGCTTGGAAACGGACATAGGCTACCTTTTATCGCAAAAAGGGGTAGAAGGGGGGGGGAATCTGGCTATGGGATGAAAGTTGGTCTTTCTTGAAGATATTCTGATGGAATTTGGCACAGATATAGATTAAAGCTTGGGAACGAACATACGCTACCTTTTGTCGCGAAAGACGAGGATAAAGGGGGGGGGGGTTATAGGGGATGAAATTTTGCCAGTTTTGAAGACATCCTGATGATAGATAGAATTAGTACAGAGATGGATTGAATTGGGAACGAACATAGGCTATCTATTGACACGAAAATGGAGGCTTTAGGGGGGGGGGGGGGGGGTAATAAGGTATGAAAGTTTGACAGTTTTGAAGATATCCTGATGAAATTTGGTACAGGGATTAATTAGGGCTTGGTAACGGACATAATGCTACCTTTTATCGCGAATAATGTGGTATAAGGGTAGGGGAGGGATAAGGATTGGATAGTTAGTATGAAAGTTTGTCATTTTTGATGATATCTTGGTGAAATTTGGTACAGAGATGGATTAGAGCTCGAAAATGGACTTAGGCTACCTTTTATTGCGAAAAAGGGAGTTGAAGGGGTGGAATAGGGCAAGCGTATGTAAGTTTTGACAATTTTGAAGATATCTTGATGAAATTGGTATAGAGATGGATTAGAGGTTGGAAATGGACATAGGCTAACCCTTATCGCGAAAAAGGGGATAGAAGGGGGAGGGGGGAAGCGGAATAGGGCTATGGGATTAAAGCTTATAATTTTTCATTGGCACAAAAAAGGGGGTGAATATGGCATAAATAGTAAGAATTTCTTTTAAGATGTCCTCATGAAATTTGGTACAAGGGTGAATTAGAGCTTCGGAATGGACATAGTCGAGTAACGAACCAAATATAGAAGCGAGTGGAGAGGCGAGTAGAGATTGTTATAGGGACGAGTGGATAGGCGTGTAAAGATCGAAAGTCGAGTAGAGTCGACTACAGGGGCGCGTCAAATAGAATGCAGTAAACGGTTGAGTAGAGAGGCGAGTGGAAAGATGAATGTAATGGCGAGTAGAGATCGAATAGAAAGTTGAGTAGAGGTGCGAATAGATAGGCGAGTGGGGAGAGGCAAGTAGAGAGGCGAAAAGAGAATCGAATGGATGGGCAAGTAGAGAGGCCCAATGGAATGGCGAGTTAAGAGAAGAGTACAAGAAGGGAACAGAGAAGTCAGGAGAGAATCGAGTATAAATTCAAGTATAGAGGCGAGTAGAAAGTCGAGTAGAGAGTCGAATATAGAGGCGAGTAAAAGTCGAGAACAGAGGTGAGTACATAGTCAGGACAATGTTGAGTAGAGAGGCGAATTTAATGCTCAATACCGTCGGATCAACACTAAGCGATAACCGACATCCACGCGGGCGGAGCCGCGGGCAACAGCTAGTCGTTCATATAACATAAATTCTTCCTTCCATCCAGTTTTGTACGGAACCCTCGGTGCGCCCGACTCGCACTTTTACAGATTTTATTTGCTCTAGCACTCGAATAAAAAAAGATTCAACAAAAAAAGAATTTCTTAGCCATTACTGAGGCATATTTCGCAACGATTTTCCAAAAATCCCTTCAGTATGTGTTAGAATAGTAGTTTATGATACTGTTGCATAATAAGGGTTCTTATAACACGAGTGTGTTTTAAAAAAACGAGCCGTAGGCGAGTTTTTTTATATTATCACACGAGTGTTATAAGACCAAGTTATGTACAGTGTCATACACTACTTTATCTACTCTCATACTATAATACATAAACTAATTTATTTTACAAACCAAACCAAACTTTGTTTAATTTAAATGTATAGAACAAAAAAAAAAATTCGCGCCAAGGCACAAACTTCGATTGCGCATGCGTGTTTCTTTTTTTTTTCTTCCGAAATGGCGGATTCTTTTTTTAAAGTAGAGGTTCAGTCCAGATGGGGATTGTATAGGTGTATCGTTATGATTAAAAAGTTATTTTATGATATAGGTGTCCATACAAGACCTGTATCGTAATAAAACTTTTTTTTTGGCCTGTGCGTAATGTTTGTCATAAGAGTTCTAATTTCAATTTTATAATCTTTGTATTATAGTATCAGAGTAGATAAATTATATTACCACATATTAAATGTTAGTAACATAACTAGTTTTCAGTTTAATTCTGGAGTGATACGGCCTGGCCAGGCGCCAACGTTCGCGGTCCTACGAAATCTTGATAAATATGTTCCCACTTGTGTGTTTTGATAATCGTGGTGATGTTATAAGAGTTGCACATTTCTATAATATTTATATAACTATTTAAAACCGGGCAGCCTTATATGAGGCATATATCTTAACACCAGTTACGTCACAAAATGTTCTCTATAGGCGCATGTACGCGTTTTTTCGGTATCTATTGAGGATAGTGCGGGGTACTACGGCGGCGGAGATGCTCAAATCCACTAAGTATATCTATATCAAACCTATCCGCGCGCGCCAGGCCCTAATTGGGGTTAAGATATATGCCGGATACTATTGCATACATGTACATTTACTTATCCCGACTGACTGTTACAAACTGCTTTCAGCAGTTGATGCCTTTCAGATTGTAAGCCACTACAAAATTTCTTGGAAATTGCACCCTTAGGGGGTCAAATAAGGGATGAAAGGTTGACTAGAAATCTAATGGAGGCTATGTTTGGTAGAGATAACAGAGATCCACGCAGGCGAACATAAAAAAAAATAGTGTGGTGCACCTAAATAGAAGTGTTATCATTGTTATTGCCCATATCTGTACATAATGAATCATTTCTTAAAAGTTTTAATACGTTACAACCATATTAGGAATGATTTATGTATTAAACCTATAAATGCTACGTAGTTATATAAAGTGAGAGTGTAAAGACTTCTATGTATGTGGAAGATAATATACAGTATAAAAAGGTCTATAAAAAAAGGTATTACTTTGTGTGGAAATTACAAAATTGTAAACCAAAGATGGGTTTCGAGGAAGACCGAAGAGGAGATGGATGGAGTGTTTGAATGATATAGCTAGGAAGGGAGTGAATTTTGAGATGTTTGCTACCAGAGATGATTGGAGAAAGAAAACATATTGGGCCAACCCCAAGTAAAAATATGGGATAAGTGTGGGAGACAACAAATAGTTTACGATTAAGCTAATGCCTCCTGCCTCCATCATCAGCCGTCTCAGCATCTTATTTCTGCTACCCATTTCCCTGGGTAAAAATTAATATATTATGCCAGATTATTGTATTTTCTTTACGTGCAGGATATCCCCACAGAAACCCCCCCCTCCCTTCCGGAACCTGAGGGGGAGGTTATGTCCGACTCGAATCGACTACTAGCCCCTGGTTTTCAGACTATTGTCTATCCCTACATCAAATTTTAGCCAGCTTTGTTCAGCCATTAGAGTGTGATTGAGTGAGAAACACTTACCTTAAACACTTAACTTACTAGGAAAGGATAATTTACATATTAATAAAAGCTCATGAGTTATACTGTCATAATAGTCTACTGTTTTTATTCATCTATACTAATATTATAAAGCTGATGAGTTTGTTTGTTTGTTTGAACGCGCTAATCTCAGGAACTAATGATTCGAATTGAATAAATCTTTTTGTGTTGAATAGCCCGTTTATCGAGGAAGGTTATAGGGTAAATATCATCACGCTACTACTCAAGGGAGCGGAGCTGTAACCTTAAATGTCAACAAATCCGGCAACCTCCCATAGGCTCTCGAAGTGTGCCACGGGCGAAGCCGAGGTGGTTCAGCTAGTCCATACTAATATTAAAAATGGGAAAGTATGTGTCTGTTTATTTATCCGTCTTCCATGGCAAAACGGCGCAACAAATTGACTTGATTTTTATAAGTGAAGATAGTTGAATGGATGGAGAGTGACATAGGATACTTTTTTCCCCTCATTTTCCCAAAATGGGGGTGGAAGTTTGTATGGAGCATTCCGCAATTTTCATGGTAGAAAGCTCAAAAATTGGTATGCAGACTATTTGTGACTAACAAAAATGGTGCATAATTTTTATTTAATATTCAAGGTAGAAGCTTTGACGCCTAAACCACTGGACGGATTTTGATGAAATTTGGTATAGGTGTAGATTAGACTTTTATGAAGGACATAGGGTATGTTTAGTTGCGATAACCGAAATACACGAGGGCGAAACCGCGAGTAACAGCTAGTACATACATATATTCACATTTTTCCTTTTAAGGTCAGCAGATACAACAGTCATGCGGCTTCCGTTTGTACACACTTTATAGTATTCCTCTTTACCTCTACTAAATATTCATATTGATGTTTACAAAATAACAAACATACATGACTCAAGCTAACCAGCAATGAGGTAAATCATCTCTATATATACTAGCACCATAAGACCATGACTAATTATTATGCTTTATGACGATTTATTTTAGGGTCACGGTTGATATGAGAAAGTAACATTTTTATATTGTAAATACATATTCATGTTTTTAACTTGTACCTACCTACCTGTACCCACATACCTACCTGTACCTACCTACCTGTACCTACTTTTTGTCAGTAATGTTTTTAGTCCCATGTAATAGGTGGTAAGCGTTTTGCAGTTAATCATGCACATTGCTGGATGTTTACTGTCTAATGGAAAACAGCCCTATCCCTTTGTTACGTTTGGTTGATTAGGTTATAGCCTGTTCCGATTACTGTTGGTCTCAAAGTGGAATACAGATCAAAATAATAAGTTATTGGTAAAATTCCTTCACCATTTGAAAGGTAGATTATCCTTGGTGGACATGGACTGTAATGTTATCAAGCTTCTACTCAATGGAGCTGAGCAGTAATTATAAATCTGGCAGATACCCATTCATTATATGAAAGCTGATAGATTATGGATAAACATGGCTTAAAGGAGTGCAACGGAGGTGTGATGTATGTCACGGACGAAGCATGGGAACGCTAGGTGGTATATTAACATTTTGGTACAATTCTTACCTCCAGAAGCAATATAAAAACCACTTGGAGAGTACTTCGCAACATTAACTTGACAGGAGTGCTCCGTATATACGTCCGCAATCGCGGGGTTTTCAATGTCTCTGATGATAACGGAATTCCCGTTGGTGTACAGAAAATTTCTCCCCTTCGGGTCACCGCCTAAAACAAGTGGCGTACCCCTCGCAGTTCTAGGCAAGGCCGCCCAAGTATACTCTGCGGACATAAAATTACACTGTAAACTCACCGGTCACAAACAATTTCTCACATACACAGCTTAATAATTATGTTTAGTCAAACGATAATGCTACCATGCACATTGCCAATAATATTCCAATTAGAACTTACTATTAGAATAAGACATTTTATTAGTACACTTCACTAACTAAATACTACTTAAATAATGCTAAATCTTTTGGATACGCAGTACTTATAATTATTTTTAGAGAAATACAGTCAGCCGCTATACTCCATAGCCTTCCAAAAATGACGTATAATAAATATTCTTTTGCAATGTTGGCACGATTGTCGCTCATTGACATTACCATATTTGGGCAGCAGAATACTGATAAAGAATAATAATTAATAATTTAATAAAAGTTTGTTATCCATTCATAATCATGATAAAGTACAAGATAAATGATTGTTTGATAAAATTTATTCATTTACTATGAATACATACATACTTAATTCACGTCTTTATCCCCGGAGGGTTAGGCACAGGTGGATTAACACCCACATTTCACCAATCTGTATTCGGTCCCACGTAATAGGGGGTGAGCCTATTGCCGTATTCCGGGCACTATTGTTGACTCGAGCCATGTATCTGAGGCTGAGTCTGGGCTGTACATATCTGTCTGATATTAAAGTTCAACAGCCCTATCCCTTAATCGCCTTGTACGACACCACACGGGAAGAGAAGGGGTGGCCCAAATTCTACTCTGCCGGGAACCACGCGCCTTCTTTTTACTATGAAGCCTTCTATTAATATAGTCTAGGTGTAAATCGACTGAATCGACGACTTTAATATGAGCATGTTGACTGCGTAGTCGATAATGTGGTTCCCCATGTACAAAAAGCAGAATACATATACATACATATAATCACGCCTTTATCCCCGGCGGGTTAGGCAGAGGTGAATTAACACCCACATTTCACCAATCTGTATTCGGTCCCACGTAATAGGTGGTGTGCCTATTGCCGTATTTCGGGCACTATTGTTGACTCGAGGCATGCATCTGAGGCTGAGTCTGGGCTGTAGATAACTGTTTGATGTTTAGGTTTTTTTACGTGGGACATTTTTTGAATGGGACGTTATGCAACTAAACCCAGCAGCTAGTTATATATGTTCGATTGAAGTAAAAATTAAAAGAAATTTAATTAATTTACAATTTTATTAATTACCTTACCTACGAGTTTAATAACCTTACATGCAGTGGCGTAACTATAGGGTGGCAGGGCTGGAAAAATGCCACGGGCCCCCGACCCAAGAGGGCCCCGGCCCAAGAGGCCACGAGCTCAGGACTAACCTAACATTTTTAATAACTTTTACCTAAGTACTTGAAAGTTATAATTTTTTTAAGTACTTAAAATCAATCAAAGGATGGCACAACTAAAGACTATATAGATATTCAAACTAATCATTACACATTCAAAACAAAAAGATGTCGATTTTCAGAACGCATCCATTGGTTGCTTCATTTTTTTGTCGTGGTACATGCATTGGTAATGCGGGCGAGCTAGTGACGGTCCGGGAATTCCCTAATTTTCTTAACCAATTAGCCTAGGAGCCAGTGACACTGAAAGTCTTGTCATCGCGGATTTGTAAAACTTATATGTAAATCGATAGTGAACAAATATATGAATAAAATCAACTTGGAACGCGTTGACTTAGTATTCCCTCATTTTGTTAACCAATTAGCCTTGGAGCCAGTGACACTGAAAGTCTTGTCATCGCGGATTTGAAAAACTTATATGTAAATCGATAGTGAACAAATATATGAATAAAATCAACTTGGAACGCGTTGACTTAGTAAGCCAAAAATATGTTAAAAAAAAAAATTTAAGACAAAAAAGCAAAATGGCACTATGGCACAAGACAGACTACGTAACTTGGCTATTCTGTCTACTGAAAATTCTATGGCTCTATCTTTAAACTTTGATGATGTTATAGATACTTTGTAATAATATATAAATTGTTAGGTATTGAATTATAAATATTTGTATAAACTTAAGCTCCAAAAAAAATGCCACGGGCCTCAGATGGTATAGTTACGCCACTGCTTACATGGTTACATTGGTGTTAATTCGGCATGTCCACCCGATTAAACTAAACTAAACTAAAAATTCTCTTATTTTAGTTTAGTTCAATGCTTTGTCTATTCGGTTTGGCCACCGAACTAAAAATAGTGCATGCATTTTTAGTCAAGGTCACACGACTAAATTGAATAAACCCTTTTTAATCTGTGAATTCAATGAACGAATGACAACGTCCTTGTTGTTGAAGTGTGAGAGAGACAACTTAACTTCTTGTCAAAAAACGTGTTCAAATTCAAACGTGACCGTAAATTAAACCTCTGAAAAAATAAACAAACCAAAACAACAAACTTGGCGGCATGGTAATGGGAATATTACGTGAAAAGAGGAAAAATAAACAATGTATGTGTGTGTATGTCACAATCACAAAAAAATCCTCTTCGCTTAATTTAAGGTGATTTTCAAGTAGGAAAAATAAACAATGTATGTGTGTGTATGTCATAATCACAAAAAAATCCTCTTCGCTTAATTTAAGGTGATTTTCAAGTATCTCCAACAGGAACTTGGCCACTGATGATCCTAAAGAATTTTCTAAATTTACGGTTGGCCATCTCAAACGGATTTGATGCATCCTTCGACCGAAGCAACCTGGCCCGTTCTTCCCGATTTCTGTAAAACAAATAAATTTCTAACCTTAAAATAAATTTCAAACCCAACCTTTATGATAATTGTTAATTTTTCAATTATTTTATTGTTACACAATTTTTACATATATTACAGATGTATTGGCAAATATTAAATTATAGTAGTTTATGATACTGTTGCATAATAAGGGTTCTTATAACACGAGTGTGTTTTAAAAAAACGAGCCGTAGGCGAGTTTTTTTATATTATCACACGAGTGTTATAAGACCAAGTTATGTACAGTGTCATACAATACTTTATCTACTCTCATACTATAATACATAAACTAATTTATTTTACAAACCAAACCAAACTTTGTTTAATTTAAATGTATAGAACAAAAAAAAATGTTCGCGCCAAGGCGCAAACCTCGATTGCGCATGCGTGTTTCTTTTTTTTTCCCCGAATCGGCAGATTCTTTTTTTAAAGTAGAGGTTTGGTCCAGATGGACGTTGTATAGGTGTATAGTTATGATTAAAAAGTTATTTTATGATATAGGTGTCCATACAAGACCTGTATCGTAATAAAACTTTTTTTTTGGCCTGTGCGTAATGTTTGTCATAAGAGTTTTGATTTCAATTTTATAATCTGTGTATTATAGTATCAGAGTAGATAAAATTAATAAAGTTACTATATATACACAATACTAAATATAATAAAAAAACTAAAACTAAAAGTTAAAATGCGTCGTGGAATTCATCCGCATCGCATGCCTCTTTTGGTAGCGTTCCCAGAAGACTAGCAGCATTGCCACGTTGTATGGCAATACTTAATCTCTGACCTGAAATGAGGCCAGCCTTCTGGTCACGAGAAGCGTCAGCCATACATTTCGCAATCTCCCTGAAGAGATTGCGGGCGCTTGGACCCCAAGGCCCAAACGTTTCGACTCCAAACGGCACACATTCATAATCTCCAATAAGATTGGAGTATTTCCGCCGCTTAACAGCCGCTGCAGAAGCTGCAGCGGCACCGGCACAGCTAGCAGTGCCAGTTATATGGGTAGGGGCAATGGTGTCGACGCATGTTGCGTCCCACACCAGAGTCCTACCCATTTTCCAAGGCATTATTGGCATACCATCCAGTCTCTTGCCATCGTCGCGCGCCAAACCATTTGGTTCAAGCACAGCTGGCATACCAGCAATGACAAGAGCACGGCGGATTATGTCGTTGAGGCTGGCGTGCCGTGGAATTCGCCCCGCGATCCTGCAACATGACAGGCCATGGTGTCCGAGTCGGTCAACTGCTTCTCCACAATGACATTGATGCGTAATTTTTTACTGCTAGGTCAGTTTTGAACAAATAAACACATATTTAGTTGATAAATTTTCTTATTTACCTTTCTTGCTCCTCGAAAAAAGCAGCCACAACGCATACGTTCATTTTTCTGAAATTTAAAAATTTCAACCAGCACAAACAATCAGCAGAACAAGGTTTAGTTTAGTTTAATCGCGACCAAAAATATGGCCACTAAAATAAGTCGGATTTTAGTTTGACAGGAATAAAATTTTGCCTCACCGAATAGCAAAATGGAGGATTTCACTAAATTGAATTCGACTAAACTAAAAATAGTTTAGTCCTGTCAAATTAAGTTAGTTGGTGTTTTCCCGAATAAGAAACCGCAATTTGACGTGACTAAACTAATTATAGTTTAGTTTAGTCGGAATTTTGCCAACCCGAATCGACACCATTATTACATTTTTAATTTCTGACATAAGTTATACGTGACTAAAATAGCGAAATAAGCGTATTAACTTATATATTTCTCAAAATGAGACTACCAATGCCTTCTGGTAATATCCAGGACCTTACTAAAAATATTTTCTTCGTATCGGTACATACCCCATTTCCATAGAAAATGACACCCTACTTTTTGTGTCGATTTGAAGCGCCACCGTGAGTGTACTGAGAACTAATTAGTTTGCAAATGGACGTTGCTCGTTTATTTTTATTTATATCAACGATTTTTATCTATAGAGTTGCCCATCATTAATTAGTATTAGTTCCAAGTAGACTCACTACTGCGTGCCGCCTATATGGCGATTCTATCACCCATAAATACTATATCTATGCGATCACCAGTCCAAGTAGTTGGTTGTGGAAGAAAACGTATATAATATATCTAGAAGTAATTTCCAATTGAATTTATATATGGTCACACCGAAGCTCCAGTGCGTTCACCTCACTCCAAGTTCACCAAAGAGTACAAAGAGTACATGAAGTTCACTTCACTCACTCAGCTCAGCTCATTTGTCAAAAATGCTACAAGACAGCTCTCTGCGCCATGTGATAAAATTCGCTTAACTGTTTTAAGCGTTATCATCTTCACGTTTTTGTGTTTTAGTTAAATGGAATAAGTGATGCTTGAGAGTAGACTAATAATTTATTATAGCAGAATCCATTTTGTTGCATTCTGCGGCATCATTATTTGACACTTGTTTCCACGTGGTTCACGTCACTGGCGGTCGACGTGTTAATTTTCTAGTTTTATTTTAAGTTTTTGACCGCATTTATTGTAAAAAATGGAGTCCTTGAATATTTCAAAACTAAACCTGTACAGCGGGAGGAGCCGAAGCTCACAGGACAACGGAATTAAGTTTGAAAGGAACGAGGAAAAGTTCGAAATGAATGTAAGTTTGATACCATGTTTTATAGTTGATCATAATTATTACAAATATATATCAAATAAAATATTTTTTAGGTTGGAGTCAAACGTAAGTCGATAAACAAATATATATTATGCAAAATTTTCGTCGTATTGTAGAAAACAAAACATACTTTGCAAAATCAGATCAATTTTCATGACCAAATAAAGATAACAATATTCGTTACTGTACAAAAAAAAAACTTTCTGAACGAGGTTGGTACTAAATAAGGTTACATTATTTTTAATAATATAGTAATGAATAGGGTATCAAGGTAAAATTTATCTATCTATTGTAATGTAATATGAAGCAATATGTTGTAATGATAATGAAACAGCTGTCTTGGTGAGCAAAGCAAAATAAAGTTATCTGTAACTAAATAAACAAACAAGGAGCCATCAAATTTATTTTTCATATCAAACTGGGTCACTTAGACTTGTGTAATTGATAATATAATATGTTAATCAATAAATATAATCATAAAATTATTCCAATTTATATTTGTAAACCCCTGGCGTATTTAGAAACCCTGTTTCACCACTTTAAGCGACAAATGCTCATAATTGAATGACATTTTGAAGCATTTACTATGCTAACTTTTCAAATCAATTAAGATAGGAAAAAGTGAATGCCCAGGTGGGACTCGAACCCACGATCTTCCCCTTACAGGCGGAATGCTCTGACCATTGAGCCACCGGGCCACACCTAAAGCTATCCAAATTTTCCTATACTACCGTCTTAGGGCGACGGTAGGAGGCATCTACCGACATTCATACGAAATATTGGAAACAATGAATGATGTTGCAATCATAGGAAAATTTGGATAGCTTCAGGTGTGGCCTAGCTATATATAGTCTAGCCCTTCCTCAATAAACATTAAAAGAATTGCCTGCACTGCTTGATATACATAACCCATTGATCCAGACATTCAAACAAACTCTTCATCTTAATGTTAGTATGAGCTTCCATTTTCACTTTTTATGGGATTTTGTTGAGTTGGGTTACAAGATCTTCTCCCTATTAATGGTTGGAATGAATGCAATGAATTTTGGTTAACATAATTATTAAAATTCTACCTAGTTAAAAATGCCTGTATTCATTTATAAAATGCATTTTTATATAAAAGAACTAAGGATGTGTCTAGGAGTCTTGTTCCTCATTGACATTTAAACATTATTCTGATTACATCCGAAGCCGAGATGCCCTCGGAGCGCAGGGTCCCAGTCTTGTTATTGTATTATTATTCAGTAGTAGTAGTATATGTTTTAAGAATAATTATTATTTCATCATTATTTCATCACTCCCCACATCGACCTATGGCTGCCAAACATAGAATTTTATAATAGTTACTTGCCAAATAAGCATGGAACGTAGCATGTTTTGGAATAAAAAAGATTCAAAAGATAAACCACTCCCTAATTAGGAAAAATTCGGGAGTCATAGATGCACTTAGCCAGGCCCAGATACTAAAGTGGAAATGGGCTGGCCATGTTGCTAGACTCCAGGATGAAAAATGGACATCCCATGCTACAACTTGGAAGGGCCCAACAGGCAAACGAAGGAGGGGTATCATTGGGGTGGCCGGGCCTAAGTGGGCTTAGAGGGCCTAGAAAACATAGATTAAGAAAACCTACTTATCTATTTAAACCAGAAATGAAAGGCTTCTTTTTTATTTTTATTTCATCATAAATTATTTTATATAAATTAAATATATAACTACAATTCTATATAAATAATATATATAAAAACTACAGCTTCTAATGTAGATATTGTAAATAAATAGTAAAACAAGTTTCAAATAATTTAATTCAATGTTTATATATTGTAAAGAAAATAGTGTTAGTTACAATAATATTATTTAAATTGATTAAACATTCTGAATAACATTGAAATTGGATCAAGGACCTTTGTAAAATCCATAATTAGATCACAAATCATATTATGGTATGGAGGTACCAGAGATACCAATCTCACTTTTCCACCCCCAAGGAAAGGATTCCACCACCAGGTGGCAGGAGGATATCTGAGGTGATTTCTACACTAAAAAAAGGGACCCTTTTCCAACGTTTGGATGTCAAACCCTAAAAAAGATTTCATTTTAATTTTGTTAGAAGTTACAATAGCTATAACATGCATGCAGACTTTGTGGATCTATAAAACAGATACAATCCCAATACATCACACACACTTTACAATAACACAAAGCTACTCAACCTATGCTTACCATGGGTCTAGATAGCGTTATGTGGGATGTTGTAGAATATTATTAACCCACGCCCTTTTTTTTCACTGTTAAAAATGCGTTACGGGACAGGAGGGATATGTGGGACTCCCCGGGAAAAGATGCCCGGTTTACCCACTAAACGAACCAGCGGCACTCCCGCATCGCCTTTCTTATAGGGGGTCTGGGAAATCCGGCAGAGCCTTTACGTCCAGTCCCCCTCCGGCGATTGCCCGCCTGATCGCGGCAGGCCCTTCACGACCTTCCCGAGTACGGGGAGGGGCTCGAAGATGACCGTGAGTGCTCAGTCATCCTTGTGACGCGGGGTGATGAATAGTGCAATGCGGGCGAGGACGCCCCCGCGCCCGTCACCCGCTGCCCATCACGAGTGATGAAAGGGCGGCCATGTACCCGCCCTCTCCTGCCCCTCCTCCATCGGTGGAGCTGCGGCGCGAGAGAATCGTCTTCCCGAGCGCGCTCCGCCACCTCCTTCTGTGACATTAAACCACCCCAAATACAATCAATTTAACTTAATTAAATCAACAGGAATACCAATCTATTCGGTTACTACCATTCTTGAAAAAACATTCACTCCAATTGTATTGTTACAGTACCTTACGGATCAAGATGAAGAATACCATTGTGAATACAAGGAAGAGATCTGGAACAACCTACTGGAACAAGAAGCAGAAAAGCCTACAATACACCTGCAGTCACCACAAGTAAGGAGTGCTATTTCTCAAGTTACATACCTACCTTCATACACTCCCGCAGAATCTGCGCCAAAACTTGCTGATGCGGCTAACCCTACATACGCTCATACCTATTACCCTCTGCATTAGACAGACTGACTCTATCCTTACATAGTTCAGCTTCGAACTTCTTATGCTGTCATTAATTCTTCCATGCAAGCAAGCGTGTAAGCGGTTTCGAGCTGACCTTTGTTTTGTACCTACTTTTTATGCATTATTAGTTCCGCGTAATAAGATTGAAAGTATAAAGACTCTCAGTCGTTATTATCGGTCGATATTACCGGATGCGTTATTGCGATAATGCGACGCGATTCCTGGCACTACACAAGTGCATTTTTGTCATCCGATTATTCTATTTCGTAGGCGCACTAACGTCCGGTATTAGAGGCCGATAATATCGCAACTGTGTATGGGATCGCATGCCTCCCAAATTCTCAATACTAATGTTCTAAGAACTCGTATCGGAATATCGCAGAACGCAGGAACGCAAGCAATCCACTTCTATTAGGTCATAGTTGACGCGTTCTAATACATAATATACCTCCTACCTACCTACTAAAAATATACCTCAATAAGGCGTTCGGTTTAATCGGCTAATCAAATAATGTGCCTGGGTTGGGGAGGCTTTATCGTACACATACCACCATTTCAGAATTGATAGCATGTGAAATGGTAGAAAATCTCCTACTTGTTAGATTTCTGCTACCGCTTATCATCTCATTGTATTTTATTATTTACTAGCTAACCCGGCGAACTTCGTACCGCCAATATTTTCACCCTCTTCTAGGTATATTAAACATATGTACCTACTATACATATAAACCTTCCTCTTGAATCTCTCTATCTATTTTAAAAAAACGCTTCGAAATCCGTTGCGTAGTTTTAAAGATTTAAGCATACAATGGGATATAGGGACAGAGAAAGCGACTTTGTTTTATACTATGTAGTGATGAATTTTTAATAACCGCGTGGTTCCCGGCAGAGTAGAATTTGGGCAACCCCTTCTCTTCCCATGTGGTGTCGTACAAGGCGACTAAGGGATAGGGCTGATTAACTTTAACATCAGACAGATATGTACAGCCCAGACTCAGCCTCAGATGCATGGCTCGAGTCAACAATATTGCCCGGAATACGGCAATGGCTCACCCCCTATTCCGTGGGACCGAATACAGATTGGTGAAATGTGGGTGTTAATTCACCTCTGCCTAACCCTCCGGGGATAAAGGCGTGATTATATGTAATGTATGTATGTATGTTTAATAATAGTGTATATTATGTCGTAATATGTGCCTAACGGAAAAATTCACAGGACTATGTTACTGCGACCAAACCATCTGGCTAGCGTGAAAACAGTAGGCTAAAGTTTTCCAATATTGGAAGATGCCTATATCCACCACTGGAATCCGATAGGTTAATTGATAAATCAATTATGAATGCACAAGTATGAATGGCGGGCGACGTTCGTTGTCGACCCGCAGTTTTTTTATGAATGACGACACTGTTTTTATACTGCTTAGTAAACATTTTTACGCTTCCTAGTATATTGTTACTTTAGCCTTCACGCGAGTTTCGCAAATCTAGCGTTACAGACTCAATGTCACTGTCAATCCGCTGAATTTTGTTATTACTACATTCATCCCGTGATTCGGGTGTCACGATTCAGGAAGTCGTACAGATGTCTTGTTTATTTAATACTTGCCAGTGGAAACTATGCAATCTGCATATGGCCCATTTTTTGCTTGCATGATTATCGAAAGAATTAAAAAAAAACCTCATAAAACATTCGCACAAATAAGATTAGTACTGCTTATAGTAGCGTACGGATTCTCGAACCGAAGCGTGCGAGAAATTATCTCCATCTGAATGGGCCTTTAGTCCTACGATCTGCCTTTTAACTGAACATTTAGCTGGTGAATGAAATTTTGAAGCATTTACTATGCTTACTTTTCAAATCGATTAAGATAGGAAAAAACGAATCGCTCAGGCGGGACTCGATCCCGCGATCTTTCCCTTACAGGGGGAATGCTCTGACCACTGAGCCACCGAGCCACACCTGAAGCTATCCAAATTCTCCTATACTACCGTCTTAGGGCGACGGTGGGAGCCATCTACCGACATTCATACGAACTATCGGTAACATTGAATGATGTTGCAATCATTTTTAAACATGGCTTTCAATGACTCCGCCCAAATAATTGAATGAAATTTTGAAGTATTTACTATGCTAACTTTTCAATTATTTTTTTCGATTTAGCTGGTGGTTAAAGGATTTTACCATATTATTTTTACATATTTTAAATGCGAAAGTACTGTGTCTGTTACGCTTTCACGCCTGAACTGTCATCCTCCCGCTCTTATTCCATATTTACTTGGGGACTTTTCCATTCATCTCTGATCATCTAAATATTCACTCACTTCCTAGCGATATCATCTTTCACACAGTCCAACCCCTCGTAGGTCTTGCTCTCTCCTTGTAACCGTCCACTTTCATAGTTAATGCCTTCCTTACGACGATTACGATACGATAACTTCAATCCCTTTACATGATTTACATGTCAGAACCAGGACAAACAATTTTCTCAATTTACTTGCATGCCTCAACTGTTGAACAATAAATTTTGATGAATTTTGGTACAGAAATGGGCTGAAGCTTAGATTAGAGAAGGACATAGTAAGTTTGGTCCCGATAAGCGACATCGGAAGAAGCCGTGGGCATCAGTAAAATATTCACACTTGTATATCCCCCCGAGGCCTAGGCAGAGATGTTTAGGCTGAGCACAATTTCTAAACAGGGTGTTACGAAAACAATTTCACCTTGCCAGAACAAGTTGTTGCCTTTGATGTTGCAATTTCTTCGAAATTGATGAAATATTGTGATATGAACCCCACATACTTATAAAAAAACATAACTGTAATTACATGATTCATACTTGCTTCCATTTGCATAATGCTTACTAATATTACTCAATAAACAGCGAAATTAATCTTTACTTTCTAGATATAGAGACTAATCTTGCTTGTATTGAACGTGATGTCATGATAATTCAATATATTGCACCATACACGATTACTTTACCAGCCCCTCTAGACAAATGGCAATTCACTAGCTGGCGTTTGGTGGAATAGAATGACGAATATATGGGATTTGACGTTTATGACAGTCGTTAACGCATGTCAAATACGTCAAATCCCATACATTAGTCAATCTATTCCATCAAACGCCTGCCCCTCTAGACAAGTGGCCATTCGCTAGGTGACGTTTGGTGGAATAGAATGACGAATATATGGGATTTGACGTATATGACAGTCGTTAACGCATGTCAAATACGTCAAATCCCATACATTAGTCATTCTAATCCATCGAACGCCTGCCCCTCTAGACAGATATGGCGGTCGAATGAAATTTTTGAAGCCCTAAGACGGTAGTATAGGAGAATTTGGATAGCTTCAGGTGTGGCCCGGTGGCTCAGTGGTCAGAGCATTCCCCCTGTAAGGGAAAGATCGTGGGTTCGAGTCCCACCTGGGCATTCATTTTTTTCCTATCTTAATAATAGGGGTTAAAGTATGAAATTGCCGTTTCATTGTAATAGGTACTTCGAATTGACATAGAACCTTCATGGTTTGAGATTTTTGAGTGAAACTTTTTCCACATGGTACCTATGTAGTTCTTCATTTAAAAATGTGCAACATTCGATTATCGACTTTCAGTTGTTTTTTTTATTCAGCTTAGACAAGAAAGATGGATACTTCGAAAATTCGAGTGATTTTTGAATACGAGTTCCGACGCGGAACTAACGCGGCAGAAACAGCTCGCAATATCAATGTTGCGTTTGGAGAGGGGACTGCTAATGAACGCACCGTGCGATTTTGGTTTAAACGCTTTCGTGATGGAAACTTTGATTTGAAGAACGAACCACGACACAGGTGAATAACAATGAATTGAAAGACATGGTGGAAGCCGATCCGAGCCAAACTACCCAGGAATTAGCTGCATGGTTTAACGTTACCTTACCAACAATATTGACTAATTTGCGTCAAATCAATGAAATAAAAAAATGTGAAAAATGGGTACCTCATGATTTGACTGATCTGCAGAAAGAAATGCGTGTTGAAACTTGTGTTGCCTTGTTGAATCGATACAGAAATGAAGGAATATTGGATCGAATTGTGACATGTGATGAAAAGTGGATTCTTTACGATAACCGTAAGCGAAAAATGCAATGGCTGACCCCAGGTGAAACGCCACAACAGTGTCCTAAAGCAAAGCTTACCAATAAAAAGGTAATGGTAACTGTTTGGTGGTCTCAGCATGGTGTTATTCACTATAGCTTTCTACGATCTGGTCAAGCAATAACGGCAGATGTCTACTGTGCCGTACTCCGAACAATAATAGCAAAACTAGCAGTGAAACAGCCCCGACTCATGAATCGATCTTCACCATTATTGCTCCATGATAACGCGAGACCTCATACAGCACGAGAAACCGTTTTAACTCTACAGGAACTGCAATTAGAAACTATCCGTCACCCTCCGTATTCGCCAGACCTTGCTCCAACAGACTACCATTTTTTTCGTGATTTGGACAATTTTCTATGTGATAAAAAGTTTTCTTCTCAGGAGGCAGTACAAAATGCTTTCACACAGTTTGTCGAATCTAGATCACCAGAGTTCTATCGCAAAGGCATAAATGACCTTCCTACTAGATGGCAGCAATGTATAGATAATAATGGTAATTATTTTGATTAAATAAATACGTTAAATTTAAAAAAGAACGAATTTCAATTTGTCAGTACAAATCGGCAATTTCATACTTTAACCCCTAATAGATATGACGGTCGTTAACGCATGTCAAATACGTCAAATCCCATACATTCGTCATTCTATTTCATCAAACGCCGGTAAGCGAATTGCCACTTGTCTAGAGGGGCTGCCGACGAATTGCCACTTGTCTAGAAGGGCAGGTATATACCTACCGATTGCATGTCCTTACATGTTAAAATGACTGTGGGATATCCTTCGCAATTTCTGAATTTTACCTGTCTATTTACGTGTCCCGGAGAGTACCCAACCGTCGGATGAAATGAACAATGAACATCTGTACAGTCGTTAGTAGAAGTTCGAGTCCTAAAAAGTCTAACAATAGTTCTTGCTTACAATACTTCGATATCGCCATTGAATTGTGTAGATCAGATGACAGTCGCTTCATTAAAAATATCGAAGTTCTGAGCTGAAAGAGGCGAACCGTTGCTATACAGGGAGTTGGAACTCGGATTTAGATGATTCTATTGTATTGCACACATTTCTATTTTGAACATTTTTTATCGCTATAGTTTCAACTAACTCGGTATTTTTTGTATCTTATTTCTCCGACCAGTAGTTTCTATGTCAAGCCGTAGCCGGGTCAATTGACTAGTCTTTTTATTAAAACAAATATCCTAAAAACTCACAATAAAGAAGATTAAGCGTCTCTTGGCCTACTCCCTTTCAGTCAGGTTGTTTTACTAACGTATCAGATGACATCACCAAGTTGACTCGTTCTACAAAACTCTTTTTCTGGGTTAGGACACTCTGAAATTAACTTACGGTGGAATTTGTCATGGGTCCATTAATTAATTACATTAAAACTCCATTGAAAGGTCTTGGATCTTTAGTATTTACGGAATATAAAACGAATGAATGAACTCCCTGCAGTAATTCTTACCACAACATGGGGTTCAGGAGAAGATCATTAAAAGGACCTACAGGTTCGGCAACACGAGTGTGACGTCCCTGGTATTGCGCACATCCATAGGCTACGGTAACCACTTCCCATCAGCCGTAAACTTATCTGCTACCTAAATGGTATAAAAAATCCGAAAGGCAAGGAACTTTTTTGTGTAGCTCCACGTCCACGACTTCCAACGTAAACGTGCTTAAGGTATTAATTTTTTTTTTTTAAAGTACTTGAATAGCGTCGTCATCCTCGTAGTGATTTCCTAGTTGCGTCTAAAGTTTGTACTGCGGAGCCTGGGAGCAACTTTCGTCTGACCTCGCCACCCCGTAAGAAAAGCCTGCGTCAAAGCCTCGTGGCAGGTGAGGTTGGTGCTCCAAATGCGTTAGTAGAGCCCTTGTTCATTGTAATACAAGTAGTGATGACTGCAGCCTACGGATTATTGATCTGTCTAGATCAGGACTAAAGGAACTGTTTGTTACAGCTCGAATTTCGTGGATCGCTAGTGCAGCAACTCCGTGACGTCACAAAGAAGTTGGGACTCAGCATCGCAACTCTGCACACTGCCGTGGCACAGCTGGACCTGTTCATGGACGCGCACAGGCTCAGAGCTGACCGACTGACGCACGTTGCGCTCGCCTGCTTGAGTTTAGCAGGTAAGAACTTGAACCTGGTATCTCTAAAAAACACTTAAAACAAACTAAAAACTTAAAAACAAGACTTAGGTCCTTATCAGCACACGTTTTTCCTTCTTCTTACAATTCCGAGTGCTTTATGCCAGGTGTGAAAAGGCCTAACGCCAACATTGTAACATTATTGCCATCTACAATGGTAAACTTTATTCGAGAGATTCACCTTTAGCTTAACATCAGACGAGGTGAAATACCTATTGACATTACCTATTGTACATCTATTCATCTATACATATAAATAAAATAAAGTTGAAGTGTCTGTTTGTAATATTGAAATAACCGTTTTTTACTACGTGCATATGAATATAATACGGTACATACAGCCAAATATTTTTTTATTAATTTTTGTCTGTTTGTACAAGCTAATCTCTGGAATGACCGATTTTGACGGGACTTTTATTGGCAGTTAGCTGATAAGGAGTATCTTAGGCTACTTTTATTTAAAAAAAATAGCGATGACTCAACACTAAGCGATAACCAACATCCACGCGGGCGGAGCCGCAGGCAACAGCTAGTATTCTATAAATCGGCTAAGGACAATATGTTATCTCTGAACAAATTGGGACTTGCGTTATTGTTTAGATAGAATCCTTATATTGTCGCGAGTGCAGAGTGACGCTGGCTAGTGGCTACATACGTATAGATTATAGTTGGGAATAACACATTGACCACTTATATCCCGGGATAATTGTTTCCATTGATTGCGGGAACGGGTTCAAAATACTAAACGAGCGGAGCCGCGGGCAACAACAGCTAGTAAAAAATTATCTTTGTGAAGCTATAAAAGCCATCTTTGCCTATGCAATCTCTGCTCTTAACAAACCTACCATATCAACATGTCCCATTCTCTTTCAGCAAAAAGCGAAGAAAAGTTCAGTCGGGCGCCTACATTGAAGACCTTAGCCAAAATTAGCGGCGTTCAGCTCTGTGGCAAGACCTTCAGGCAGCTAGAATGGATGGTTGGCCAGCACGTCAGGTGGAGGCTTCTATCGCCCACTCCTGTGACGTATGCGGCGTTACTGGCGCAGTATGTGGTCACCGACAGCGACCTGACGACTCGGCATCCGAAATTTGTGAGGCGATTCAAGAGAGACGGGGCTAAATTGCTTGAAGCTTATTTGGATTTGACTTTGTCTGGTGAGAATCGGTTCTGAAATATTATGATAATCCTTTTTGGGTCATAGCAGACATAACAACTGTGAAAAGAATCGTCACTGTGCCGTCATTTGACTAGACGACGCCACGCTTACGGCTCACTTATCTCTGGTTGACCTAGCTGTTAGCAGAACCCCGATTCTAGACTTCAATAGTATAGACTTAAAAGTCCACAATTAAATGAAAAAGCAGAGAAGTGCTGTAAGCGCGTGTTCATTTGTATATTATTTCATTTATCTTAGGTTATGACCCTTACCTGTAATCATCCTGATTTTACTTTGTCTGTGTGTCTTACTTACTCATTTATTTAGTGTCCTTGTCCCAATTTAAATTCAAAATCAAGATTAACTGACTGAGGGGGTCTCAGTCAATAAACCTTGACAGAATTTTTATTAGCTTCCTTAACTTCACATAGAAGTCAATGATTCTTTACATAGAAGTCAATACTATCAATATGTCTATGTTATCCAGACGTGCGCCTGAAAGTAGTGGAGAGCGTTGACGTGGGATGCGCATGCGTGGCCTGCGCCCGCGCAGACCTGGGCCTCGCGGCATGGCCCGCCTGGCTCGCCGCCAGGACACACCGCGGACACACCGCAGTCGCTCCCATCGCAAGACTACTGCAGAGGTATGGACTCTTTTTGCTATATCCAAAGCCCCCACTAAGATCCTTTCCGATTAAGATAGGAAAAATTTAATCAGTTCAGGCATTATTCGAACCGGGTTCGGTAGCTCGGTGGCCAGAGAATTCGCCCTATACGAAAAAGATCTCTGGTTCGAATTCCGCCTGAACCGATCAAAATTTTCCTATCTTAATCGATTTTCAAATTATATATTAACTAGCAGAACAGGCAAACTCAGTAACGCCTCGGAATTAATAAAAAGAAAGTTGCAATTACCCATATTTTCTTTTTTATTTTATACTACTTTTATTTTCTAACTTAACCTGGACATCCACAAATATTCCAAGACTAAAATTAACCAAATCGGTTCAGCCGTTCTCGAGTTTTAGTGAGACTAACAGAATTGCAATTTATTTTTATATTTTATATTAATAATAATTGAAATTAAGATAAGATCTTTTTTTTTTGTTATGCCAATCAGCTCACTGTACAGTTTATGTGCTGTCAGTAGGAAGACCAAAAGCTTGTCCTGCTTTATCTTCTGCACTGACGGTACAAACTCTGTTCTTACAGGTTCGGCAGCACGAATGGACTCCCTGTTTCACAACTCCGTAGGCCACGGTAACCACTTTCCATGAGGTCGGCCATGCGCTTGTCTACCACAAGAGTGGCAAAAAAAAACACGGCCCACCTGATAGAAATTGGTTACTGTGGCCTATGGACGTATGTAATACCAGTGGGTTACCTATCTTAATCCCGAATTTCAATATTCCGAATATCATAATCCAGAAAACGTTTGGCCAATTTTTCATAATCCCGGTTTTTCAAATTCCGAAGTTTTATTTGCCATATAATCGCAACTCCGAATTTCATTTACCGATTTATTCATTTGTAAGACGTTTTATAATCCAGACGAACGAGTTCCAGACACACGAAATCTAAATGCACAAAATCCAGATGACCGTAATCCATATGCACGAAAGCCCAATTTTTAAAACACTAATTTTTGAAATGCAATTAATTGATATCCAGTTAATTGATATCCAGACAAACAATATCCAGATTTATAAACCTAAAACTAAACCTCATATGGCGTCTACTAACTACAATTGGAGACCTACTGAACAAAACACACGTTGCCTTAAAAAATATATGTATGCATGTAAGCAAACAAGCATGCATGCAGGCAAGCTGGCAATCAAACCGGCAAGCATGCAGGCATGCAGGCACGCAGGCAAGCATGCAGGCAAGCAGGCAACGCTCGCTTCCGCAGCTTTGGCGACCAGCCTCAGCCGTTTCAGCTCGCCCGGGCGCCCGAGCTTGCGTCTACAAGGTCGACGGAGCCCCGCTACGCGGGGCTCCTACTTCTGGGTGGTTTATAAAAAAATAACCACGAAGGCCTAATGCGGGAGCTTCGCTACGCTCCGCTCCCGCATTAGCCTTCTAACCTAATCTATCCGAGTCGGGGTAATCTAAGACGGGGTGTTAAAATTGTAAATGTTACAGTTAAAAATAAATGTGATTTGGAACATTATAAAGGTGGTTTGATATTCTTTAAAAAATAATTCTACAGTTTGATAAGTTTGTTAAACAAAAAAATGTGATTAAAAATTCGTTCAATTGTGTTTCTGTGAAATTTGTTTCATTGTAGGAAATTGTTTTTGAAACAATAATATTTGAAATAAAAATATAAGAACCAAATATTATCTAAAGCATTTTCTGTGAAACGAAATTCTATGAAATTTCTTTCTACGAAATAAGGGGCTCCCGTCCCTCCGCGCCTCCGGTTCTTAAATAACACTCTAGTGTAGGGCAGACAAGTACCACGGCGAGTCGGGTCAGGTGTGGTACGCAGTGTTCACGAGCTCGCTTTCCTGATTCATTGATTATACCTGCATACAAAACTGTTCATGCATGACATGGAAAACAATAATTTAAACAAAATTATATTATAAGTCTTCAGGCTTTCATTATATTAAGTGAAATTATTTATGTCTTAAGTGAACGTTAGATTTTTTATTATTATATAAACCGTTACACACCCTAAATGAATCGTATAAATTTACTGATTTTTACTATACCTGTATAAAGTTTAGCTGGAACACGATTTGTATGGGAACCAAATAAAAAGATTATGAAAATTTGGTAATAGTTTATTTGGAAAATGGTACGATGGGAACCAAAAAAGAATATTCTGAGAATCTGGTATAACTATATTTGGATTATGACAATATGGGAAACAAAAAAATACTATTTGAAAATTTGGTTTTAGTGCACCTGGAAATTGATTCATCTGGGAAATGAAAAACGGAATTATAGAAAGTTGTCATTCATTACATCTGTCTTTTAAAAGTTCTACCAACCGTTTTCGGGGTTTTAAGATTCGGGTAACAGAAATTCGATATTTCAATAGGTTACCAATACCAGTGGCGTCATACACGTGCTGCGGACCATGTAGAAACCTTGTAATGACCTTTTTGAAGATCCCCATTGGTAGTCACTTAGAATAACCACAAATCACACCCATATTTATTTACTAATTTTTAAACTCCCGCATTCCATGATGTACACTAATGTAAAAGGTAATAATGTTCGTTCTCGTTTACATAATTACATATTTATTGAGTTTGATATTAGGAAATACCCAATCAAATTAAGGTCATTCAATTGGGAATACATTGATTGAGAGTTTCAGCAAGTCAAAACAAAGTGTTGTAAACAACAGTTTTTTCCACTTCACTTAGTTATACAAACGAAATTTTTTTTTGTCATCAAATATACGTCAGCTACCTTCACCTCGGGGTCTGGGAGCCGCTTTTTCCAGTATAACGACGACGCGGCTGAGCTTTAATATTTTTTGTGAAGTGATTGTCAGCTGACCGCACCGCAGATGTTGGGATTTTTTAGGGCTCCTATTACCCGTGACGACTATAGCATATATAATATATATAAGCATCTATGATAGTCGTTACGAGGACCCCCTCCCCAGGGAGGGTCAGAACGAGAGGGATGGCTCTGAGTCAACCGGGGCGCAAGGGATGTCGTCGACAACCTGACCTTCGGCCTAGCACAACGACCCACAGACGGCGTGCGGTGTATGAGAACCCGGACTGATGGCTTAACATGAAATCCCAGACCAATGCAAATAGATATATTCATGCATACAAGTATTTGGCATTAATGAACATGTATCCCCTGGCAACAGTCAAAAACCACCACGCAACGCAACTGAGGCTGTCAGAATCTAATTTATTAAGAATTTCTTTTTTCTTTTTTTATACCACTTATGCCCGTTATTTTCTGAACAATTTTATGATGATAAAAAGGCCGAAAATACGCTCGTACGAGCTTAACGGTTGATATCCCTTTATGGTCGATGTCCCTCCATGGTTATAACACCGAAGCGAATACTGAACAAACACAACCATACTCACATAATATATCACAAACTATCTAGTTTCATAACCTTAAATCAATTTCAGAATGATGCAGATTCTCAAAGCTCGTGAAACTTCAACGGAATCAGAAACTGATCAAGGCTACAGCAGTGCAAGGACATCACCGGACCAGACACCATGCACTTCACCAAGTTTCCACGTATCACCAGCTTCAAGCACTTGTAGCACATCGTCCCGTAGCCACCTCAACGTAGACACATCATACCGTCAACGTCCCATCACCGAACGGAGGCCTGACAGTGATTACACAGTGTTAGATTTAAATGATACAGAAGTGCCTACAAATGTTAACGTACAAGATTACTACCGGTTGCCAACAGCTGTGGACATGACGTTGCAACGTGTCAACTCAGCTGCTGATTACAGGTATTGTAGATCCCGTAGACTACTTGAAGCTAGTTTAGAGAACCAACCGTCAACGAGTATGGCTGTGAAACGTGGCTTAGATTCCACTGTTGACATTGAGAGGAAGAGGTACCGACTTGCCTCCCAGATGTCTCAGGTGGTTCTATGATCATTTCTAGTCTTTATTTAATATCTATATTCATTGATGACACTTTTTGTTCATATGAAGGTTTCGCTATAGCAAATTTTTTTCACAACATTTTCATTATAAACACTGCTGCGAAAAAGATGAGCTGTAGCCATACCTTAACATTTTGGCCAAGGTTGTCTTTAAATGTTTCTGGTTATATCTTTGTTACTCTGTAATGTTTTTTTGTTAATATTGCCAACTTAAGAAATGTAACAATATAACAAAAAGTGGGGGACAAAATGAATATAGAGAATTGATTATAAATACTTTTGATTATAGACTTTTTTTATGAATATATCTCTACTCTTTGATTTCGTATAATTTATTCGACTCGAAAGTATTTTTAGTCAATTTAGGATAGTATGCATATTCCGGGATACGTTAATAAAAAAATTGTTTAGCTCATTATATTGTATTACGCTTAAATAACAATTGTACTAGTAAGAATTAGATTCTTTAATCATTGAACTGATAAATGACAATATAAAGACCGACAAATCATTTTTTAGCACCTATAGATGATTTATCTCATTGATAAAAACGTTTTGACAGCTAGTCTAATGATAGTAATGACGGAATAATCTATAAAAGACTCTTCTGTGACGATTTATCACAAAATTTACGCAATAAAACGCGATAACCGATGCTTTGATGTCGCTACTGATAAGGCGGTTATAGGTCTAAATATGAATTTAATCATAACCCTCCTTTTTACCGTAGTAGGGTATTATAAATATAACTCACAAGAGACACTGTGGTATCTTCCATACTTTAAAATTTAAACATACCTTATATCATAATTCTTTTGAACAAGGCCAGTTCTGCTAATTATAAAGATTTTATTTCGATTTGATTGGCTGTCAAAATCTAACGACAAAAACGGTCGATTTCATTTAAAAAAAAGGCCAATTCTCGTAAAATAATATTCATTAATTTTGCCTCGACCTAATGTTATTACAAAAATACTGTTTTTGACATTTGGGAGTATGAGGTGGAATAGAAACTGAATTTTAACTACATTATTAATTAGCAAAATCAGGTCGCTGGTAAATTCAGTGACGTGCAGTCGACAAAAGAGATACAGTTGCACTTTTTGTACACTTGTACCTAATGGTGGTTGCACCTTTACGTACATGTCTCTTTTGCCTTTGTCAACTGTACAGTACAATATAATTCTTACTAGTATAATAATAATCACAGCAATAAATAATTGGGAAGTTAATTAAATAAGAAAATAAAACACACAAAGTTATTAATAGATGTATGAACGAAACAGACTGACAAAAGTACTTCGCATAGCAAATAAAATATAGTAGAGGTGTTCTTTGAAACAACACTATTGCTAGATATTAGTAGAATTAAAAAACATACATACTCACTCACGCCTGTGAATCCCCGAAGGGGTAGGCAGAGTTGTATTATCCCCCACATTTCGCCAACTGATTTTCGGTCCCACGTAATTGGAGTGAGCCCATTGCCGTTTAGCAGGCACTTACGTCATGGTTTGTATGTTTACTGTCGGATAAAAAATGTGGCCCATTCTATTCGACCGGGAACCAATCAATCATGGATATAATGCAGATTCTGGTCTAGACTATTGGTATAGTATTGTTGTGATGACTTATATGTGCTTGAACCAAATTTGAGGTAAAAATATTACTTCAAACAATATTGAGCATATGGGATGTAGTTACTTGCATATAAATAGGTCGTTACATATGAAATTGCCGATTTATTGAAGGAATTAGAGGAAACCCAATTTGCAGTACTAACATTGCATTTTTTTAAGAATGACAAATCCAAATTTTATGTTTTTTTTTTGTGTATGAATGAGTCAACATTAAGCTAACAGCAACTTTTATTACATTTTTTAAAAAGTGACAGCTGTAAAAAAGTAATTCGAAATTTATCATCCAATAGCATTTAGGAAGTACTGTTTTTGAAGATTGAATTTAATTTATCAATCGGCCAATAAAAACAAAATTTAATACAGAGTTGTAAAATCTTGAAATTAACTTTCAAACAAAGTATAAATAATGGAAACAGCTTTTAAATTACAGGAATAACGAACTAATGAATCTTTTAGGAAATTTCGGCAATTTCATATGTAACAACCTAATAGTTTCTAAAACCCCATGACTGGTAAAGAGTGAGATTATGTATTTCTGTATACGAACAAAATGTCATAGGAAATGACTCATTTTCTGATTTCATTACATAGAATTATGGTGATTTTATAATAAATCACATCTTTTACAATAATGAAAACGGAAATTAAAACGATCATGGTATAGGCAACTGTCCTGGTCACAATTGTCACATCATGCTGTGAAGTACCACACATTTATGGAAGTATGATTATTGTTGTTTTTTTTTTAAACAAAAACTCTGCAAAACAAGTTAACTCCCATATACTTTACTAGCTGACCCGGCGAACTTCGTACCGCCAATAATTTTCCGCCCGCGTGACATCAGATCCCGTTCCTGCTGCACCTTCTACTATATTAAACATGTATTATACATATAAACCTTCCTCTTGAATCATTCTATCTATTAAAAAAAACTGCATCAAAATTCGTTGCGTAGTTTTAAAGATTTAAGCATACAAAGGGACATAGGGACATAGAAAGCGACTTTGTTTTATACTATGTAGTGATTATTTATTTATAACATGAAACCCAACAATAACAATTTTTTTAGGTACTAAAAGTAGTTTGTGTTATAAATTACTATTTATTCCGAATAAATCTAGGGTTTAGGGCATCACCATTCCCAATTGTAGTCAGGTCTGTAGATCCATTTCAGTATAAATTAGAAACAAACAAAGTCTCTCAGTCAGGAACCTTTGCAATTCTTTTAATAGCAATTTGAATTGTATTTTTATCGGCTTTGGTTCAAGCATAATCTAAGTAACACACACTATAAGTTCTCGAATTTTCAACCATAGTACAATTTAATTATTGATGGAATGAAATCTTTTGATTAAGACATTTTGATGTCTGGCGTTATGTTCTTTCAATGCACACAAAATACTTTTCTAAAAAAAAACTTCTCAATTATGCTTATAGCAATAATATACGATAAGTGTATGGGTTGGTACCATCTCGAATTTAAAGTTAAAAACATTTATTTGTGAGCCACAGATACTTGTTAACATTTACTCATATTAGCAACAATTGTATTGATGTTTAATTCAATTTTGTTATTGATTAACGTTTTATTTATTTACATACATTATATTCCGCCCACTTTTCATATAAAAGGTCTGAGTGACCTATCATATAGCAAATTTATTGATCAATTTCACATTGTGTATTGGGTCAATATTTGGTTACTATTCCACAATGTTCTGTGCCTCGAAACTGCTAAAGTAAAAATGCTGTGGCACCACAGACACTGTAAAAAATGCCATTAAATGACAAACTTTATTGCTATAGTCTTAGGCACTTATTCTAGAATGTAACTCCGCTAAATCGCGACTTATCTGAGGAAAAATTGTAAAGACAATCTGCCAGACAACCTGTTAAATTTATCAATGTGTTTGTTACTTACATTTTTTTCCGACGTAAATCGAGATTCAGTTGAGTGGCATTCTAGTATACGGGCCTTAAAGTTTCATGGCACTTTTCATTCACTTTACAAAAACCAATTTAATTTTAGACTTTATCTTCACACCTTTAAAGTCTAAATTTAAATATCATTTTTTGCAGTGTCCAGTACAGTGGTTTAATTTTTGCAGAATCAAGGCGCTGTTATGTATTAGCGACTGCATTATGACAGTAAAATACTAGATTTTGACAATCATTTTTCACTTAATTTATGATAGTTAATTTTTGTAACATATCTTGTTAGTTAAGGTGAAATTGATGTGTGTATTGTCTGTATAAACGTCCAATATTGAGCTAGGGATTAGTGTATGTGTAATAAAACTCCTGAATATGTAACATTAACCCCAGTGTTACTTAATGGGGTTGGTTAACTGTAGTGTACTTACTTCTCCAAAGATATGCTACTAGCCTTAAAAAGGGGTGGTTTCATGGCGTAAACTGCCAATTATTACTACCATTGTACTTGTTAGAAACTATTTATTCGACTGATCAAAGTCACTACTCAAACGCCATCGATAAAGTTGATCACTTAACGCCTCTGTTGCTAATGCCGGCGTTGTACGTCGTGCAAATTGTACAGATTTTGCGCAAACTTTCTGCACGAAATTAACTCAGCACGAGTGCATGCGAGCATGATGCATCGCAGGCCTTATACGGTAAAGAAACTTTACCTTTGTATAAATGTATACTCATTTTCACCTTAACGTTAAAACGTAGTATATATTTTTAATACTGTATCCGAAATAGCAATCTAATTTAAATTATGCTAATTTATTTTGAATGCGAGTCATGTTATTAAATCGAATTTTGCTGTTTTGGATGTAGTGAGGTTGTGATTAAATACACTTAAATTATTTTAATGTTTGTCTTTTTGTTTGTTACTGTTACTGTTGTCCATTTTACCGGTTTGTTATAGACGAAACTTGCCGTGTTTATTTTAAAATACAAATGATATAAATACAATATTGATCATAACATGGACTGAGCGATATATAGTCTCCATCCAAGATACAGGGTGGAATTTTTTGCACCCTACTTGAAGGGAAAGTATTGTATTGTATATACTTGAGATGGCTAATATTACTCCACCAAGGAAACATTCTTTTATATTTTAAAATATATTCAAAGATTTTTAGATACTCGCTTGTTACACTCTGTAATCGAAAATGCTTAAATTCAAAATATAACATCTTGTATTCTTATGGCATCAATTGATGGGGTCTATTACAACGATCAAATCTCTGTGACAAACTTAGTGCGTTAATTGGAAGGAAATCTCTAAAATTAAAACTTGAAAAAGTACTTTGACTAAAAGAGCTATTATATCTAATACCTTTACTTTTGCTTACTTTCTACTAAAGTACTTCCCTCGTGGTTAAAAAGGGTTCAAAAAATTCCACTCTGTATAATATTATTAAAACAGTCTGCTGTGACACTAAGGTCTGATTTCACCATTGAAAATAATTGCGATATCTGAATCAAAACTGGATTATCACATGATCAAGAAACGTGTTTTTATTTGATTTCATAATTATTTTAGTGATGTCCTAAGTCCTCTGCCTCACTAGGACGCCTAAGGCCATCGCCGGCTACGTACCCTTGCAGGTAGTATTGAAATATATGGTTGCCAAGCTGTCGCCAAGTGAGTTAGATACTATACATTTAAATATTAACTGTTTGGATACGTAGCCCGAGCAAAAAGTGTTCAAAAACCAAGATGCCATATTGATTCCGCCATATTGAAAAAACAACAGCGACAGTCACAAGCAAAAGTTTATTTTCAAATGTGTTATGGAATAGAATCTTGTTTTATTTTTTTAATTGCTCATTTTTATTTTTCATTGTTGAAGCTGTTTAATTTTTCTAGTGAAGATATCTAAGATTCCGTTCCATTCTCAATTGTGTGGAAATTATAATGAAGTATGTTATGTGACGGAATTTAAAATTAGACGAAAATTTACACATTTTTGTATAACTGATTTTGATCACTAAACATGACATATTTGATCATAGTTCCTCACACATAGGTAGTATGTAATAAAGTTCATTACCATTATCTAAGGGGTTTTTTATTATATATTTTTTTGTTACGGGTTAAAAGGTAAATTGGGCTCGTGTTGCCCAAGTTCCCCAATTTCCCATAAAACTGGTTTATATTCGGTCTCTGTTTCTCTAATTTTTGTTAACTCATATATTCGTAAAATGTTTATACCAAAATGTAAATTATTTTTTTTGTTGAGCTAGCAACATTGTTATGTAGGTACTTATCATCTAGAAAGTCGCTACCGCTATAAAGCCACAGTGTACTTTGGCATTAGTACATAATGTCAATAGTTTATGATTGTTGAAGTCAATAAAAAAAATTGACAAAGTTACCAAACCTTAATATTTTGTATAAGTATCGCGTTAGAACCAAATCTTTGACTATATACGGTATAGACACAGTAGACAAAATGCATAGGAAAAATGGCTCGAAATACGCGTTATGTGTGTGTAAGCTAATATCAATATTGCCTGTCAATGAGTACATGATAAGGGATGTATAGTATATGTGGAACTTGTAAGTATATATTAGCTATTTTTACGCCGCGTTGCCTTAGCCATACTGTGTCTATAAAGTTTGTGCATAGTCTAAGAACCCAATATTCGTATGTATAAACATTTTTACCACCTGTTACGTAAACATGTATCTGCTATCCCTATATAATCTATATTTAGTAAACAGTGCTTCCCTATTATTCATTTGTCGTTAAGAAAAAATAATATAAGTAAAAATAAATTTATTCTATTAAATATCTGTCGAGAGTTTCTACAATCGCTTCTGAAGCAAGTTTTTTTTTTTATTCTGACCGTTTTCCTAAACAGTGATACTTGTTCCATAGTGGCAAACTAAGTTCCTAAAGAAATTCTTATCGACGAATGAATAAACATAATAGTTAAAACAGCTTAAAAACCTATTTAAAAAAATTACATAGCGAGTATCAAGACACTTTTATCAAAGCCTTTCGCATTTAGGAGTATTTCTATCTCTATCTTACGCATTGAAACATCCATAATCAGAGCGAGATAAATAGCGTACGCATTGTTTCGTGTCGATGGAGCGAACTTTTGTCTCGCTCTGATTACGGATGTTTTAATGCGTAAGAAAGAGATACAGATACATCTAAGTACGAAAGCGCGTCGATAAATGTGTGTATTACATTTCATTGCATGTCTCTTGAATAATGACACAGGGTCATTATTCAAGAGACATGCAATGAAAATTACTCGTTAGTAGGTACATAAATATTCCTAATGTTCAAAAGAGTGTAATGTTAACCCGTAAAACGTAGCGAAAAGTTTGTTATACATACCTGAAGGGTTAAAAGATGATCGTTTGAAGACTGATGGATAGGTATTGGCATTGGACTGATATGAAAATTATTTTGTACTTCTAAAATGTTAAGATAAAGACACATTATAAACCTTGAAAATAAATATTTTACTTCTTTGTATTATGTGTTTTTTTTTCATCCTTGTGAAACATACATACATATAATCACGCCTTTATCCTCGGAGGGTTAGGCAGAGGTGAATTAACACCCACATGTCACCAATCTGTATACAGTTCCACGTAATAAATTAGCTGAAATTAGAAATCTATTATCCCTTTATTTTTGTTTTGTTAAACTTTCATGCAAGTACAATGGCTTCAAGTTTCCAATAATTCAGTTCTTGAGTTACAATTGATTGTTACTCATCAACTATCTATATGACTATTTGGCTTACCTATATCATCTTGGTGGCCATCCGCTGCATTATGCGCACCTGTTTCCTGCAAATAAAATACTACGAGTTTCGTGCAAAATGCATACGCTACATACTTTTTATTAAATTTAAATTCTCTTTCTCAGTTGAATTTGCACGAAACAGCAAACAGTGTTAGGCCTAGTTTGGGTACCTACTGAACTGGCGTGCCCATACAAGGCTATAATGCAGCATAAGACAGCGACCAATTTCAGTGTCTTCTAGTGAACAGTAATGGTATTGAAAATAAAATACTGGTAGCTGCTATATTATTATATTTACAAATATTATTTACATCTTTGAAAATATAGCTTGTGCTCGTCTTTATTCATTCAGATAAAACTAGGCTAAGCGATAAACTGATGCGTCTTCGGGGGAGAGTGTAGGCAGACGTGGGGGGCGACGCGGTGGACGTCTGCGGCGTCGAGGCTTGCATTCACAGTGCAGAGCGCAGAGACCTATCCCAGCACATCCTGATAGGAATAATGGTACAGCCAGCGTTCGTGTAACAGTCGCTACTTGCTCGCCTCTAGACCATCGGGGCACCACAACTGCCGGATCAGCTCGCGACCAGAAACAAGAGTATTTCGCCCCAACATAACCGAAATTAGTCGTAAAATTCTCACAATCCACTATCGGAGGATAGCCACATCCTTTTATATTAACAAACAATACTGCCGGACGCCATTCTTCACTGTACGCCTTATACTTTACGTGGAGTTGTGTGCATTTGTATGCGTCACTGGTACATCCTTCTCTACACGAAGCCCAAGTGCAGTTGTCCAAGCCGAGTCTGTCGTCGCGTCTTTCGGTTACGCATTCCGCTGGTATCGGGTCAAAGTCTGCAGCTAGAGCACTCAAAGCTGGATCAGCGTACAGTGGCACGAGAAATAGGAGTGCCGATCCGCCGCCACCTAGCAGGGCAGCTAGAATAACCGTAATGTATCTAGTGAGTTTAGCGCGCGTTTCACCTCTGCGACGCGTCGATCGCACGACCAGACGCTCTGAACTTCCACCCCTCATTTTATGAGCACTGCGTCAACCCATGCCGTATTCAGAACCTTGTCCTATATAAAAATGAAAAACGCCTGCGCTAGAATGGGACATGCGCAGTATTTTATAAAGTCATGAAATGTAAATATGTAGTGTAAGTAGATAGGTAGGTATATATGCGCGTCATGCTTATGTAGATAGACAGGTGCAGCCTACATAAAGCTTCTGAATGATTACTCGCAAATCGCAATCATGGTAGGTGTAGGTATTTAAAGATATGCCAGTTATGTAAACTGATAATGAATAGTCAGCCGGAATGCGAGGGACTTGCTATATTACTTACTCTGTGGGACTTGCATCCCGACATTTGAGACCCGAGACCTTGTGCGGTTTGGCTCTGATATAAGCATCTCACCACATTTCTGCAGAAAAAAAGTTAAATTTGTGATTTGTATGCTATTCGTGAGTAATATTGGGTTGAGAAAATGAAAGTCCAGCGTATAATAATTGGCTTAATGTGTAGGTACCCAGTAGGTACCATATCCATCGTGTCAAAGAAAAACAGATTAAAAATAAAAAAAAACCGGGTTGACAATCAAATCAATGTTGATAATTTGACATAAGAAGATAAGATAAACCACGAAATGTCAGTATATTAGACGAAATGAAAACACATTGGACAAATTGCAATAATTTTTGCTAGTTTTGTGATCGTCCGTTTAGTTTCTGTTTTGCAATTTTATATGTGGTGTTAGGTATGTCAACTACGTTATTCCGATTTTTTGTAAGTGCGTTGAGACAGAATCTGCCGAGACATCCGTTTAGATCAGGTAAAAATCCTCATGGATGGAAGGCGGTATTTTGTACTAAAATCTTATTCATAAAACTTGCTATATAATGAGCAAGCATAGCAATATTAGTTCTTTAAATAAAGTACACACTTCAGTTTATAAATGTAAGGCAAGAACGTGAAAATTGTGTTCATGTCATTAGTAAAACATAACCCTATTTTTTTTAAATGCACTTCAAAAAAGAATATAGTTCTGTATCGGAATAATATTTTTACTAATGTTCACCTTAAAATCATGTTTCATTTCTATCATTTTAACAGTGTTTAAGCATTGATGTGATTTATGTTAATACATATCGAAAATTATGCTTCAGCGTGAAAAACAAGTTCAATAAAATAAATCTGCATTAGTAATATGTTGAATATCACAATATGATTTATAATAAATAATCTAAGCCTGCCGTATTACTTCGTAGATAGGAGTGTATCAATCATGAGTGCAGTAACGGTAGAAGACAAAACGACTGAGGGTAACCAATCCCATGAAATTGTTATGAACAAAAATTTGACAAGATTTAAGAAACGATTCAACAAACGTCAATGGGATGAACCAAATCCTAATAGAAAAGACAATGGTGAAACGGACAGCAAACGATTATGTGGTAGCGCAGAGAGAGTGAAGAGAAAAAAAATGGCAATGCTTTTAGGATACTGTGGAGTGGACTATTATGGGATGCAGAGGTAAGTTGTAATAAATCCGCAATGGTGAATAAAATAACCAATAATATACCATATGGCCATATATCTTGAACCTTTTTTTTTTTTTTTATTATTATTATTTGTTATTGCAATCTGTCTAGGAGACATTCAGCAATACTTATGTAGTGATGGATGGTTTGTGGGGTACAGGTCCTGTGACATGCCCCCTTAAAATAATATTTTACAGTAAGTCTTGAGGGACTCTTTTCTTTAGTCTCCTCACGCTTGGAAATATTTCATCCATAAGGTGGTATGCCAATATGTTAGGGTGCAACTGCAGTCTGTTTTTATAAGCTGTGATTTTCTCCTTTATTTCCTCTTTTACAGTTTTGATGCCAAGCTCTCGGTGAAGTCTTTCATTAGTGACATACCATGGTGCGTCTACTATCATCCTTAGCATTTTTGATTGAAACCTTTGCAAAATTTCTAGGTTGGAGTTGGCAGCCGTGCCCCACAGCTGTATTCCGTATGTCCATATTGGTTTTATTATACTCTTATATAACAAAAGTTTGTTTTCCATTGAGAGCTGGCTGTTTTTATTAATCAGCCAATACATCTTGCGCACCAGTTGCCCCATTGCTAGGCGCTTCGTAAAAATGTGCTTTCTCCATGTTAGGCGTCGGTCCAGGTACATTCCAAGATATTTTGCTTCGTCAGATTGTGGAAGCTGAACATTGTTTAATGTGACTGGAGGACAAGTCTGTCGTCGGGTTGTAAATGTTACCTGGACCGATTTGGTTTCATTGGCTTTGATGCGCCAGTCCTTTAGCCATGATGTAATTTTGTCCAGGCTGTTCTGTAGCTTATGAGAGGCTTGAATTGGTGAGTTATCTGATGCCATGATTGCTGTGTCATCAGCGAATGTGCCCATTACAACATCGTCAGATATCGGCAGATCAGCGGTATAAAGAAGATACAGAGTAGGTCCCATTACACTACCTTGCGGCACCCCAGCTTCTATCTTTTTAAGCTCTGTATTTGCTTCCCCCTGACTGACAAAAAAGCATCTATCCAGCAGGTAAGATTTTATTAGACTGTAATAGTTAATGGGCAGTGTCTTTTTAATTTTGTACAAGAGACCATCGTGCCAGACTCGATCAAATGCTTGTGATATGTCAAGGAAAGAAGCTGTACAGTATTCTTTCTGTTCAAATGATTGAGCAATGCCATCAACGAGCCTGTGGATTTGCTCAATTGTACCGTGCTTTGCCCTGAATCCAAATTGATGGTCGGGTATTAGTTTTTTCTCCTTAATAATTGGATTCAACCTTCCAAGGATCAAAGTCTCCATTACTTTTGATGTAATTGGGAGAAGGCTAATTGGCCGATAAGATTTAGCTTCTTCGAGGCCCTTGCCTGGTTTTGGGATCATTATGATTTTTGCTACTTTCCATTGAGGAGGTACATATTCCCTTCGTAGGATAGCATTATACAACTGCGTCAAAAACGTTATGCCCTTCTCTGGTAGCTCTTTTAGAATGGTTGGTGTAATTAAGTCGTATCCAGGTGCTTTCCCAACCTTCAGTTTTCTGATTGCTGATTTGATCTCCGCTCTGCTAAGTTTTTGAATAGGCAACTCTAGTTGATGCGTCTGGTTCAACAAATCTGCAACCATTTCTGTCTTTGTGGAGCCATTATTGGGGTTTGGTCGGAAGACTTCTTGTAGATGCTCCATGAATACATTGGCTTTCTCAATATCATTCCTAGCCCATGAATTGTCTGCTTTCAGCAAAGGTGGTTGGTGGGTTATTGGGCGTTTGAAGCCTTTTGTTGCTTTCCACAATGAATAGTCTGTCGAGGGTTTAGCGTCCAGGTGTTGTAGATATTTTGCAATGTTCTGATTTCTATCATCGCTCAGTAGTTGCTTAAGTTGTGCAGCAAGTCTGTTGTATATTGTTTTGTCACCTGGGTATCGTGTGGATTGCCACCTCTTTCGTGCTTTACGCTTCTCATCAAGTAGTTTTTTGATGGATGGAGAACATTGAGGTCCATCTCGATTTATTTGGCTAGGTGAGGGTGTGGCTTCCCATGCAGCTTGCTGGACCGAGTGGTTAAAATGCTCAACTGCGCCAATGATATCTTCATCCTTTTGTAATGGTATATTGACATCAAGAGATTTGGCTATTATTTCTCGAAAGTATTCCCAGTTAGTTCTGCGGGTGTGTAGGCGGCAAGGTCTTTCTTTTTGCAGAATTCTTCGAGTCAACAATACTTCAACAGGAGAGTGGTCAGAGGACAGGTCAGTACTAGATTTGCAGGTGAAGTTGGTGCAGCTAATACCTTTAATGACGCAGAAGTCAATGAGATCTGGCTTCCTATTTCGGTCAGTGGGCCAATATGTTGGTTCTCCGGTTGAGATAACGTCCAGTCGGAGTTTATTTATCGTGAGTATTAACTGTCGACCTTTTGCGTTTATGATCCGAGAACCCCAAAATGTGTGCTTAGCATTAAAGTCGCCGCCAGACACAAACCGCTGTCCCAAGGCTTTAAGGTAGTCTTCGTATTCCTCTTGCTTTATGACATGCTTTGGTGGGCTGTATATAGCTGATATTGTAACAGGTCCCGACCAGTCCTCTATCACAATGTTTGTAGCTTGAATTTTCTCAGTGCAATAGTTATGAACCAAATGGTGTCTAATGTTGTTCTTAATAAGAACAGCACTTCCTCCATAGCCTTTACCATCAGGGTGCATGGTGTGGTAGAATTTGTATCCTGATATGTTAAAATAGCTCTTCCTTGTAAAATGCGTTTCTGAGATCAACATGATGTCAATGTTATTTAATAGAATATATTTTTTAACCTCAAGGGTATGTTGTGACAGCCCATTGGCGTTCCAGAGGACCATTTTTATGGAGTCCAGTGTGCAGTTAATTTAGTCGTGAGATTTAAGATTAGATTTGTCATTGCTGATAATTGTTCCATCATTTGTTTCATTGTCATCATTAACTCTTTTATGTCACAGATCTGGTCATTGCTCATTTTATTGCTAGGTTCATTTGTTTTCGGTGGTGTTTTATTTTGCACAATTTCGGCATAAGTCGTTCCAACAATTGATGGATTGTATGATTGTTTAGTTCTATCATATGGTTGTCTGTATTGTTGAGACTTTGCAGGTGCTGGTGGATATTTGATTTTTTGTAGCTCCCTGTATACTTTGCAGCCTTTATAATTTGCTGGATGGTTTCCTTCACACAGCACGCACTTAACGCTATCGGATCTGGTTTTTCGTAGGCAATCAACCGACAAATGATCCCCAGCACACTTAATGCATTTTGGGTTTCTCTTACAGTACGTTTTCGTATGTCCATATTGGAGACAATTTCCACATTGAGGGATTTCTCGCTTTGGTCTTGGCGGTTCAAGTACTACCTTACAGTGCAGTAGGTTTTTTATGTCAAATACAGTTTTGTTATTATCTTTTTGTTTTAATTCCACTATAAACATCGGTAGTGCTTTTTTAGTGGTGCGCTGTTTGATGTTCCAGATATTAGTGCATTCATGATCAAGCTTGTCTAGTGCATCTTTTATCTCGTCCGTACTAGTTGAGGGGTGTATGTTTTTTAGGACTACTTTGAAACTCCTGTCTTGTTTTTGTTTGTACGTATAGAATTCCGTTTTCTTTTTTTCTAATTCTTTGACCACTGCTGTGTATGTTTCTGTTGATTTAGTTTGGATTTTTACCTGTTCATTACGAAGAACTTTCAGATCATAGTTGTTATATGCATATGTTTCCATAAGTTCTATAAGCGGTTGGATGTTACTCACTTTATCAACAAAAATCGGTGGTGGCTTATCTACTTTAGGTTTTAATTTTGGGGGCCTATTTAGTTCCTGCAGCTGGTCGCTTTCCAACACAGCAAAGCTGTTGGAAGTTGATAATGGTGTGGGTTGGGAAAGCCAATATGTGTCCAGTTTGCTTTGCTTTTGTGACTTGAGTGGCTCTGGGCTTGATCGCTGCCGTTTTTTATTCATGGCTTGCATCCATTCTTTCTCATAGTTATTTGTTGGTGTTGTTGGTTGAGTAGGTGAATCTTCAATAATATGTATCTCAGTGTTTGTACTGGTACTTGCTAGAGTCTTGTAATAGGATGTTGGTTGTTCGGGGTCTTGTGGTTTCCTATTGGTAGCATGCGATGCACTTCCAACTGAGGCACTTCTTGGTCTTTGGAGAAGGCTTGGGTGAAAGGCTTGCTGCACATATCTTTTGTCCACCATAGAGAGCGAAATTTTGTCCCCCCCAGATACGGTGGGACGGCCTGAGATAGTCTCAGGGAGGGATTCTCCAGTGTTACTGGTACCCTCCTGGGGTAGTTTTGTTTTAAGTCTCGCTTCCATAATAAAGTCTCTGTTTTAGGTGGTTTATAGACCCCAAGGCTTGAGAGTAGCCTGGTCAATATTTTTTTCTTCGGGGTTTATTTCCCCTAGCCAGAATATTCGGTTAGGTGTCATTTTGCAGGCCCGATCCGCCAAGGGACCGAGGCAACCAGAACTGAGGAGTCGTCAGTCTCCACAGAAATAGCCAGCACCGGCCCCACAACGGAGCGGAAACTGCAAATGACACAAGGCGCCGAAGACTCGCCTTCGCACGTCATACTTGGCTGTAGTGGCCACGAGGTAGGTAGAGGAGAGTGCGAGCTCGTTGTTGACCACGACAGTGCCCGGGGAGGACGACCTGCGTAGGGAGGATATGCAGGCCCATCACTAGTCTGGGTCGGCACACTAATGATGGCGTGGACGTGTATGACGTACTTGTCGGTGCGTGCTTGATAGCCTAGCTTCGCACTCCTAGGCATACACAACTGGCATAACTTAGTATTTTATAGGGACGAGTTCCCTGGCGAAAGAACCCGACCCACTAAGACCTACACCGACCCCCCCCCCCCTAAACTTGAACCTAAAGTGAGCTTAAGATGCACTTGGTTCTCTTTTCAGGATTATTATTATTGTTATTTCAATTTGGGGACGCCGGATGGCCGGACGGACGATCCATCCGCGGCTTCTGCGGGCCATTTCGTCCATTTCCCCGACCCTCCCCTGAGGGAGAGTTTGGTTTTCCCAGCTACGGCGCCCCTTCAAACCTCTTTGTTTCCTTGCAGAAGCTCGCGATCCGTTCCACCTTCAGATCTCGTAGCTTCTCTGTGTCCAGTGTGTCCGTTCCCAGGAGATTCCATCTGATCAGGGAGTACATGGGGCACTCTGCCAGTAGGTGGAGGCTGGTCTCCTCGCTCTTCATGCACTCCGGGCAGATGGGGTCGGTCTTCACACCTATAACTGTTAAGTGTCTGTTTAGTCTGCTGTGCCCTGTTATTATCTCTATGACAAGCCTCATATCTCCTCTTGAAAGTTTGGTGAGTTGGCTTGTCTTTTTCTTGTCGATGCCTTTTATGAAGATCTTGGACTGTCTCATTCCGGTCTTGGATCTCCATCTTCTGTTAGTTTCGGCTGTGATACTACAGCTGATTACTCCCTTGGTGATCTTATGCGATATTGGCAGCCCGGGTTCGGGCCCCACCAAGTTTTCTTCTGCTCCTTCTCTGGCTAGTTCGTCCGCCTTCTCATTACCTGTGATTCCCTTATGTCCGGGAACCCACGCGATGGTCAGTTCAGCTTTGTTAGCCAGATTCTCTAGGGACTCCTTACATTCCTTCACGATTGCTGATGTTGTCTCTACTTTGCTTAGAGCCTTGAGCGCCGCCTGGCTGTCGCTGTAGATTGTCACTCTTCCTGTAATGTTCAGGTGGTTGACCATCTCGGCGCAACTTTTAATGGCGTATACTTCTGTTTGGAATACGCTGGCAAATTTTCCTAGAGGTATAGCTCTGTTTAGCTCCGATCCGTCTTCGCACTTTATGTGTATTCCGGATCCGGAGAGTCTCGTGGGTTCTTTCCTGGAGCCGTCTGTGTAGCATACAGTGCCACCAGTGTCTGTTTTCCAGTCGTCTCTTGAACCTATGTGTATTCTGTATTTTTTGTCGAAGATTCTCTCCTTTCTTTTTTTTTTTTTTTTTTTTTTTATATATAGGACACGTCAATTTGACTTCACCTCGCCTGATGGTAAGCTGAAGGCAAAGTCTCAGAAAAGAGGGTCACCATTACAAACACGTACCATGTTAACAATGGTGGCACTCAGCTTGACGGCCTCATCAGATGCTTTTTCACGCCCCGCTTAAAGGACCCGGGACTGTAGGAAGAAGGAAACACGTGAGCTGGCAAGGAGTTCCAGGTCTTAATGGTGCGACAAAGAAAGGAGTCACCAAACCGCTTGGTTCTTGAGGGAATATTCTGCACCGTATACGGGTGACATCTAAGCCCTGCTCGTGTTGTCCTATGTAGGAAAGGAGAGGGCGGGACCAGTTGGAAGAGCTCATCAGAACATTCACCATGGTAGAGACGGTAAAATACTGCCAAGGATGCAACATCTCTACGCATCTGCAAAGGCTCAAGGGTGCTTGTGACCTCGGGATTCCCAATAATGCGGACCGCACGTCGCTGCAACCTGTCGAGAGCATCTAATAAGTACTTTGCGGAGCCATCCCAGAGATGCGAGCAGTATTCCACGCAGGACCGAATTTGGGTCTTGTATAGAAGACACCGCTGCTCCGGCGTGAAAAACCGTCTCACTCTGTTCAAGACTCCGAGTTTACGCGAGGCTGTTTTGATGATACTCTCGATGTAGTTTTTGTTATTAAGTTTGCAGCGAACATCCATACCGAGGATAGTCAGGTTGTCCTGCAGTGGCAGTGGAGTGCTCTGAAGAGTGGGAAGGGGAAGGAAAGAAGATACCTTTGCTGTGAACGCACATGCCTGTGTCTTCTTGGCATTGAACTCGACCAGGTTCTCAGAGCCCCATTGGGAAATGTTGTTCAGGATCCGGTCAAGCTCAGTGACAAGAAGCTGCCTTTTATCTGCGATATCCGACTGCTTATCCGCAGGACGTCCATGATAACTCCCGTGCAAAGTGCTATCATCTGCATAGCAATGAATGCTGCCGGTAGACAGCATGTCATTGATATGCAGAAGAAAGAGAGTAGGGGACAGGACGGACCCCTGCGGCACACCAGCATTTACCTGCAAGAACTCCGAGGCGCGTCCATCACAAAGGACGCGAATACGGCGATCCTGCAAGAAGCTAGCAACCCAGTTGCATAGTCTAGGGGGCAGACCGAAGGCTGGTAGCTTGGAAAGAAGCGATTTGTGCCAGACTCTATCGAAAGCTTTGGCGATGTCAAGACCAATTGCCAGTGACTCGCCGTGCTTGTCCATAGCCTCACCCCAAAGATGGGTAACATACGCCAGAAGATCACCCGTTGACCGTTTCGGCCTGAAGCCATATTGCCGGTCATTAATTAGGGAGTGATCTTCAAGGTGACGCATGAGCTGTTTGTTAATTATGTGCTCGAACACCTTGCACAGCACTGAGGTGATGGCTATGGGTCGATAGTTAGTCGGGTCTGAGCGATCCCCTTTCTTGGGGATCGGCTGTACATTCGCCTCCTTCCAAGCCGAAGGCACTGTACCCGAGCTGTAGGACAGCTGGTACAGCCGCGCAAGCATTGGAGACAACTCCGCTGCACATTTTTGTAGAACCACTGCCGGAATACCGTCCGGACCACTGGCTTTCCGTACATCGAGTGACTGCAGCACTGCACGGACATCGCGTTGCCTGATACGAATATCAGGCATTGCATGGTCACTGATCGGTAGTGTCGGTGGCTGCATGCCACAATCATCGATTCGGGAGTTGGCCGCAAAGAGATTAGCCAGCAAATTTGCTTTCTCTTGCGACTCATGGGCCAGGGATCCATCGGGGTTGCGCAGCGGCGGCAGCGAAGGCTGGCAGAAGTTGGCTTGCACGGCTTTGGCCAATCGCCAGTAGCCACGGCTGCCCGTGGGATGCGCTACTAGTTCCTGACCAAGCCGCGCTATGCGCTGGGCATCCGCTCTGACATAAGCCCTCTTGCAGACCTTTGTGGCTCTATTGTACGCCGCCTTGAAATGGCCCACGTCAGAATCGCACGTAGCGCGCGCCCTCACCCAAGCGCGGTACGCGGACTGTTTATGATTAACAGCCTCCGCGCACTCGCGCCCGAACCAGGGGCGGGCTCTGCGGGCACCGGCGACATCAGTGTAGGGGATATAATATTCCATGCCCAGACTGATCTCACCGGCGACAGCAGTTGCGCCCTCAGATGGGTTCTTGCCTTCAAAGCAGCGTTCAGCCCACGGGATGGATGCAAAATAGTCACGCAATCCATCCCAGTCTGCTGACGAGTAGTGCCAGAGACGCCGTTTCCCCTGTACGGGTCGTGGTGGCGCTTTAATGGGCACCTTGGAACGGACCAGACTATGGTCGGATCCGCCTAAAGCGGCACTCACCGAAACACTGTACTGGTCCGGGCGACTCGTCAGCAGAAGGTCCAGCAGAGAGGGCTCATGGTCCGACCTTTTTGGTATTCTAGTAAATTCGTGTACCAGTTGGGTCAGGCCATGCGCCAGAGCAAATGCATGGGCGGCTCTTCCCGCATGGGTTGTTTTAGAGGAACCCAACCAGATCTCATGGTGGGCGTTAAAATCCCCCAAAAACACCAGCTCAGCGTTCGGAAACCGCTCCTGCGCATCATCTGCCGCCTGACTCAGGTATTCGAAGAGTCGAGTTGTCTCGGCATCTCCTGTATGGGAGCGGTAGAGGCACACATAGATCTGACTCGTAGAACCATGGTCTATGTGTACCCAAAGGGTGGAGAAGGATGGGTCCTCTAGGCAGCGCAAACGGCGACAACAAACATCCGCCCTAACAAACACGCACACCCCGGCTTTTGCACGGAAATTCTCCTCGAGGACATAGCCGGGGTAGAGCAAGTAGGTCGTGTCGTCAGGGCAGCGTATTTGTGTCTCCGTAAGAAATAGCAGTGCTGGTTTTGCCGTCTCCAGGTGTTGGTGGACGGCGTTAAGGTTTGTATGGAGCCCACAGATGTTCGTGGACTCCACCTCAAATAGCGAGCCCGTGGGAGAATGTCTTGCCGCTGTGTAGCCCAGTATTCTATTTTGCGCTGCCATAAGGAGGAGGTAAGGGAAGGCGTGAAAAAAGGGGACTATCGTCGCAGCACCGCGTGACAAATCGCGGGTGATTGGTTTTGTCTATGAATGTGAGGAACGGCGAGAGCCGACACGCCGAACGGAAGGGCCCCCGTACCCCCCCGAGTATGGTCGCCGGGCTCCCTCCGGTCACCAACCGGCACGACGAGCCATATCGGGATTATGCGCGACCTGGTGGGGCAGCCTCCCAGGGTGGTTAGTCCCGGTTGGGCCCCTGTACTATGCCGCGGGCGGCCAGCGGCACCACCGTTTCTACAGGTCTCCCTGTTCGGCGCGTCGCCCCGCGCCACCCCCCACTAGACTACGCCAATACCCACCGGTCCCGCTAGTGCTGCGACCACAATCCCCCCTGCCCGGCTATGCACTTGCTGACCCCTGAACGCAATCCAACCGAGATTGGATTACTATGGAGGGTTTTTCGCATAGTGCACGGTGGTACCAACCCGGTCGAAATTTGTGACAGATTTGTGTCATCAAATTTCTACCACCCACATTATCAGATCGTTATTGCAGATGATCATCGACATTTTCTCTTCGTAGTTTTTACTAATGCTGGTGTGGCCTTTGTCCATAAAGGTTCCGATCCACTGGCCAGTGCTTCTAAGTTTGAACCATTGTTCAATTGCTTTCTTCTTTATTTCTAGGTCCAAGGGGTTAAGTCCCAGTATGATTTCGAGCGCGGTTGTGGGTGTTGTCCTCATCGCGCCCGTAGTCATTATGGTTGCTAGTCTTTGGACTTTCTCTAGTTCCGATTTATTGGTCTTTATTATGGCTTTGTGCCACCATACTAAAGCACCATGTAAGATTCTGGGAAGGATTATTGTTTTGTAAATCCAGAGCACTATCGCTGGTTTCATTCCCCAGGTTCTTCCTATTGCACTTTTACATTGCATCATAGCCATTTTAGCTTTGGCGCATGTGTTACTTATATGGGTCTTGAAGGCGAGTTTGTTGTCCAGTGTTACACCCAGGTATCTAACCTCTTTCACTGTTTCCAGGATTTGGTTTTCTAGGTGCACTGGTGCAGTTCTGCCTATCTTTCTTTTCTTGGTGAATAGGACTATTTTGGTTTTGTCAGGGTTGAGGTTCAGGCCTTTACTCCTGCACCATTCTAGTGTCTCCTTCAGGCCTCTGTTCATGATATTGCACATGACGCTGAGGACTTTGCCTGTGATCAGGAGCACCCCGTCGTCCGAGTACATCTGGGTGTATATATGCAACCTATTTATTTTATTTACTAATTCATCTATTAGTAGACACCACAATAGGGGCGAGAGACATCCTCCCTGAGGGAATCCCCTTCTTGCTACCACCGTGTGGGTCGTTCCTGCTAATTCTGCCTTTATCAGTCGGTGTTTGAGCATGTTTTTCACCCATACTGAAAGATCTGAGTCTATTCCTTCACGATCCAGGGCGTCTTCTATTGAGTCCGGGGTGGCTCTGTCAAAAGCACCCTCTACATCGAAGAAGCATCCCAGTGCGTATCCTATGTCATCTATGGACCTCTGGACTCTTGTTACAAGATTGTGGAGGGCCGTTTCAGTGGATTTCCCCTCCATGTAGGCATGTTGGTTTTTGTGGAGGGGGATTCCGTTTTTATCTATCTGTTCTCTTATTATTCTGTCGATTATTTTCTCTAGTGTCTTGCCCTTGCCTTGGCCTCTTGGTATGTTGTTTTCCCTGGTTTCGGGATAAAGACTGACCTTACCTCCTTCCATTTGCTTGGGATATAGCCGGCCCTTATGCTACTGCTGTAGAGAGTCAGAATATCGTTACCCATATACTTGCTTGCTACTTGTAACATTTTCGGGAAGATTTCGTCCGGTCCAGCCGCCTTGTATGGCTGAAACGAGTGTATACTCCACCGTAAATGATCCTCTGTGATGACTGCCTTTGAATCCAGGCACTCGATGGGTGTTGGGTCCATTGGCGTGTCGTTCTCTTTGTATTCTTCGCATTCGGGGAAGTGTGTTTCCAACATTACCTTAAGGATATCCTTTGGGTTTGTTAGTAGCTCTTCTCCTTTCTTTATACTGCCTAGTTTTCTTGTATTCACTTTGGAGAATGTTTTCACTAGTCGCGCTGCTTCGGGTTGTTTTTCAACCCCTACGCAGAACGCCTTCCAGCTTCTGTTCTCCCTTCTACATTCATTCTTATATATATTTCTCTGCGCTCTGTACTCACGCCAGCTCTCGTCATCGTTTTTGTTTAGAGCGTTTCTGAGTGCCTTTCGTGTTTTTTTCCTTTGTTTCCCCAGTGCTTTCGTCCACCAGGGTTGTCCTTTGCCTGGTTTTATCTCTTTGAGTGGGCATGCCTTATGATATGCTTCTCTGAGAGCTTTATCCAGTCTGTTAGCTTCTTTTTCTATTTCTATCGTGTCTTTTAATGAGGTTCCGTCGCCTGGGCTCCATTGCTTTATGTTTTGCTCGTATGTTGCCCAGTTTGTTTTCCTCGCGTTTCTTATTAGTATCTTTTCTGTTCTTGCTTCGATAGCGAAGGTGACCCGTCGGTGGTCTGACATCGAATCACTTTCGTCTATCTTCCAATCTTTGATGTACCGGCTTATCTCATTCGTTGCGATGGTGATATCCAGTACTTCCCTTCTTGCTTTGGTGACAAACGTAGGTGTGTTGCCCACGTTTAGTATCTCCATTCCTGTGCTGCTGATGAAATCTAAAAGTAAGTCACCTTTTTATTACAGTTTGTGCTGCCCCATACCACATTATGGGCGTTGGCGTCACAACCTAAAATAATTGGAATATTCTTACCTTGATATTTTCTTATTATGTCCTCCATTTCCTGGGATGGTGGCTCGAAGTCTCTCTCGCTGGGCAGATACGCGGAGACTATAAGCACCCTTACTTTGTTGCCAGATTCTGCATGTAGTGTCACCGCAATGCTGGCTAAATCTCTGTAACAGTCTGCTTTTATTAGTTCTAATGTCCTTGCTCTGCTGCTGGCGTATATGCATGCCCTTGGTGTCGACTCACCATCTTCGTGGTAGATGATGTCTCCTCCGAGGGAGCTCAACCCTGTCACACGTCCGTTATAGACGTGTGGTTCTTGCAGCAGAGCGATGTCGATTTTCTTCTCCACCACATATCTACACAGCTCATTCATAGCATCGTGGCAGTGATGGAGATTTACTTGGACTATTTTTATTTTTGTGTGTTTTTGTGGTGTGTTGCTGTTTGTGTTCATTTGTTTGTGTTTGTGTGTGTGTGTGTGTGTGTGTGTGTGTGTTAGTGTTTGTGTTCCCTCCCTATTGCTTTTCCGCTTCAGGCACCCCTTTCCAGCGCGGTTGCAGTGATGCAACGCTTGGTGGGGGTGTTAAGTCCTTCCGCGTTATAGGGGGGGGGGTGTGTTGTGTTGTGGTGTTGCGGGTTGTTGGCCTGTTGGCGGGGACTGCGACATTCAGTGGGGACACCCTGCGGTGTACCCGCCTGCGCTCCGGCTCCCCCGCCTTCGGGCCTTGACCCTTTTGTGTTTTGCGCCTGTTGTGTGCTGTTGGGAGTTGTGCTCGGCCGACTTGGTCCGCTTTCTACGGCGGGGTGGTCGGTCGGCGCCGCTCCTGGTGTTTTAGTGGTATGGTGCTGTGGGCATATGTCCTGGCATATACATCTGTTGGCCTCTGGCTCAACAGATGTTTTTCCTTGCAACCTGGCATAGATTCTGGTTGCTTGGTAGTGCAACCAGATAACCTCTTGGGTTGCGTCTTCCTGAGGGACTCCCATCACAAGTCGTACCCCCAGGGGGAGTACTTCCCTGCGTATGAGGGTCCACTCGCGAAACCGCACCCCTTCCCTGTAGCGATTCTGGAATCTCAGGTATTTCAGCTCGTCCGTTTCTTCGGGGCTGCCTGGGATCCAGATCGTCGCACGGTACTTTGCCAGTCTTCTGGGTCGTAGGGCCACTCCATTGAGAACTCCGAAGTCGCAGCCGAGCAGCCAGTTCATCGCCTCCTCGGTTGTTGGTGTCACAAGGAAGTATCCTTCCGACACCAACCCCGAGGCATCAAATGCCAGGCTGCGGCCTTGATCCTCGGAGTCGTCGTCCGGGGCCTCGTCTATGGCCTTTCCTATGTGGGCTATGAGCCTCTTCCTGATTTCGGCTGCGGCAGCCTCGTCCACCGCAACCCCGTCCTCCCGCTGGATTATGACCGAGAATTCGCTTTGACCCGGTTTGGGTCTCTGCGTCTCCTCGTTCCTCGCGGTCTTGGGCCTTTTCGGTGGACGTTGCTGCGTCCGCTCGTCAGGGTCAGTGCTCTGCCTTTTTACTTTAGGGGCCCTCGAGCCGGTTCCTCCCTGGGGTGCAGTCGTTGCCACTGCGGCTGACGGTCCCTGGGGTTGGGTCTGGCTCGGTTCCCCTTGCCTTTTCCTACGGGCCTTTAACCTCTTCCATTTGGATTTGGTCATTGGCCCTTCGGTTATGGTGCTGAGGGTAGGGTTCTGAGCATTGGCCTCTGCAATGCTTAATTGCGTTAAGTCATCCCCGAGAGTCTCTGAGAGAGACCTACCGGGACGAACCCGTCCGCTGGTGTTGGTTCTGTGGATTGAGGTTGATGGCGCTAAGGTGTCTCCCCCAGAATACGTGGGACAGCCTGAACCCGAGGGTTCAGGGGGGGATTCTCCGGTTTTCCCGGTACCCCCCTGGGGTATTTCTTTGGTAATTTTTTCCATCGCGCATAAAAAAGAAAATTTGTCCGGGGCTGCCGGAAGGGTTGGGTAGGATGGGATTTGGGTAGGGACGGTGGGTAAGGAGAGGGTGTTTGGAGGTTGGGTGGTGGACAGGAACCCTGAGTAGGGCTTGGAGGGATTCCCTTGAGAACCCTCCGCGCGGGCCTTGCAGGCCCGCCATCCTGCGACCCCCCCGTGCAATGGGGTCATCTGTTGCTCGTTTGGCACCACCCGGGGAGGACGTGTAGGGTAAGCCTAAAAAGGTGGTAATCCTACGGACGCGAGCAACTTCCCCCCTCTTTTCAGGATAGCACAGGGTGCTACAGCAGTAGACAAGCTCAAATCATATAATACAATTGTAGAATACCAGGGCCTCGTTTCTCTCGTGAATCGGGTGTAAGATACGTCCCCCGAGATATAATTATAATATTATTATAGATTTTACATGCATGTGTTGTTCTCAGAAATCCTGGTGTAAGAACGATAGAAGAAGATCTACTCAAAGCACTATTGGAAGCTAAGTATATCACTGAAGAGGATTTTAACAATCAACAAAACGCACAATTTCAGAGGAGTTCTCGGACTGATAAGGGTGTGTCCGCTGCCAGACAGGTTGTCTCACTTAAGCTGCGTTAGTATTATTCAGATATATTTCATTAACAACTATATAAATATATAGGCCATGTGCTTGTTTGCCACCTTAGTGGTATAAAAAATATTCTACAACATGTAGACCAAGTGAAGGAAAAGTTCAGTTCAGAGCCCCCTTTTTGAGACATAATTATGAAATTAAGTACTTAAAACATTTTAGTGTGTTAATCTTACGTAAAACGAAACGACAAAAGCATGTTCTGTGGTCAAAAGTGACAAAATATTGGTAAATTTATATGATTTTGGCTTCTAATAATATTAGCTTTTTGTAAAAAAAAATATATACTCCAAACTCGTGGGCGGGCAATGTCAAGTTAAGTTTTTTTTTATGTGCGGGAAATCCCCACTCCTCCGGAGACGGAGGGGGAGTTATTGTCGGATTCAAACCGACTAAACCGCACGCCGTCTGTGGGTCGGTCGTTGTGCTAGGCCGAAGGTGAGGTTGTCTCGCGACATATCCCTGGCTGACCCTCGGTCTGGCCCTCCTCGGGAACTTTGATAGGTGTGCAAATTTCAAGTTACAGATTAATTATCATCATCTTAGCGTTTTACTGTTTGCCTCCAAAGTTGTTACTTTGAGGTTTGGAGTGTGCTTATAATTTGTTATTGATTGGTTGGTTTGTTTTTGGGTGCGACTGCAGATTGACATCCCAGCCTAAAGAGGAAAGCCTTCACCAAACACAGTATCGTGTTACTATCAGGGGAGGCTCATTTGGGATACAACCATGAAGTTGTTGGTAACGTCCACAGCTTGAATATTGGTTATCTTATCACAATTTTTGATCATATCTACTCCACCAATACTGCGGTCAAACAAACAATTGAAATTTGAACAAGATCTTTCTAATAAAATAACTAAGGGTTCTAGAATTCCATATACCACGGTAACCACTTTCCATCAGGTGGGCCGTGTGCTTGTCTGCCACCTCAGTTGTATAGAAAAAATAATGCAAATATACTTACATAGGTACCGTAAAACATAGTTAATAGGGATCAAAGGGTAAATAGAAGTAAAATGGTCAGCTAAATTCTGTAGTGTTAGACTGACATGAAACTATTGACAGAGTAAAGTAATTGTATTGAAAAATAAAGGGGAGTGACCACATGTCACACTTCTGTACTATTTACTGTGTCAGTAGTTAAATTCAGTCTAACAGTAGATATTCTTTTAACAGTGTGTACTTGAAATCTTGTACAAAAATATTGAGAAATCCTTAACCATTTTTTCTCTATTCACTCATTGATCTCTATTCATCCCATTTTACTTGTTACATTTTGTAGATACATATATACATACATTGAATCCAACTGTTTATATATTTTTGATATTTTCACTTTCAGCTCTGGAAGTAGATGTTAAGGAAATAAACAATAATTTACCAGAAAGCATTCAAGTGTTTGGTATAAAACGAGTGACAAATAAGTTTAATTCAAAGTCAAAGTGTAACGCACGGACTTATAGTTATACCTTACCTACATATGCATTTGAACCAAGTATAGTAACAGATGAAGAGAAAAAGCAGTATAGGATACCAGAAGAAAAGTTAGAACAGTTGAGGAAAGTTTTAGAAGTGTATAAAGGAACTAAAAGCTATCACAATTTTACTGAAAAGAAGTAAGTGTATTATTAATAGGTTGTTACATATGAAATTGCCGTTTTATAGGAAGTACTGTTATTGAAGATCGAATTTAATTTATCAAGTGGCCAATAAAAACAAAATTTAATACTTACAGAGTTTTAAAATCTTGAAATCAACTTTCAAACAAAGTATAAATAATGGAAACGGCTATTAAATTACAGGAATAACGAACTCATGAATCTTTAAGAAAATTTCGGCAATTTCATATGTAACGACCTATTATTTATAGTAGTAATATCTCATTAACTGTATAAATGGGAGTAACCAGCCCCTCAAGACGAGTGTCAATGCATAAGCATTGTATGGAATTGACAGACGTTTGTGACTGTCATAAGCGTCAAAATACGTGTTTGTTTTTTATAGGACATGTCAATTTGTCTTCACCTCGCCTGATGGTAAGCTGAAGGCACAGTCTCAGGAAAGAGGGCCACCATTACAAACACGTACTATGTTAAAAATGGTGGCACTCAGCTTGATGGCCTCATCAGATGCTTTTTCACGTCCTGCTTAAAGGACCCGGGATTGTAGGGACACGTGAGCCGGCAGGGACTAAGGAGTTTTAAGTCTTAATGGTGTGACAAAGGAAATCCATGCCCCGCTCCCCCTTCCACCGTCGGAGCCGGAGGGTAAGGTTATGTCGGACTCGAACCGACTAAACCGCACGCCGTCTGTGGGTCGCAGTGCAAGGCCAAAGGTGAGGTAGCTAGTGCATATCCCTGACACGCAGGCTGACCCAGGTTGCGTTGACCTTAGACTCTGAGGTCCACTCAATGCTCCTTGAGTTATGGCTTATGAGATTTTTATAGAATGAACTCCCTGCTGTGGTTTTCTCAAGCTACTACATTGACCTTCTTGGAAAGTCCCATTGTTCAAGAAGAGCATTAGCAGGTTTCTACTGGATCGGCAGGCAGCACGAGTGTGATCCCCCTGGTGTTGCACACGTCCACAGGCCACAGTAACCACTTTTCCATGCCGGCCGTGTGCTTGTCTGCCCACCTACGTGGCATATTCAAAACAATAATATAATTTTTCATTTTTTGCAGACACTACAATGATCCGTCAGCATTAAGATACATGATGGGTTTTACAGTAGACCGAGTCTTTGTGGAGTCTGATATGGAGTTTGCTGTTTTATTAGTAAAGGTTAGTCTTACCTGCCCCTCTAGACAAGTGGCAATTCGCTAGCCGGCGTTTGGTGGAATAGAATGACGAATGTATGGGATTTGACGTAAATGACAGTTAACGCATGTCAAATACGTCAAATCCTATACATTCGTCATTCTATTCCATCAAATGCCTGCTAGCGAATTGTCACTTGTCTAGAGGGGCTGATCATTTGACTCCTACACACTGCTCCTTCATATCTCATGAAATAAGTCATGCACACCACCTGTTATTTGCCTTGTATTTCTTTTGCTTGTTTATTACCATAGTAAACAGGGGATACAAGTTCAATACGAAGGGCCCTTTATACATCACTAGCCCGCAGCACCGGCCGCATTGAAATCGGTTTTCGCGACCAGACCTAGTTATGTCCTTGCCCAATATCTAGTTTAATTCTGCCTTCGACGCCATAGCACCCCAGGCTATTCTCAAAAAACATCCAAAACGCATACTGCTCATATAGAGACATTTTGACGCCATTTTGGTGTCAAGGTATAACTATACTATCTGTGATTGGTTGACTTTATATCTCATAGTAACTGTATCGTCTAGACAGCCTCCGAGGCGTAGCGGTAGTAAACGCGGCCGCTGCGCAGGAGGCGCGAGTTCGATCCCTGCTTAGTGCAAATATTTGTATGCATGAATACGGGTATTGGCACTGGTCTGGTCGTGCCTCCGAGAGCACGTTAAGCCGTCGGTCCCGGTTGCCATACTAACATCTATGACAGTCGTTCCGGGTAGTTGGAGCCCTCAAAAGTTCAACAACTGGTCTTACTTACTGCAATGCTTCGAATAAGGGTCAATCGCCTTTGGGTTGTGGTGGTCAGATGGTAGTCGCTTCACGGAAAATGTCGAAGTTTAGCCAAATCCGCAGTTAGACTGGTAAAAGCGGACCCCAGACTCCAAGTTGATAGTTTTGGATGCGACTGGGATTCACGCTAGGATGAAGAGAAGTAACTGTATCGTCTATACCTGATGTTTTAATCGGTTTGGATTAAAATGTTTTTGGACACAGTTTCGATAGCAAAATCGCTTGCCCCTCTAAACAAGTGGCAATTCATTGGCAGGCATTTAATGGAATAGAATGACGAATGCATGGGATTTAACGCATTTGACATGCATTAACGACTGTTATATACCCCAAATCCTATACATACATCATTCTATTCCAATAAACGCCGGTTAACGAATTGCCACTTGTCATGAGGGGCTGGAAGTATTAGGTCTGGCGAAAACACATACATTAACATTCCATACATACATTTACTAAATTCGCCAAATGAATTTTACTATAAAAAATCACCTGGTTATAATCTTCATATAATGTTGTTTTAGGGTCAAAGCTTCATGCTGCATCAAATTCGTAAAATGGTGGGAGTTGCGATCGCGATATGTCGAGGACATGGCGACATGACTTTATTGGAGAAAATATTTGGAAAGGAGAAAGTCATGATACCTACAGCGCCGGGGCTAGGGCTTGTTCTGGACATGGTATGTACTACCCCTTGAATAACAAGAAATAAGGGTCAAGACACGCGCCCGCTACGCAGGGGCCGTGGGTTCGATTCCCACTCAGTGCAAATATATGTTTATATTTATTCGTATTGGTGTGGGTATTTCCGGAGAGCACGTTAAAGCGTCATTTAGACGGTGCGAGTTTCTCGCCTCGAAGATACGATTCTCGAAAGGAGAGGAATAAGTTGCTTATTATTCGTAGAAACAATTGCCGCTCGCTCGTCCACGCCTGGCGAGAATTCCCTCGCAATTGAATCAACATTCAATAGTGTTAGTCTAAAAATAATTTTAAAACAATAACATAAGTCATAAGTTGATATGTCACTTGCAAATCTCGTATGATATAATCGTATTCGAAAATTGAGCGTTTGCCTGTGTGTAAACATTTCGATACGATAATCGTAGGGAAATTATCCCATACGATCATCGAAGCAAAACCGTACTAGCAACTCGCACCGTCTAAATGACGCCTAAGCAGTCGGTCCCGGTTGTCACTTTTCATCAGGTGACCCGTGTGTGCTACCCTTTTTTATACTAGTATAAAAAATATAGTATAAAAAAGGAAGACTTAGCAATTAGAAAATATTTTATGCAATAATGTGTTGTTTTTCCTTAGTATGATTCATTAAATTTCTAGGTACATTACGACAGATACGATGCAAAATTTAAAAACAGCCACGACAGCCTAACGTGGTATGAAGAGGAAGATAAAATAGAGAAATTTAAACACGAACACATATACCCAATCATAGTGAAAGGCGAAACAGAGGGCAACTCTATGGGGACTTGGCTGGAAACTAAGTTAAACCGCCATTCGTACGAACCATCAGAAAATATGCCTGATAAAGATGATGAAAAGGAGCTGGGAGATGATGATGACGATGACGATGATGATTCACCAGATAGTGCCAACAAAAATTCTGTGGAAGTGAGTGAAAAGGAGAGTGATAGTGAAAGTGCTACTGTTGATAAAAGTGTAGAAGACAAAGGTAGTAATGATAACAAGTGACTGTAGTGATGAGTGTTTCGAATGGTATTTATATTTCTATACTAGAGTTAATACTAGATTGTTTCTTATAATTTCGCAGAATGAATGAATTGTAGATTTAGTTCTCAGCATATCTTAACCTAACTGCGAGAGTAATGAGCGCGGGCAGATTGATTTCATATTATTTTGTCGGATTTGAGCAACTTCCTCGCCGTACGCGTACTGCGCATCATCTACTTGTCCTGATCCCAATTATTTGGAGTCGACGCAACATGTCATTCTCCTCCATAAATTTGTATCAGATGTTATTTCCTCAGTTACTCCCTTCTTTAGCATATCATCTTTCAAACAATACATCCATCTTTTCTTGAGCTCACCTGTGCTCCTAAAGGGATCTACATTCATACTTTGAACCTTCCTTACAACATTACTTTCATTTCTTCTCATAATATGCTCGCTTCTCAATTTTATATTCAATTCTTCCTCTAATATAATTATTCCTTACTAGCTTTTGCCCGCGGCTTCGCCCGCGTGAATGTCGGTTATCGCGACCAAACATAGCCTATGTCCTTTCTCAAGGTCTAATCTACACCTATACCAAATTTCATCAAAATCGGTTCAGTGGATTAGACGTGAAAGCGTAACATGCAGACAGATAGACAGACAGACAGAGTTACTTTCGCATTTATAATATTAGTATGGATTCTGTCCATTCTCGTCACACCATACATCTACCTTAACATTGGCATCTTCGCCACATGCAGTTGTCTTCCATTCGTCGCTTTCATATCGGCAGGGCTGATCACATAGAGTACATTTTGTAACGTCATTGGGGTTAAGATATATGCCAGTAACCTTCATAAATAGGTGCTTGTCAAGAGTATTAGCGTCATTACTACTGCAAGAGCGGTGTAAGACCGCGGTCGGAATTTATAATGAGTCCATTTGGTTAGGTACTTAACGTAAACAATTCATGTGTCTTTCTAATATTAAGTTTTATATATATAAACCTAGTTAATGAATATTTTTCTGTTAAGAAACACATTTTTAAAGGCTGAATATCGAAATTGAACCACTAGTTATACAGTTAGTTAGCATAGTTTATTTGTTTAATGTGTGTTTGTTTGTAAAAAGTCGCTACATGATTGTTTACCTTTAGTTAAATACCTAACCTAATGGAGTATAGAAATACCTAGTTGCGAGAAGTCTTTTGCTTCAAAATTACTATGAACCTTTTCTCCTGTAGATAAGATTTGAAATCCTTTATAATATTTTGCTGGCAGGCCGCTGCTTTTGCAGTAGGCCCTTACTTACCTACATACAACACATTCTATGTTTTTAATATAGAATACTAGCTGACCCGGCGAACTTCGTACCGCAAATATTTTTCCGCCCGCGTGGCGTCAGATCCCGTTCCCGCTGCACCCTCTACTATATTAAACATGTATTATACATATAAACCTTCCTCTTGAATCACTCTATCTATTAAAAAAACCGCATCAAAATCCGTTGCGTAGTTTTAAAGATTTGAGCATACAAAGGGATATAGGGACAGAGAAAGCGACTTTGTTTTATACTATGTAGTGAAGATTCCAAATGAAGCTGATTGCTTTTTATAATATTACATTATTTAATGTAGATATAAGTGAAATTGTCAGGATGACATTGAAATAAATGGCCAGGCCAAAATATTTAATAACTGAGGTGGGTGTTATTATTTATATAAGTCTTTAGGCTTTACTTTTACTTTAGAATATACTGCTTCCGGGCTGTTTGGCCGTGGTCCATATAAAACTTGCGTTGCAGACGTTTCGTCGATCACTGCGGTCGACATCTTCAGTGGCGTAGGTCCGGGCGGTGACGATTGCGTAGACCTTGCCTCGTCGCCGACTTCCATGCGACTGATGTTGGATCTTGAGTCGCTAGCGTATTTATAGGCGCGGTCGAAGGAGGGAAACGTTATTATTTATAGTTTGATAAATATTGTTTCAAACACCAAACGTAGTAGACAGCATTATGCTACATAATAAGCGCGGTGCGCCAATTCACTAATCATAGATTGCCCACGGCTCCCGCTGCTCACTCTCCTCGATAGCGTGATAATATAATATGACACGCACAAATAATGTGGCTTAAAATCGGTTCAGTAGCTCCGGAGAATACCCCGTGCAATTTCACATAATAATAATAGTATAGACTAACTCGTTCACAAGCACACGGGCTTGCATCACTGGTAGATCTGAAGGCCAATTTTGTCCTAATCAAAATCTGTTAAAAATTCAGTCTCCGACAGTACTTGTAACATATTTCTGACCCGACTGTCACGAAGGGTTATGTTTATCGCGCTTATCTTGTATGTAAAATATTCTTTATTACCTCATATCTACTGAAGTACCGTACGAGTTTCAATGATTCATATCTCAAATTAAAGGTATTTATTGCCCAAGGGCTCTTGGGTACATAAAATTTGAACAAAAGCTGCGCAGCGTTGGTTTTTTGGCGCCAAAATATATGTGGTAAAAATAAAGTTTTCACTCAAAATTATCAAGGGGGTATCAAAATGAAGGAAATTAGAAGACTAGTACAAAAATATGTATATTATTATGTCGTAGTGATAACTAAAAAGTGTGAAAAAAAATTATTATTAAAAATAAAAAACCCGACTGATTCTGAAACGATCAACACAAGCTTTATAGCAGGCGGTACCCATTCGGCTTTTTATTTTTAATAATTAATTTTAAGAAAGAACACTAAATAGCGTAAGAAATATGAAATAACAAAAATAAAAAGCAGATATTCAATTCAATTTATTTCATAACAATAAACATTTAAAAAAATATATCAAATCTAATTCTCTGTAAACATATGAAAAAGGGGAAAATAGTAACAGCGCAATTAATTAGATACTAAGATAAAATAATGGAAAAAATAGATAGATGGATAATAATTCTTTATTGTACATCAATATTATTACAGACTGCTGTTGCGGCTCCGCCCGTGTGGATGTCGGTTATCACTGTTATCAGTTATCACGACCAAACATAGCCTATGTCCTTTCTCAGGTCTAATCTACACCTAAACCAAATTTCTTCAAAATCGATTCAGTGGTTTAGGAGTGAAAGTGTAACATACAGACAGAGTTACTTTCGCATTTATAATATGATTAATATTTATTGTACACTAGCTGTTGCCCGCGGCTCCGCCCGCGTGGATGTCGGTTATTGCTTGGTGTAGAGTCAATGCTATTTTTCTAAAATAAAGGTAGCCTAAGTTACTCCTTATTACATCAGCTACCTGCCAATAAGTCCCGTCAAAATAGGTCCAGCCATTTCAGAGATTAGACGGAACAAACAGACAGACAGACAAAAATGTTATTTTAGTGTATGTACCGTATTATATTCATATGCATGTATTTAAAAACGGTTATTTCATTACAAACAGACGCTACAATTTTATTTATATGTATAGATAGATACAATTACAGTTAAATGCACAATGGCCAGCCTTATCACTAAAAAATTCGCTAGGTAACCTTAGGCCGGACATGAATGAAAATTATGTTACTTTTACATCTATCGGAATATTTACCCACTTACGGACTGAATTTAGACAGTACAATACTTCGACATGTAGCGAACTTCTAAAACATATAGATCGACAAGTTATTGCTTCGACAGACTGATTTTTTTTTGTAGACTTTCGTTGAATTGTAACTTTCTTTTTTTCTTTGGTTTAGATGCCTCAAATTACTTCATTATGGTTAACACCCCGACTCAGAGCACCCCGACTCGGATAGGTTAGGTTAGAAGGCTAAGGCGGGAGCTCTGCTCCGCTTCGCTCCCGCCTTAGGCTTCGTGGTTATTTTTTTTTAAACCACCCAGTAATAGGAGAATGATAAAAAATCTGCCGAAGTAGTAGTCATTCGAAGATGTGACTTGTCAGTGTTGTCTGTCGAATAATCGTCTGTCGAAGTAGTGGTAATTCGAAGGTGTGTGTTGTCTAAAGGTTGTCTGTCGAAGCAATGACTTGTCGATCTATGTGTTTTCGAAGTTCGCTACATGTCGAAGTATTGTACTGTCGAAATTCAGTCCGTAACTCATATTTACCATGTAAAACAACCGGGAACAAGTTAAAACAAAATCGCCAGTGGCTACAGTAAGAATCGTGTGTCATGAACGTGATCGAGATCGAGTTCCAGTTTATAGTGAAAGTAAAACTAGTGGTAGATGTGGTAGTGCTGTTATTTTTGTATAGTATAGTTTAAATTCAAAGGCATTCATAGACGGTTCACTAGGCACTCGGAATACATATCATCGGGTATCTCGCACAGGGCTCCTTACACTGACAGACTTAGATTCCTCAGAATGAATAGCTTTAATCAACGGCGTACAAACACAGAAGCGTTGTTCACGACGTTTTTTGCGATGCATTTTGTTAGCATAGCTGTGTCTATACCGTATATACAGGATAGTTCCTTTCAAAAAGGTTTGTGCTACGTCGTTCAAATACGCCCGATGCTGCTAAAAAGGTTTGTTTTGTTGTGTTTTATTTGTTTTGGTATTATACGGGGTGTTGCATACGTCCATAGGCCACGGTAACACTAACCACTTTGCAGCAGATGAGCGTGAGCCGTGTGTTTGTCTGCCCCCTAAGTTGTATAAAAAATGAAAAGAGGTTAATTTAGTTAGACAGTCATTTATTTTCATATTTAACAAAATACAAATCTTTATAAGGAAAGAACACAAAGCTTACTTAATCATAATAGGATATTTGATTACTAATTGTGTTTAATATAACTTAAAATAATTGTATAAAGTAAATTAAAGACATAACTACAATTATTTTAATTATTTAATAAAATGAAATAAGTTTAGGTAACATCTTCAATGAAAACACATGTACTATTTCACATTACATAGGTATTTATTAAATTCCTGACCGGTTTCGCCTTACGGCATTATCAAAGGTTGATACATGTTTTTTGGGTATCAGATGTCATGACATTAATAAATATGTAATGTGGAATAGTACAAGTGTTTTCATTGAAGATGTGTAGCAAGTTCCACCAAGTGCCATCAAACAGTATAGGTACCTATGCAGTTTAGGTAACCTACATTATAGAAATTAAATAACACAAAGTACACTCATTTGAAAGGATAACCTTTTTTTATTACAGAAATAGGTTTATTAATAAACTAAATGTTATAACCATACATTTTCACAAGTTTTATTATTTATATAGGCATTCAAAAAATACTTACAATAAATTTTATTCATGATTAAAGATTACAGTGTCAGAACTACATAGTCCAATTACATATTAAATGTCATCTTAAAAGCTAAATGTAAATAAATTATCAAAATTAATCTATTAACCCGCCCCTCACCGTACCAGGGGCAAAGGTGCCAGTAGGTATATTCCCAGTAGTCCCCTCTAGCTCTGTCCTCTGGGGTGACAGCTAGGAATTGTCTTCCCAGTTGTCATCGGGGTGACAATTTGTGCCGACTGTTCCCTTTGAAAGTTGACTAGAGGGGACAAATGAGAAGTTTGTTTCTCAGTTTTCACGGGGGGGGGGGGGGGGGAGACCATTGCAATTAAAAACAATCCATAGATTTCAGCTTTTTTATTTCTTATGTTACATAGAATCTTCGAAATTAATTATCGTTAACACCCCGACTCAGTGCAATCCGACTCGGATAGGTAAGGTTAGAAGACTAAGGCGGGAGCGAAGCGAAGCGGAGCTCCCGCCTTAGTCTTCGTGGTTATTTTTTTTTAAACCATCCAGAAGTAGGAGCCCCGCGGAGCGCGGCTCCGTCGAGCTTAGTTAGTAGACGCCATAATATATGAGGTTTAGTTTTAGGTTTAAGAATCTGGATATTGTTTGTCTGAATATCAATTAACTACATTTCAAAAATTTGTGTTTTAAATATTCGGGTTTCGTGTATATGGATTACGGTCATCTGGATTATTTCGAAGATTCTATGTAACATAAGAAATAAAAAAGCTGAAATCTATGGATTGTTTTTAATTGCAATTGTCCCCCCCCCCCCCGTGACAACTGAGAAACAAACTTCTCATTTGTCCCCTCTAGTCAACTTTCAAAGGGAACAGTCGGCACAAATTGTCACCCCGATGACAACTGGGAAGACAATTCCTAGCTGTCACCCCAGAGGACAGAGCTAGAGGGGACTACTGGGAATAATCGAAGGTGCCCATGACGCTAGCGGCATTACTCCGCTGAATAGCAACGGCCAACCTTTGCCCCAGGTACGAAGTGAAGCGAGAGTCACCGGTTTTGTCCCTCAACCTGCGTCCCAATTCGATCACTAGGTTTTTGGCGTCAGCACCCCAACTACCCATCGTCTGGACCGCAAAGGGTGCGAAAATGTACAGCTAAGGCCGCATATTTGCCGCGTTTTTTTTCCGCTGCGTCTTCGGCAGCGGCTGGTGGAAACAAGACGGTACGACTCAGGTGGCTGGAGGCCACCGTGCTGACGCATGTGGCATCCCACAAAAGGCATCTGCCATTCCTCCACGACACCAGTGTCATACCGTCTGGTCTTTTGCCATCGGATCTACTGAGGCCAGGTGGCTCCAGTAGGCACGGGATATCTGCCGATACAAACCATAAACTGAAACTATTTACTTCTATTTATAAATATTTAAATAAAAGAGTATCTAGACGGAATGAAACTTTGTTTTAACTTATTAAAAAAACATAAAACACAAGTAAAGTAAGAATAAAAAAGGCCTTTAGAAAGTTTACAAGTTTCAGCTGGTTTCAGAATATAGTAAATACTTTAGGCTAATCTTTAAACCATCATTTGAGAACTGCTCGAATACAAATCAAGTTGGAGTCACTACTGTTGGGGATGCTATGGGCGACGGATATAATTTAAAGATGTTATTCGTTACTAGCACCGCCACTGCGCAGGAGGCGCGGGTTCAATCCCCGCCCAGTGCAAATATTTGTATGCATGAATATGGGTATTTGCATTGGTCTGGTCGTGCCTCGGAGAGCAAGTTAAGCCGTCGGTCCCGGTTACCATACAAACATCTATGGCACTCGTTACGGGTTGTTGCTGCAATGCTTCGATATCGCCTTTGAGTTGTGGAGGTCAGATGGCAGTTGCTTCGCAGAATATGTTGATGTTTAGCCAAATCCGCGATTGGACTGGTAAAAGCGGACCCCAGACTCCAGAGCTGATAGCTTCGGATGTGACTGGGATTAACGCTAGGATGAAGATTCGTTACTAGCACCTTTAGACAAGTAGTGGTCATTCGTTGGCGAGCGTATAGTACAATAGAATGATTGATGTGTGGAACTGAAACGTATTTTGACGATAAGGGAAGTCTTCAACGTAAGTCATTAACATCAAAAGACGTGTCAATCCCATACATTAATTATTTTATTCTTCCCGGCCAACGAATTTACACTTGTAAGGGGTTATGTCGTTTATTGGTTCGTATAGTCGCTACAGTGCAATAGGGGTGGCGAAATCAGGGGTGACACCGGAGCAACTCTTGTTGAGCTGCAACTGCTGATGAAGCCAGCACTACTGGTTGAGTTTCAGGTGCTCTACAGCCCAGCACTTGGGAAGCTGAACGCTTGCTGCAACAGCATAACCTGCTAAAAGTTAAAAGAATGAGTCGGTATTGTTTCATAATAACATTGTCATCTACTGCTTTAAGTTTTCAATTTCAATTCAATTAATTAAATAAGAAGCTAAGTTTAAAAAATAAGTTTCTATAAAAATAGAAACTTAGCATCTAATTTAATTAATTATTAAAATTGATCTATGACCTATGTGGGAATTGAATCGACGACGATCGGTGTGGCATATCACTTTTCGTATGAAATAGTCACCGTTACCTATAAGCCATTTGTCCAACCCCTTTTGTAATAAAAATAATAAATAACGATAAAGAGAAAAACATAAGTCATCGTCCTGCCCTTATACCAAGTTTATTTGGGGTCGGCGCAACATGTGTGTTTCTTCAACTCATCTGTAGTTGCAGCTATCTCAACATTCACTCCCTTCTTAACTATATCATCTTTCACGCGTCCATCCACTTCCTTTGAATATAAAATATACAAAATTAAAACTTGTTGCATTTACATTTTGTTTGAACTACTACTGTCTTTATTAAGTCAATAACCAGCTACTTAATAGACGCTACCCGTGACCCTAGGGGGAAAGCTGGATGAGCAGCAGTGCTATTCTCTAAGCATTGCAGAGCACTGTGGCAGCCTTGATAGAATTGTCATTGATCTATCTCCAGCGACGTCACCCAGTCCGACCAAGGACAAATCTCTATCAAATGTAGGGCACCTAACATAATATTATATAATACATACACAAAAACACACCTAATAATATTTACAATATATTTTATTTCCAACATGTAAACGTACTTAATTTGCACACCGTACATTTTACTTATTCTAAATACCTAACTTAATTATCTAAACATATATTTATATTAATCATATCGGTTGGTCGATGTTACTTGTCGATATCATAAATATCGATATTAAATTATCGACAGTGCCCCAGCTCATTACCACATAGATGTATAAGATCTATATACCGGCCCGACCGATGCCTGCGCGCAGAGGTCAGAGTAGTGGCTAACTAAACACGACGCGAGACGTTTGTTATTTCCTTCCGCTCACTAAACTGCCGAATTATATTATTTACTCGCGACTAGTCGCCTTTATAAGTGTGTAATATACATCTAGTCTATCTAGTATCCTTCTCCTATCGCTATCGCTATCGCTCGCTATCTTCTGTGCCTTCTGTTAACTAACCACTGTGAACTGTAAGAAAACTATCCTCTGTGCTTGTGCTTATTAAACCTTCTGTCTTCTGTTCCTGAGTGTTTATTTGTAAGTACCAACAACCTCTGAACGACACTGGTGACCCCGTATTGAAAAATGTCAGAGGATAAGGATTTTCAAGATGCAGTGGGACAGCCACGCCCTAATGTTAGTGATGCGACCAAGTCGATAGAAAACATCGATGTTTTTCGAGTGGGCGTGCGAGTGCCACCGTTCTGGTCAGAAGAGCCTGATATTTGGTTTGCTCAAGTCGAGGGACAATTTGCCATTTCCGGCATTACAAGTGACCATACAAAATTTAATTATGTTATTGGTCATCTCGACAATCAACATTCAAGGGAGGTTAGAGATATAATTGTCGATCCACCAGCGACCAATAAGTATGAGAAGCTCAAAACAGAACTGATTAAGAGGCTTAGCGCGTCCAAAGAAATTAAGATTAAGCAATTGTTGATAAACGAAGAGCTCGGAGACCGCAAACCATCGCAGTTTCTTCGACATCTCCGTGGCCTTGCTGGCTTAAGTATTCCAGATGAATTTCTGAAGACGATATGGATAAGTCGCCTTCCACATGGTATCCAGACCGTATTGGCAGGCCAAGCCAGTTCAACTTCACTAGAAGATCTAGCTGATTTAGCGGACAGGGTGAATGACCTCGCTTCTTCGACTCCAAAGGTTGCTGCTGTGAATGAAGTCCCTGGCTCCGTTATTAATGACTTGGTGCGGGAGGTTGCCGAGCTGCGGAAGCAATTCCAGAATTTATCATCGGGTAGGAACAGCAGAACTCGATCTTCGCGTTCTCCACGTCCTCAAGGTAACCGAAGTACCTCAAGGCAGCGGTCACAGTCAAATTACCGCAATTTTCCTCTATGTTGGTATCACGGGCGTTTCGGCGAGAAGGCTTCTAAGTGCATACGGCCCTGCGACTACAAGGCGGGAAACTCCAAGGGCGGTCGGTAATGGCGGCTGACGATTGCCCTTCTTCATTAACTGGTCGCCTGTTCCTCACGGACCGATCTTCGAAGACGCAATTTCTAGTCGACACTGGTAGCAACCTGTGCGTCTTCCCAAGGTCAGCACTGCGTGATCGTCGTTCTCGGACTGAGTTTAATTTATCGGCTGCAAATGGTTCTACCATCGCGACGTATGGTTATGGTCATTTAAATTTAGATTATAGCTTACGTAGAAGTTTTGTATGGCGTTTTGTTGTTGCTGACGTCACAAAACCTATCATTGGCGTAGATTTTTTAAATTATTATAGCCTTGTTGTTGACATTCGCAATAAACGTCTAGTAGATAATTTAACGTCAGTTTCCGCTATTGCTAAATTAGCTAATTGTAAAGATGTGTCATCTGTGAAAGTGGTAACAGGTGAGTCACGGTTTTATAAAATTCTCGATGAGTTTTCCGAGATAACTCGACCAGCCGGTATACATCACACCACACAACACAATACAGTACATCATATAAATACGACCCTAGGCCCCCCAGTTTCTTCACCCCCTCGTCGTTTGGCTCCTGATAAGTTAAAAATAGCTAGGAAGGAGTTCCAAGACATGTTGTCAAACGGCACAGCTAGGCCTTCACAGAGCCCTTGGTCATCACCCCTACATCTAGCACCGAAGAAGAACAACGGGTGGCGTCCCTGCGGTGACTACCGCAAATTGAATGCCCGTACCGTGCCTGATCGGTATCCGATTAAGCATATTCAAGACTTTGCTCATAATATCGCTGGTTGCAAAGTATTTTCAACTTTAGACCTTGAAAAAGCTTATAACCAGATACCGGTCAGCCCCGAGGATATTCCAAAAACCGCGATTACGACACCATTCGGAATGTACGAGTTCCCTTTCATGACCTTTGGTCTGAGGAACGCTGGTCAAACGTTCCAGCGTTTCGTAGACGAAATGACCCGGGGACTCGACAATGTGTATTGTTATTTGGACGATTTTCTAATTTTCTCGGACAGCCCAAGCAGCCATGAACAACATCTACGCGAAATCTTCAGCAGACTGAAGAAGTACGGCATGCTGGTTAATACCTCCAAATGCGTGTTTGGTAAAACCGAGGTCAAATTTTTAGGGTACAACATTTCAGAGCATGGATGCAGACCCCTTGATGAAAAGGTGCAGGTGGTAAGAGATTTTCCACCTCCTACTAACGTGCGGCAACTGAGAGCGTTTCTGGGTATGCTTAATTTTTATAGAAGATTTTTTCCTAAAGCGGCCCAGATCCAAGCTCCATTGCATGCCTTACTAACAGGTTCTGTTAAAGGTTCACATCCTGTTAACCTATCTGGTGATACCTTGGCGGCCTTTCAAGCTTGCAAAGACAGCTTGTCTGAGGCCGCCTTGTTGTCACATCCTGATTGCTGTGCTACACTTGCAGTGGTTACTGACGCGTCCGACAAAGGCATAGGTGCCGTTTTGGAACAGTTTAAAGATGGAGCATGGCAACCATTGGCTTTCTTTTCTAGAAAACTAAGCCCGTCCCAAAGCAAATATTCACCGTACGACCGGGAGCTTCTTGCCATTTACGAGGCCATTAAATATTTTAGGCACATGCTCGAGGCTAGGCATTTTGTTGTCTATACTGACCATAAGCCAATCAGTTTTGCTTTCCATGAGAGGAAAAATACCTGTTCGCCAAGGCAGTATAGACATTTAGATTTTATTTCACAATTCACCACGGACATACGCCATATATCTGGCAAGGATAATTTCGTCGCGGATACATTGTCGCGTATTGAGGAATTGGGAGTGCCTTTAAGCCTCGAGACATTAGCTAAAGGACAATTGGTAGATTCGGAACTACATAAGTTGTTGAGCGAGGGTTCGTCTCTGCACCTGCAGAAACTTAAAGTCCCAGGAAGTTCTGTATCTTTGTACTACGATGTTAGTAATGCAGCTTCCAGACCTTACGTACCCAAGACTCTCCGGCAGCTGGTATTCGAAAGTCTGCACTCACTCAGCCACCCTGGCGCTAACACATCGGCGAGATTAGTAGCCGAGCGATTTGTTTGGCCAGGCGTGAGGAAGGACTGTAGGGAGTGGGCACGCGCTTGCTTACAGTGTCAGCGAGCAAAAGTTCACCGACACGTGAACGCATCCCTTGGCAATTTTGCACTTCCACGCGCCCGTTTTAAACAGATCCATATAGATCCGGTTGGACCCCTTCCTTCATCACACGGCTATCGGTATTGCTTGACGGCAGTAGATCGGTTTACCCGATGGCCGGAGGCAGTGCCGATTGAGGATATTACTGCCGAAACGGTAGCCAAGGCCCTGATATCCAACTGGATAGCTCGGTTCGGTTGTCCGACAGACATTACGACAGACCGTGGACGACAGTTCGAGTCGGCCTTATTCCAGTGTCTGTCTAAACTGGCTGGTTTCGAACACAGGCGGACCACCGCATACCACCCAGCCTGTAATGGTCTAGTCGAGGGCTTTCATCGGCAGCTCAAAGCTGTAATAGTGTGTCACGCGAATGATTCTTGGTCTGAGTATTTACCCTGGGTGTTATTAAGTATAAGGACGGCTTTCAAAGAGGATTTACAGGCTTCCTCCGCTGAACTACTTTACGGGGAACCATTAAGACTTCCTGGCGAGTTCTTTGAGCCCACCGTCAGCGGTAGCACAGACTTATCCGACTTTTCTGCTAGGATCAGAAATTTCGCTGATAAGCTGCGACCCGTACCGGCTGCCCGCCATGGTAAGCTGAGGGTATTTGTGTACAAGGAGTTAGAGACCTCTGACCACGTCTTTCTGCGTGAAGACGCGTCAAGAGGTTCCCTTCAAACTGCGTACTCTGGACCGCACAAAGTTCTCGCCAGAGGAGATAAAGTTTTTAAAATTCTTTTTAATAACAAGGAGATGACAGTATCGATAAACCGCCTTAAGCCAGCTTTCATACTGTGTGTTCAAAATAACCCCGAACCAGATGACCAACGCGACCACGTGACCCGTTCTGGTCGAAGAGTAAGGTTTCCCGATTATTATCGCCCTTGACGGTCTCTGGTGGGGGGTGGTGTAGGGCACCTAACATAATATTATATAATACATACACAAAAACACACTTAATAATATTTACAATATATTTTATTTCCAACATGTAAACGTACTTAATTTGCACACCGTACATTTTACTTATTCTAAATACCTAACTTAATTATCTAAACATATATTTATATTAATCATATCGGTTGGTCGATGTTACTTGTCGATATCATAAATATCGATATTTAATTATCGACAGTGCCCCAGCTCATTACCACATAGATGTATAAGATCTATATACCGGCCCGACCGATGCCTGCGCGCAGAGGTCAGAGTAGTGGCTAACTAAACACGACGCGAGACGTTTGTTATTTCCTTCCGCTCAATAAACTGCCGAATTATATTATTTACTCGCGACTAGTCGCCTTTATAAGTGTGTAATATACATCTAGTCTATCTAGTATCCTTCTCCTATCGCTATCGCTATCGCTCGCTATCGCTCGCTATCGCTCGCTATCTTCTGTGCCTTCTGTTAACTGACCACTGTGAACTGTAAGAAAACTATCCTCTGTGCCTGTGCTTATTAAACCTTCTGTCTTCTGTTCCTGAAGCCACTGCAATAGCGCTGTGGGTAACCTTCCTTAAGTGCAGAAACGGCGGAGACTATGGGAGGAGTGGGCGACCGCCCACGGCCTCGCGGGGTAAAATAAGGCGCGCTACGAGCGGGCCTTAGATACAGTAGTAACTTTTGTTTCAACATGTAATAAACCTTACAACAGATGAATGACAACAGAGAAGACAGATTAGGGCGGTAATTTTAATTTAACTAACTGTACCCACGGACGCAGGTGATTACCGGGCACGGGTGCTTTAATATAAAAGAGGTTAAAGAGTTCAGGCGTCGAAGAATTCCTCCCCATCAATGTCGGCTGGTAACGTGCCCAAAAGGCTGGCGGCATTGCTCCATTGGATAGCAATGCCAATCCGCTGTGCGAAAAACAGGCCAGCCCTCTGGTCACACGAAGCATTGACCATTCGCTTCGCAATTTCTTTGTAAAGCGACCGCGATTCATGACACAGAGGAATTAACAGGAACATTTTAATATCCATACTGGTTACTTCCGAAGTGCCAGGCAAAGCCGAAGCTATAAATGCTTGGAAAATGTTTTTTATCCAAACACTGTTATGCCCGCCAACCTATACTCACAGAGACAGTGGGATGAGCCGCTTTGCAGCATATTATGATAACAGTAGCTTAAAACGTCATCTAATGTTGCAGAACGTGCTCGCCTTCTGGCTGTGGGAGAGTGGGAGCCTGGTGTGTGGCTTCAGGCTCTACCCTCGTCCAACATTGGCACCATGTTGGATGACACGACATTCAGAATTGCAACCTGGCTTAGTTTGGGTGCTTCCTGTGTTTAGGGATGGTGATCTGAAATAGATTTATCAAAGCATCGATTTATCGGGCCACAAAAATCGATTTTTAATCGATATATACCTAGTACTACATCGATATTTCACCCTTGAAAATTAACACTCGATTTTTTCTATTTTGGTAAAATCATAATGTTATTTACAATTAGTTGAATGTAAATAAGAAAGAAAGACGTATGCATTTATTTTGCACGTAAAACGGTTTACAGTACAATATTAATATTTCGATTTTAGAAAAGAAATCACAGCATCAGCAACTTCCACAAAATAATAGGGAAGATGTCTACTAAAGGACTATTGATATGGAAAAAGGAATTTGGGATTTTCATAAGTTGCTCTTGAAAAAGCAACTCTCTACGTGTGATGCGCTTGCAATGGAACGTCAGGGCTTAAACGAAGAATTTAAACACTATTTATCACAGGCAGTTGTGCACCTGAAGTATGATCCCATACTTTACTGGCAAGAACAAAATTCACGCAAAAGACATGATGCATATGACTATCGGCGAATCATCTGTTCCTTGTGAGTTCCTTTTTTCAATTACCGGCAACATAGCAAGTGATGAGCAGAACCGATTGGATCCCAGTAGACTTGACATATAGTTATTTTTAAAAAGCTTAGGCGCGGTTTGTACAGAAGAGACGTAGCGGCGACATTAGGCGGTAGCGGAAAATTTAAGGAACACAATATAAACCTAACCGTGGAACTTAACCGTGGATGGTGAGGTTGTCGACGACATATGCCTCGCACCCCGGCTGACCCAGTGCCATCCCTCTCGGTCTGGCCCTCCTCGTCCTAGTGAGGCAGAGGATTGAGGGTGCAAGACTGGCTTACAGTGCAACAGCTGGAGCTGGATCAGGTTTGGCATTGGGGCATGAAAAAAGACCTACTTACATCTACAAGGAATTGTACTGTTTGTGAAGCAATTGTCTTCTGTCCTGGGCCGTCTGGGGACGAGGGATGCTCACTTCTGAAATGTGATATCCACTAATGACACGCTCCAGGGTCCTTGGATACTACTGCAGAATACTTCACTACAGGTGAAACTACGAGACGACAGTCCTATATTACGGCTCAAGACTACTATCTACGGCTGAATTCCCTCTGTCTGTGACTTTCTTTACCTCACTAGAGTTTTATTTATATTTATAAAACAAAATGCTTCCCGGTGTTTGTTCGCTTGGACAAAGAGTAACGATATATAATTAAGATAACGGGAATTAACGCGATCATGGTATAGGTACCACCATAATTCAGGTCATCCCAAGATAAGGTTCACGTATGAGATGGAGAAAGATAGGTCGTTGTCATTCTTAGACGTAAAAGTAGCCGTGAGATCAGATAGGTCCTTGTCACACTGTGTGTACCGGAAGTCTACACATACGGACAGATACCTACACGCCACGTCTCATCACCATCCCCGACACCTACAATCCGTTGTGATCACACTCAGGAATAGAGCGTATGATCTCTGTGACCCTAAACATCTGGAGCGAGAGCTGGATCATGTTCAGGAAGTACTCAAGAACAACGGATATGAAGTGAACGGACGACGGAAGCAACAGGCAGTGGGGCGTAGACGTCCAGAGGTGAGCAGACAGCCAGCCTATATGCTCTATGTCAAGGGAGTAACGGACAAAGTCGGCTCAGTGTTAAAAACGTACTCCATCCCGACAGTTTACACCCCAGGCATAAGGGTAAACAACATCGTGGGCTCACCGAAGGATGTCTTACCGTTACAGTGTCCAGGTGTCTATAAGATAGATTGCAGCTGTGGTAGTCCCTACATAGGTCAAACGAAGCGGACTATTGCTGAACGGGTCAAAGAACACATCGCAGCTGTTAAGAATCGCCAGAAGGGCAAATCGGCGATTGCAGAGCACCTGCTAGAAGCAGGCACCAATCACTGGATTGAATTCCACCATACGCAAGTCCTCTCCAAGGAACGTCACTTTTACTCAAGAGCTGTACGTGAAGCGATTGAAATCAAGAAACATAAAAATTTCAATCGGGAAGATGGTTTTAAATTATCTGCAACATGGAATCCAGTGATGAAAAACATGCAACCTCGCTTTTCTACGCAGTTGGATAGACACCGGACAGTTTGCTTACAGAATAGGGACACTGTGAGTGTGGTATGTGACGGTACATGGCGAAAAGAAAATATTAAAAATATGCGGGTAGATGAAGACCCTACTACTTCAAGGATTCGAAGACGGCGGGCGTCGACCGCTGAGCCATTGAGGTGAACTAATGGAAAATAAAATTGCCCGTGGTCCACCTAGGTGTACTAATGAGGTGGACCACGGGGTGGGACTGCCAGTCAGCCTGTGACCACGGCCGGTGTAACCTGGTCGAAACGTCAGGCAATCAAAGGTATGTAAGTAACTACCTATACCATGATCGCGTTAATTCACGTTTTCTTAATTATATATCATGGAACGCGAGAGTTTAAAAGTTAAAGAGTAACGATTCCAGACGATTTTGTCGTCGAAACTGTGTTCAAAATCTTTTTATCTGAAACAACTATAAAATCACCCAGTATAGGCAGTCTTCCTTCTAAGTACAGTAGAACAACTCGTAATCGTATCGTGAACGTACTGAGAGAACGAAGCAATGTGATTGGTCGCCTGCCTACTTCGAACCCGTATGTATGTGAAGCCGGCCAATCGCAGTGCTCCGATCTCTGAATATATTTACGATACGATTGTTGTAACGATCGTGAAGACTATAGTTACAACAATTGTTTCTGGGGTTTTCAAGATGTGCATCTGGATTGAGTGATCTTTTTTTATGTTTCAACGAAACCAAAGCGTACAATTTAGTCAAAAATTGTCAAATCTTATAACCGATATCATCACTCACAAGAAAATGAAGATGTTGACCAATATGTCAATCACTCAATACAGACATTTTGCAAAATGGCTTCAAGCTGAATCTTAGCCAATACTTAGGTACTCTGTGGACAAAATTTTCGAACCAAATATTTGTACCCAAATTGTCACATTGTTTTACAAAAAAAAAACAAGGAACTAAAAGATAAATCCAGGAATCTATGACAGTTTCATTGGATCACTCAATTCGTGCGTGACGATGGCAAGAGACCGGATAGTATGTCGTTGCTACCTTGGAAGATGGGCAGGCCCTTGGTGTGGGACGCAACGTGCGTCGACACCCTTGCGCCTTCACATCTTTCAAGCACAGCAGGATGTGCCGGCGCTGCTGCTGCATCTGCGGAAAACCTCAAACGGCGCAAATACTGTAATTTAACTACTGATTATGTTTTTGAGCCGTTTGGGATTGAAACGTTGGGGCCATGGGGTCTAAGTACCCGTTTTCTTTATAAAGAATTGGCAAAGCGGCTGATCGACGCCACGCTTGACCAGAAGGCTGGTTATTATCTCGCACAAAGGATAAGCATTGCCATCCAACGTGGCAATGCTGCCAGCCTTCTGGGAACGTTACCGGTCGGTGATGATACGGAGGAATTCCTCGACGTATTATGTATGTAAATATTTATTTATTTTAGATTACTTTAATAATAGCTTAATCACTCAATTAGGTCAAATTTAGATTGAGAGATTCTAGATAGGGTATTATGTAGACATAATAAATAGTTTTTAATAAATGTAAGACTCGAAAACATTTTTACAAATTAAAATCACAACTCCAATATTTACAGTTAAATTAATTAGGTTCATCATCAAATGACATAAACAAATTAATTTTATGCCAAATTTAGTCACAAAATAGTACAAATTTTATGCCAAATTTAGTCACAAAATAGTACAAATTTTCAACGTAGTTAGTGTATATTTAAACAAAAGGGATAGTTACCTATAGTTACCTGCATGCGTTTATAACGATCACTCAGTACAGCAAATTTAAAAAGGTTTAATTTCTTATAACTATAAATATCGGCGTTGTGATTTTAATTTGTAAAAATGTTTTCGAGTCTTACATTTATGGCGAAAATGAAAAATATTTATTATGTCTACATAATACCCTATTTCTATAATCACTCAATGTACTAAATTTGTCCTAATTGAGTGATCCAATCAAACTGTCATAGATTCCTTGATTTACCTTTTAGTTCCTTGATTTTTGTAAAACAATGTGACAAATTGGGTACAAATTTTTCGTACGAAAATTTTGTCCACGGAGTAAGTATTTAGACCAGTGTCGATAATTTTTAAAACCAAAAAAAGTAATAGTAGGATGAAACCCATTAGAAAAGGAGGGGAATATTATAAAAATGAAAGGAAGAATAATTTACGGGCGATCTGAGGTCGGGAAGGGGATGGGGGTGAGTTTTAAGGGTAAAAAACGGTTTTTCTCGATTTCCGGCAAAACTAAAAGTCCTATGGAAAAAAGTCAAATGGCAAAGTTGTAGGTAATAAAAAGATCTAAAACTTTTGTATTTACTCTTTTTTCACATAACCTCAAAATTTACGTGAAAAATTCAAAAAACCAAGACATTGGTTTTTTATTTTTATCTTTTGCAAAAAAAATTCTTTTTTCACAAAATTTGGTGAAACTTACCTTTTTATGTCCCAAATACGCTGTAATTTATTTGATTAGAAATATTTATTTTTTCACCTTATTTTGAATTAATATCGAAAAAGCACCCTAATTTTCAATCGAAAATTCACCCGTCAAAATATCAGCTTTTTTCAAAAAGTTGGTATGTTTACTGTTCGTTGAAATCTCTACTTTCCGATAGTGAAAAAAAAAATTGCTATAGTAAATCTTCTCAGAAAATGCAAGAAATCGAAAAAGACTCGAATCCGAAATTTCTTTTTTATTTATTATATACAATTTTGAGCTTATTAAAAGTTACACTTTAATTACTCGAAAAACGTAAGATTACATGTTACAAGTTTACTTAAAAAAAAAAGAAAACTGTTCGAATCTGCATAGGAAGGTGAATACTATCTCTATTTTTATCTGTATAAATCAACTCATACAGAAAAATAGTAATATTTTCTTTAAAAAATAGTATGCTTAACGTAACATAACCTAAAGATTACCAATATCTACATTTTCTTGTGAGTGACAAATTTTTGGATATCGGTTATAAAGATTTGACATTTTTTGACTCAATTGTACGCTTTGGTTTCGTTGAAACATAAAAAAAGATCACTCAATCCAGATGCAGATGTTTTCAAGGAGGAGCCGAAGTTGTCTAGGGCCTGGACTGTGTGTAGTGGATAAAATTCAGGTAAGTTGGTGCCTACATAATGTTTTTGTAACAAAGTCTGTGAATGTCATCACATCATATGAAGCTGAAATACAACCCATTGGGCATTTTATGACATAGAAATCCTAACATTTTCGAAGTGTTATGTATAAAATACAAAATATTTTTGTAACAAAGTATGTTTGCGAAATTTAAGATCATCTAAAATATGCAACGGTACTCGCCTAAAAGCAGATACAAGAAAACATCATACAAGTTAAAAATTTAACGGGATATTGTGTTAGGGAACAAGTGTTTATTCCTCGGATACCACTTAGGTATCCAATATCATCACAAAACCTTGAAATTTTTAAAACCAATTCTGACAGGCACTTCTTTGCGCGTACTGAGACTACTTCAGCATTTCTCTCATAGGCTCAACAGGGTTGATCGCCCACTACCAGAAATTGACAAATTTTATAAAGCTTTTATGAATAACTTTCAATTAGGAATTGTTGACGTTCAAAGTGAACGATACTAAACGTAGTAGGTACTGTAATTTAAGTGTAAGTGTAATAGGCTCCAGCCAACGACGCTCATGTGACAGAAAAGTTTAATCTGAACTTCCCAGACTTAAATATTCGGGAAAAATATGTAAGTACTCGTGCATTCATTCAAAAGGTTGACGAATACATTCTTAGTCGTGCTATGAGCTCTTAACGGATGATACATTACATTGATTCAGATGCATTAGGCCAAGAGTTCAGACCTGGTCCGACATAACTGAATTGTTGTAGAAAAATATTAATAAAAGGAATAAGATGTCCATGTGTTCATAATTCTATTTGAAGGGAAGTTAACAAGAGAATTTTAAATATTGTTACGAGCTTGGGGGTCGGTTTAAATAGAAAATGCGATTACAACCGTTTAAGACAGATTTTACTCAGCTGCACTTAAATAACAGCAAAGCGCGTAGAAATTCAAAAACTCTTCCTTACACAATACACAGTCACTTGTATAATCGCACTGTATCGCTTCGCACACTTCATCGCTGTGATCGCTTGGAATACTAGTCGTAGACTGACTGAGCGGAGGCTGCTAGCTCGCCTTTTATATCGGGTGCGGCCGAGTAGGGAAAGTTCTGGAAAAGACAAGAACGTTCTGCAATGTTCTATGGGTCTTGTGTCTCTTTCTAGCCTGACGTCTCCTTCTATTCATTCGATTCCTTCTAGAACAATGTCTTCAAGGCATGCTGTCTCTTTCTTCTGCTGGCGTGCCGTCTCGCTCACTCCTATGGGAATTTGGCCATATATTGAAGTTGCCAAGCGCCGGGCGTAGCACTACCCCCTTCTTAGACATGCTCGTCCCGAGCATCATTAGATTCGTAGTATCTCGCCAGTCGTTCAACATGTACAACCTTCAAGGGGCTTCGCTGGTTGCGTTGTATCCGGTATGTAACGTCATTGATCCTGGTGACAACTTTATACGGCCCTTCCCAGTTTGGAGTCAACTTCGGAGATTTGCCTTTGCGACGCATCGGATTGTGTAGCCATACCAACGAGCCTTCGTCGAACCCGGCTTGATGAGAGTTGCGGTCGTATCGGGTTTTCATTCTTTCACTTGCCTGGAGCCCAGATTCACGGACGTGGGTGTGAACGTCATTTAGTCTATCGCACAATGCACTAGCATATTCCGTGATTTTTTGCGGTGAATCTGGAGGACGTCTAGTCAGTAGAACAACCGGTAGTCTCAGTTCTCTGCCAAAGTTTGCACATGCAGGAGTCACCGTTGTGTTTTCATGTATCGCTGTTCTATAAGACAACAAGAACAAAGGAATATGACTATCCCAGTCTTTCTGGTGGCTCTCAACAACCTTAGCCAAATGCCTTTCCAAGGTTTGGTTAAATCTTTCAACCATTCCGTCTGACTGCGGATGATATGGGGTGGTCCTGGTTTTATAAATACCCATTATCCTACAGGTTTCTTGAAATACCTGTGATTCAAAATTCCTTCCCTGGTCACTGTGTATTTCCAGAGGAACTCCAAATCGGCAAAACACTTCTGTGACCAGTCTTTCTGCGACTGTAGTTGCTTCCTGGTTAGGTATGGCAAAAGCCTCTGGCCATTTAGTAAAGTAGTCCATTACTACTAGGATGTATTTGTTTCCAGACTCCGATGCAGGAAATGGCCCTGCAACATCTAATGCAATCCTTTCCCAAGGCGCTCCAACATTGTATAGCTTCAATGCTCCCCTGCTCCTTGTATGAGGCCCTTTTACCGATGCGCAGGATGTACATTTCCTACACCAATCTTCAACATCCTCACGGCAATGGATCCAATAGAATCGTTGACGAATCTTCATCAACGTATTCTTCACACCAAGATGGCCGCCTGAAGTTGAAATGTAATTGTTGTTGAAATGATCTCAAAACTTCATTAATTTTAGTCTTTGGGACAACCAACTGCAGATGTGAGTCTTTCCCGTTGCCAGACTCCCATTTTCTACACAGGACTCCATTGTGTATCACGAGGCTTTCCCATTGTACCCAGTAGCTTTTCGTAGCTGCACTCATTTGGGAGACATCACTCCATTTCGGCTTAGTTGTTCCTGCCCTTACCCATTCGATAATAGGCTTGATGTCTCGATCCTCTTGCTGTGCTTGCTGCATGGCTTCGCTACTCCACTCATCGCTGACAGTAACAGTCCTTATCGTTCTAATCGGCACACTGTCCTTAGCTTCTTGCCTGCCACAATGGTTACATTCCACCGGACAAGGTCTTCAAGAGAGCGCATCTGCATTTCCATGCGCTTTCCCACTCCGATGTTCGATGACGAAGTCGTATTACTGGAGCTGTTCAATCTGTCGCGCCGCTTGTTCTTGGCCATTACCTTGATTTGACCGTTTCGGGCAGCTAGGCCGAATATGTCCTTGTTCTTTGCAGAAATAACATCTGGGGGTGAATTTCCGACGGTACACACGTTGCTCATTTGTTGAGATCTCACGCAATCTATGTGGTCGAGGGTCATGTCGTACAGCTTCCACTTCAAGGGCGTGAGCAACAGCATCTTTTAGGGTTGCATGGTGACCCAAGCGAACGGCAGCTCTCACCTCCAAGTCTCTGATCCCGTCAATAAAAGCTTGCACCAAAATGCTGTCAAGAAATGACGAAGAAGCTCTTTGGTAAGCTTTTCTCACGAGCTTTTCTATTTCCAAAGCCCACTGCTGCAGAGACTCATTAAGAAGCTGGTTTCTGTCCTTCAATTGGGCACGGTAGGCATGTTCCAAGTGGCTATCACCGTAACGTGATTCCAAAGCTTCAAGAAGGCGGTCGTAAGTCACTTCACCTCCAAACGCCTCTAAAACACTGAGTGCTTGGTCCCAAAACCCCAACGTTAATGCTGTGTTGGCTTGCTCCTTATCCCAACCGTTCGCCTTTGCCACAGAATCGAACTGCAGTTTGTATGCAGTCCACGAGGAGACTGAACTTTCCGACAGCCTGTGCAGATGGTTACAGAGCCAGCTGTTCCGCAAGCTATTTTCGTTTCCAATTTTTTACGTTTTGAGCCACAGACTGCAGCCGCTCCTCATAACTCTCAAATTTCTCGTCGATGGTTCCTAATTTTTCGTCGTGGCTTTCTTGGGGACGGGTCTGCTCTTCCTGGCGACGGGCCTGCTCCTCTTGTTGACGCTGGAGCTGTGCCTTCAATTGCAGAATCTGCTCTTCCTGGCGACGGGCCTGCTCTACCTGGCGCGGGCCTGCTCTGCCTGGTGACGGGCCTGCTCTGCCTGGTGACGGATCAGCTCCTCCTGGCGACGGGTTTGCTCCTTCAATAAGGTCATAATCGCGTTCAGGTTAATTTCCGATGATGATCCTGAAGCTACCGTCGACGTACTCGGAGTACTCGCAGCCTCTTCCGCGGCCTGGCTTCGGGTTTTCACTCCCTCCCTGTCGTCTCTCGGCGTTACCGGCATTTTCTATCCCGCTTCTGGCACCAGTTGTTACGAGGGTGGGGGTCGGTTTAAATAGAAAATGCGATTACAACCGTTTAAGGCAGATTTTATTCAGCTGCACTTAAATAAGAGCAAAGTGCGTAGAAATTCAAAAACTCTTCCTTACACAATACACAGCCACTCCAGAATCTCAGTATCAGTATCCGGTTCATATTTGGACTTCGTAAATATGACCACATCTCCGAATATCGTGAAAAACTCAAGTGGTTACCTATACGCCTTCGCCGAAATGTTCATATTCTTTCACTTCTCTATAACATCCTTTTTCATCCTCTTACTCCTGTCTACTTAAAAGAACGCTTCACTTTCCTTTGTGATTCTCATTCAAGGACCCTGAGATCGTCAGTGAATCTGAAACTGAAAATGCCTAGGCACTCCACAATGTTCATGGACAAATCTTTTACTGTTCAAGCTGTCCGATTGTGGAATGCCTTACCTGTCACTATAAGACGTGCGCAATCACTGCCTGTCTTCAAAGTATTGGTTGCGGCCCCCTATCTGCAGGAGAAATGATGTCCATTTATATATTTACATACTTTCCCTTTCTCTCTCTGTCTTGCATAACTATGTCCTTATAATGTCCAATAGCATGCAATATTTATGTACTACTCTACTAATTATTATATATATAGGAAGTTTATAAATATGTACCTAAGTCTATGTAAATATTTACTACATATATTTCCGATGTTCTGTATTATTAGTATGTATGTTTTATTATATAATGTACCTTTATCTGCATACCTTCAATACCTATTTATATATAATCACTTCCACTCATTATTTCAATTGAAAGTACACCAAACTGCCCCAAATCTCTGCGCCTATTTCTTTCTCCATCCTATGGTTGCCTGTAAGAGATTGCCTCAGTGCGATAAGGCCGCCAATTGTGTACCACGTGAATTGTACCTCTGAGTTGTAATTTATGTTTTTTGGTGAACAATAAAGAGTCATATTATTATTATTATTATATTATTATTATAATCGCACTGTATCGCTTCGCACCTTTATCGCAGTGATCGCTTCGAATACTAGTCGTAGACTAACTGAGCGGAGGCTGTTAGCTCGCCTTTTATATCGGGCGCGGCCGAGTAGCGAAAGTTCTAGAAAAGACAGGAACGTTCTGGAAGGTTCTATTGGGTCTTGGTCTCTTTCTAGCCTGACGTCTCGTTCTATTCATTCGATTCCTTCTAGAACAGTGACGTCAAGGCATGCTGTCTCTTTCTATAGTGCCGTCTCGGTCACTCCTATGGGAATTTGGCCATACATTGAAGTTGCCAAGCGCCGGGCGTAGCAATATTTGTCAAAAAATTTAGAAACATATATGTTTATAAACTTGAAAGTTTCTATAACACGAATTGCGCAAACAAGGCTAGCATTTCAGACAATGATTATCGTTTGATGTAAGAGATGTAGAGATAAGATCTCGTACTCAGGGGAAATTTAGATTTTTTTCGCCATTTATCTATCCATTACACATGGCAAGTTCTCTCGGCTCGATAAAATCTTCATTTCCGACGAATTTGTGAGCTAGGCCAGGTACTCCTAGACACAGTACTCCATGCAGATAAGGGAAACGCTGCGGTGGTTATGGATACATCGAAAACAAACAGAAAAAAGAAAATCTTTCACTGAACAGGTCAAAACATATATAATTTACGAAACGGGAATTTACGCGATTTTGGTATAGGTACTTACATACCTTTGATTGCCTGACGTTTCGACCAGTAGGCCTACTGTGAGTTTTTAAACGTGAGTCGTATACGTACACGAGAGTCGTAAGGGGACCACGTGATTATGTTTCCGTATTTTTGACATCTCCAGCCATCTCTACCGTGAGATTATTTCACGTTACAGTTTACTGTCTCGACGCTACCGTACCGTGTATACTGAACGGTATAAATGGTTGAAGAATTAAAACAAAGTAAGACAGACAGTAACACAATATATGTGATAACTACGTCGAAGAACGTATTTGGTTCCGTGTGCGTTTAGATTTTTCTCTATGCTATGAAAAAAAGGTAAGTTCTTGTATAAATTTTTACACTATGAAATATTTCAAAGGGTACATACAAATTATAGTTTGATTAATTTGTAACGAAATTATTGAAATATTCAAAGGAAAAAAATAAAAATTGGAGTGAAATCAAACTAGTGCTCACAGAACTATTGGCGTATAGTTTTTAAGAGGTAACTAACCGCGCTAAGAAGGCCGGACGTATAGACTACTAATATTTATGATAGTTTTGTATCAGAAGAATTATATGTTTAAGGAGTTCCTTAAACATATACGGGTCACTAGTTAGTGACCCGGATATTTTATTCTTTAGCTATTCGTTGCCAGTGGCTTTGCCCGCGTGACATACTGCTCCTGTACCCGCGAACCAGTTCCTTGAAGTTACGGTGAGCCTGCTTAATGCAAATATACATACATATACAGAAATATTAATCCCGTGACTGCGAACCACAGGAACCTATACCCGGGATAAAATAAAGGTCGAACGGGATGAATATTATCCATCCAAGTATCATAAGATGACACTCCAACAGATAAAAAGGTCTGGTCATTTTTGATGCTCGGTGAGATAGCAAAGAATTTGGGAAATACAAATATATAAAAATATAAACCTTCAGTCAATCTTGCATTATTTAAGCGAAGACATGTTAAAATCTATACAGGTATATCTATACTACTAAACCTAAACCTAATACTAACTTTCTGTAATATTAGTGTCGTGTTTGGTATCGAAGTTTTAATAATTCCTTTCATTGAATTGGTATATTTCGTGATATTGCTATACAACCTGTTTGGCTGAGTATACGAATGTAGACAAAGGTCGAGGTGATATGTTACCGTAAGAGTGTTTTGGTTTATGGTTGTTATGCCTCGACCAATAGAATGCCATGACGGGGTCTCGTGTGGCTGTCACAGCACATATTTGAAGATTTGAAATTTTCAATTTTGAGTGATACGTTACCGTAAGAGCGTTTTGGTTTATGAAAAATACTACATCTATGGGATTAACCAATAGAATACCATTACGTGCTCTCGTGTGGCTGTCACCACCACGGAACAGACAAAACTCACCACTGCGCACATATTTGAAAGGAGGCCGGACAGCTGTTTCGTAGAAAAATGAGTCTTCTTTTATGATTAAATAATATTAAAAAATATTTTAGTATCTAACGAACCCATATTGAAAAAGTAGGTATCTACAATAAATCTTGTACAATTCATACGATACATTATCAAAAAGGCGGTTAATATTGCATACATTACATATCACTTTCCAACAAGTGGGTTGTGTGCTTGTCAGTCACCTAAATGGTGTAAAAAACCGGCCAAGTGCGAACCGGACTCGCGCTCAAAGAATTCTTTACCATTATTGAGCCCGCCTTGATTTATTTATATTTCAGTAATTATTTATTTTTAAGTGAATATTTAACAGCTTACAAGCTTAATTAACTTTGTATCTTTACATCGCACGCCGTCTGTGGGTCGTATTACAAAGTTGAAGGTGGGGTTGCTAGACGACCCAGGGCCTCCTCGGGTATGGGGACTACGGCGTCTCCAACTCGTCCCCTGTATGGTGACGCCGCCGTGGCCTGCTTCTGCTAGGGTGACAGGTGGCTCCGACCGTCACCACCAGGCCCGCGTTTCACTACCTACCTATCCAAGTCCGATTGCGCTGCTTTTTTCAATAAACCGAACACTAACTTTCTGTAATGTTTCTGTCGTGTGTGAGAGAGATTTTATTTTAATTTAATTATTTATTTTTATAGTCAATGTACCTATTATTAAATATTCAGTGAATATTTCAAGTCAAGGGTTTATCTGTTGCTGGTATTAATATCGAGCTAAAAAACGGCAACCAATCACATTCGTTATCCCTTTAAATATTCTTTATTTCAGTTTTTAGTATTTGTTGTCAGTGGCAACCGAAACACATCATCTGTGAAAAATTCAGCTGGCTAGCTAGACAAAGGGCAGACGGACAGCTAAGACTAATTTACTAGGTTTACGAATGTAGACGGATGTTAATGGATGTTGAAGTGATGTTTATTTTTTTAACTTTTGACTTGAGATGTCACTTCAGCCAATATAAAAGTGGATTTTGATGTTCGTTAAGATGTCGTAGAATTTGGAAAATGTATGCTATTCCTAATAACTTTACTAAAAAAATATTTTATCAGTCAATCTTGCATGATTTAAGCGAAGACTGTTTAAGATTTATTAACAGGTATGTAAAAGAATATCTATATCACGTATAACTTATGATATAAATGACGTTTGGAGCCCGGGGTCTGCTCTTCAGCCCCATGTTAATTTGTTTAGGTTTAGTTTGTTCTCAGACTTCTTTCTAATAAGTATTACCAAACTATTCCATGTAACAAAACATGATTTGACATGATATTATTGATTTCAACTTTTTAGAGGAGGTACAAGCCTAAATTTAATAATATTAATATGAATCCTATTATTCCTTACAGTTGGACCATTAAAAGAAAGGCCGCATGAATAAAAATTAAAAACATAATTGATGCCAATACTGATGAACACCTTCTGCATTATTCTAATATGACTAGCTATTTTACAGCGAATTTTATAACTATAGTTACTAATATTTTATTTTGTTAATTTTATTTTGATAAATTGCTATTTAACCCCGCATGCCAAGATGCTCCAAACAAGCTTTGGATGTAACTGAAACTAATCTTATACTTTTACTTGTAAATAGTGTATTACGTTAGTTTTATTTGATATTATAAAAAATGATTAATCATTGAATAAATAAAACCTCATTTATTTGAAATTTTGCATTTTGAGTGATACGTTACCGTAAGAGTGTTTTAGTTTGTGGTAGTTATGCCTCGGCCAATAGAATGCCACGACGGCTCTCGTATGGCTGTCACCGTATCTCACCGTACATTGCGCTTTGGACGTTTTGCGCCCAAACGACACAAAGATTTGAAAATTTGAATTTTAAGTGATCCGCTACCGTGAGACTGTTTTGATTTATGGTAATCATGTCTTGACCAATAGAATGCTATGACGGTGACGGGCTGTCACTATACATATTTGAAAGGAGGCCGAACAGCTGTTTCGTAGCAAAATGAAAATAATAATATAGTGCGTCAAGAAAGTCATGACGATTGAGGGTGGCGCTGCTACACTTTTGTACCTACACAGTAGAGGTGGAGGAACCGGCGCTCAGCAGCTGCTGCTGCGGCGCTATGCTATATCTCATCCGTGATAGTTAAATAGTTGAAATATTGAGATTGTTTTGATGATTGACAGCCTCTGTAGCGTAGCGGTAACAAATTCGACTGCTACGCATAGCTATTTCCATGCCTTGGAGAGTACGCATGTCGATCTATGGCAATCGTTACGTGATTTTTATAATTATAGTTACAAATATTGTATTATGTACATTTTATTTTGATAAACTTGTTTTTAAAACAAACAAGCTTTGGATGTAACCGGAACTTATCATATAATTTTACTTGTAAATAGTGTATTACGTTAGTTTTAGTTAATATTGAAAAAAGTAATTAATCTTAGAATAAATAAAACCTTATTTATTTGAAATTTTGCATTTTGAGTGATCCGTTACCGTAAGAGTGTTTTAGTTTTTGGTAGTTATGGCTCGGCCAATAGAATATCACGACGGGCTCTCGTATGGCCTGTCACCGTACCTTAACGTACACATTTGAAGATTTGAAATTTTGAATTTTGAGTGATCCGCTACCGTAAGACTGTTTTGGTTTATGGTAATTATGTCTTGACGAATGGAATGCTATGACGGTGACAGGCTCTCGTGTGACTATCACTACACATATTTGAAAGGAGGCCGAACAGCTGTTTCGTAGTAAAATGAAAATAGAGATACAGTCCGTTAAGAATGGTCAAGAACGTGGTCAAGAAAGTCATGACGATTAAGGGTGGCGCTGCTACACCTTTGTACACAGTAGAGGGGAACTGGCGCTCGGCAGCTGCTGCTGCGGCGCTATGCTGAATCTCAGCCCGTTCGCTACGGGTAGTTCTAGCCCTAAAAAATCCAACAACTGGACCAACTTAATACTTCGATATCGCTAATGGGTAGTGGAGAGATGTATCACGGATAATATCGAAGTTGAGCCAAACATGCTGCGCAGCTAAAGTTGAAAATGTTGACCCCGAACTCCGAGTAAGCTTCGGTTGGATGCGACCGGGCATAACGCTAGCACATATGTTAGCATGATGATGATTGAATCAGTTTGTTTTTGTGCCATAGCTATACAACCTATTTTGGTAGATTTACGAATGTAATGTTGGAGTGACATTTGTTTGGCGTAAGATGTCAACATAAATAAATAGGTCTAAAATTTTAGAAATTTGATATGCTGAAGAACCTGGAAAGTGTATGCTAAATACATACATACATACATATAATCACGCCTTTATCCCTGGAGGGTTAGGCAGAGGTGAATTAACACCCACATTTCACCAATCTGTATTCGGTCCCATGTAATATGCGGTAAGCCTATTGCTGTATTCCGGGCACTATTGTTGACTCGAGCCATGCATTTGAGGCTTCTTGACCCCGACTGGACTTCTTGGTCCCGAAGGGAAAGCGTGCATCAGAACCTGGGCCCGAAGATCTTGATGGGGCTCATATCCAGTCAATTTGTGGGGACATACCCAAATTTAAAGTGAACAAGTGGTCTCAAACCTCGTTCCAATCCTCCATAATTGAATTCAACCATAAACTTAATACATGTAAATAATATTATAAACTCTATTTACAGTTGGAGTCATTAATGAACGGAGAATCCATATGAATAAAAGTCGATACTGATGAACAACGTCTGCACTATTCTAATATAATTTCATAGCGAGTTCTTTATGATCACTAGAGTGTACAATAATATAAATAACAATAAATAATGTCCATTTTCCTTTGTTTTATTTGTTTTATTTCCAGCAATTTCCATTTCAATAACATTTTGCCTCTTTCTTTTGCTAAATTAGTCACCAAGTTCCATATTTTCCTTTCATACACCTGATGAATAGTGGACAAGGTTTCGGCGCAGTAGCCTCTTGGAGCTTATAACATCTTATTTGACGTGTTGGTTTTCGGTGATGTAGAATTAGGATATCCTATGTCTTCCCGTGGGTAAGAAGGCTAATAAGGAATAGGGCAATTCTTCATCTGACCGTAAACACAAATTATAATCACAGTAAGTGAATACTGTCAAGCCATATCGTCATTTACACAGTCCATCCAGTGGTACATTAACAATACCTAAATACTTGAAACAAAACATGAATTAATAATTTTAAATACCAAAAAAATCTTTACATTCATACGCCCAACAGCTGATCATAAGAAAGCCGCCATATTACGGGAACGATACTCCATCACTCAAAATACAAACAAGCACCAAACTGTCAAGTATTCTAGAAAATTATACGTAAACCGTAGCTAGTTCCGTTGACACGAGAGTCACTACAGTATACGAAGCACATGACAGCCCACCTACCGTAAACGTAATCACGTGGTCCCCTTACGACTCTCGTGTACGTATACGACTCACGTTTAAAAACTCACAGTAGGCCTACAGGTTACACCGGCCGTGGTTACGTAATAGAGACACTGTGAGTGTGGTATGTGACGGTACATGGTGACAAGAAAATATTGAAAATGTGCGGGTAGATGAAGAACCTACTACCTCACGGATTCGAAGACGGCGGGCGTCCACTGGTGAGCCAGTCAGCCTGTGACCACGGCCGGTGTAACCTGGTCGAAACGTCAGGCAATCAAAGGTATGTAAGTACCTATACCATGAACGCGTTAATTCCCGTTTCGTAAATTATATATCATGGAACGCGAGAGTTTAAAAGTTAGGTCAAAACATAACCAATACCGAAATTGAAACACTCGAGATATAATTAGTATCTAAATACTCTTAAGAATTGCAGATCGAGGTAGAAACATTAAATGCAATCCTGCCCAAAATATCCATCCGGCGCGTCCGTTCTAGCCGTTCTCGACAAAAATAGGCCGCCCTTACGATCCTACCTTACGAGCCTACTTGCCTTAACACCGGCTAGGTTTTTGAGGAAAATTTTCATGCATAACCCGGGGTGTGCGTGATTATCATGGTTATGTAGGTCATATGAACGTAGTCGTAAATTTTTAGTCAAAATAAAATTTATTGATCATTTTTCGAAAGTAAGTAGGAAGGTGAAATGAAATTAGTCAAACAGCCTGTTGGAATTGCCTGGTTGGGATTGGGAAGGGTTATTTCTAGAGGCTCAAGTGGAATCCAGACAAACAGTTGTGGTAGGAAGGACATAAAGCCGCCCAGGTAGCCCAGACTGGGGCGAAAAGGAACCTAGTGTTCCCTGGTAAAAACAAAGATTCACGGCCAAAAACTAGGCAATGCGCGTCAAAAAGAAGGCAGGGCTATGTTAATCACGTACCGCATTGACACCGGCGACGAAGTCAACCCCCTTGTTGCCATAAGACAACGATATTATCGTATGTCACACGTCCAAGAAGCATACGATAATATAATAGGATCGCGAAATGTTAGACGTTATGGAAACATGTAAGACCCCTTGTAGCGACCAGTAACTGTAGAATTAAAACACTACATGTTCACGGGATCCAACTGGGATCCCTCGGGTAAACATGTGACATTGGATAGAAACTGAAAGACAACCTTTATGAGTCAATTAAAACAGTATGTGTGGTGAATAACATTCAGGTAGGTAGGTACAAACCGGGGCACACCCCAAGCGATATCCTTTACGTCCCTGTCGTGTGCCCTCGACCCCAACGTGACCACCGTAACGGAGTGGCACGTTGGGTGTCTGAAGTTGGATGTCATTACTTGTGGCTATTCGAAGTGCTATCAACTGCGATCCTGTGCTGTCAGCTGCTCTTTTGCACCTCTGTCCTATTGTTTCTGCTTTGTGGCCCTCTCCACTTGGTGCGCGGTAACGCAGTGGCCAGTGGGAGGTGACTACTTCGCGGCTTTCTATTTTAAAACTGATTGTGTTTCAATCCCTAACTGACTTAGCTTTCCTACTGAACTCGATAATAATTGTGTTTTGGATTCATTGATTTGGTTGTTGTGTTGTGTTGTTATTCTTTTTTGTTTGTAAATTTTTTTCTCCAATGGAATCAGTCTTGGGCTGGGCCCTTGACTGGTCCATGTCGGAGTCTTCGGAGTCGTCGGACAGGAGAGGGGAGGCTTCTCGGAAAGTCTCCCCAATCCCCCGACATTCCAGAGGCAAGGCGGTCGCTGGCTCCGGTTTCAGGGAGCGTCCCACCAGCAACGATTCCGGAAGCAGTTCCAGGAAGAGGAAGGACTCAGACTCCGAGCTGGATTTCGCGTCGGAGTTCCCGAACCGGTAGAGGGACCTACCAAAACGCTGGTTCGTCCCAAGCCAGACGCGAGAAGAAGGAGGCGTTTATGGTGGACGCGGACTCCGACTCCACTGTGACAGAAGTGGAGAAGGACCGGACGAGCTCCCCCAGAAAGCTAGTGGGAAGGAGGTCGCCAGACCCCACTGTACAGGACCTTGTTCAAAGAGCAAAGGTTACTTCAGAAAGAATTTTTATGTTGGCGTCCAAGTCCAAAAATTTGAGGGGAACTATAGTTAAGGATCTGAAGGACACCTCCACGGCAATGTTTGGGCTGGTCCAATTCATCGCCGAAAGGTCCTCAAGCGAGGAGCTCAAGAGGGTGCAGGCGGACAATAAGCGCCTAAGTGGCCAGCTGTCCGTTCTCCAGGACGAGGTGGCCGCGCTCAGGCGAGCATTTGCTGAGCGTGGAAACCATAGGAAGAGCCCGTCTGCCGAGGTGGAAGACACCGGAATTGTAGTCGGAAGTGTGTCGAACCGAAAAGCGTACCTTATCGGTTATGGATACGGATACAGTTATATACGCCGATCTCGCTTCACTCTGATGAAATCGCCGCGGCCGTGTACAAAGACATTGCTAATGCCATGAATCACATCGCACAGCCTGTCTACAATCTTGTTATGAGGGACTTCAATGCCAAAGTGGGAGTACAAGACACGTGCAGGGCTTAGATGTCACCCCTATACGGTGCAGAACATTCCTTCAAGAACCAAGCGGTTCGGTGACTCTTTCCTTTGTCGCACCATTAAGATCTGGAATTCCTTGCCAGCTCACGTGTTTCCCTCTTCCTACAGTCCCGGGTCCTTTAAGCGGGGCGTGAAAAAGCATCTGATGAGGCCGTCAAGCTGAGTGCCACCATTGTTAACATGGCACGTGTATATAATGGTGGCCCTCTTTCTTGAGACTTTACCTTCAGCTTACCATCAGGCGAGGTAAAGTCAAATTGACGTGTCCTATTTATAAAAAAAAAAACAAGAATGCGCGTAATCCCCTACGGCGAGAGAAGGTAGGCACTACTATTTAAACCACCACTTTAAATTTTTGGGATCCACACTAACAATGAATCAGCTTAATAACCAACGCGCTCTTACTTGAGGAACTCATCGATCGATGAGTGCTGACGCTTCCTCAGTACTTTTCGCATCAAGAGGCACTCATCCGTGCCCTTTGACCTGCGATCGTTGTCATAACGACTTAAGTCAATCTATATACACTATCTGATAATTTTGTTAGTTAGTACCTTATTTTTAGACTTTTAAGCTATGGTTTAAACATATTTTTTATTATTGAGTTTTAGGTATGTAAACAGCGTAATTTTATACATAGCGACCGTTCATTCTATTTATTTAAGAATATGAAAAAGGAAAGATCGAATTGACGATTTAGTTCTAGATCAAAAAGAACAAAAATGAGGAGCGCCGAGTGGTCCCGTGCACCTTGTTCCCTACATGGGTACAAGAATAGCAGCAAAGGCCAACAGTTTTAATCATTATGCGCGTTGGTAACACACAGCAATTACAGATTTATTTAGAAAACTTAATGCAGTTCCTTATTTGGATTATATCTTTGAGTAGGAGAGCACAAAAACGTCATTCGTTGCTATCTGTAGTTATAGTATTCAACGGATTCTATTAAGATTTACTAGGTAGATATTATTTACATTTAGCCTATAAGACCGAGTAAACGTCGGTCTTGCTTCAAACCAGAACTTCTCAGAGACGATTTAATCGTATTGAAGAACTTCCGTGCAGACAAGGGAAACGCTACGGTGGTTATGGATACGTCGGACTACAAGCAAAAATTGAAAATCTTTTACCGCACGAGACCACATACACGAAAAAGTCACCAATAATACTGTGGTGCCCGGGGGACGAGACTCCACAGATAATTTAAATTAAACAATATTTTGCCGTAATATTGTTATTTATTAAAAAATAACACTTCAATCCTATGCGAGCTTTTTTAAATGGGATTTACGTGAGGTTTTTTTATATTTTATATAATACTCGTTTCAGAGGGACCACGGAAACTATGTGGTGAACTTATCTCGGTATGTAATGAACAGATTTGGTCCTGTGTTGACTATGAGTTACTTCCGGAGAACTCACATACTTTTGTTTGTCAAGCCAGTGGCTCATTGCGCTGGCTGGATCATTGCTTAATAACTGAGGCAGCCAAAGACTTAATTGCTAGTGTAACCATATCATATGGGATGTATCCTTCAGATCACTATCCCGTCTTACTTGACTGTAACTTAACTAAGATTAATAAAAAACAGCCTGAACGAAATTTAATCAGTAATAAAGTAAGATGGGGGGAAAGAAATTTTGAGCAAATTAAAAGCTATAATGAATTTTGTAATGATAAATTGTCTGCAATTGAATTACCAAAATGTATGGAATGCTCACAAAAAATGTGTAATAATGCTAATCACTTAACAGAAATTGATAAGTTGTACGCTGACATAATATTAGTTCTTCAAGAGGGTGCTGTGTCTACTTATGTTGGTCCAGACAATATCAAAAGACAAAAGTATATCACTGGCTGGAACAAACATGTGAGCGGTGCTCATAGGGAGGCTCGATTGCATTATAAAAATTGGCTATTGCATGGTGCACCTGCCTGTGGTGCAGTATTTGAGGCAATGAGTAAGTCTAGAAAAATGTTTAAGTCTAAATTAAAATCTGTTCAAAATAATCAGCAACAAATTAAATTAGATATGTTGGCAGAAAGTCACTCTAAAAAACAGTTTGTAAAATTTTGGAAAGCCACTAATAAATTGAATGTGAGGCCGAGCCTCCCTGTGAGTATTGCTGGCCAAAGTGACCCAAAAGGTATAGCTGATCTCTTTGTTCAGCACTTTAAGGTGGAGTCGCCTTTGAGGGCTGAACAGAGAGTGAGTGTTCAAAGTGGAGTGGGGGGTGATGAGTCTATAAGGTTCACAGCTAAGGAAATTGCAACAGTAATTAATAAAATGACTAAAGGGAAATCACCGGGCCATGATGACCTGAGTGTTGAACACCTAAAACATGCAGGGCATCGTTTGCACAGTATACTTGCTACGCTGCTTAACCTGTGTCTTAGCCATCACTACCTACCACGCGACCTTATGTACACAGTGGTAGTCCCTATTGTCAAGGACAAGACGGGGGATGCCTCCGACGTTTCCAACTACAGGCCAATTTCACTGGCCACAATAGTTGCCAAAGTCTTGGACAGTTTGCTTGATAAACAGCTGGCTGATCACATTGTACTCCATGATGCTCAATTTGGTTTCAGACCAGGCTTGTCTACTGAGAGTGCCATTCTGTGCCTTAAGCAAACTGTTCAATACTATACTAGTAGAAAAACACCTGTATTTGCCTGTTTTCTGGACCTGTCGAAGGCATTTGACCTGGTATCCTATGAGGTACTGTGGAGTAAACTTCAGGCCGATACAACGGTGCCAGATGATGTAGTGTCTTTGTTCCGATACTGGTACGATAACCAGGAAAATAGCGTAAGGTGGACAGAGGCCCGGTCTGACGTGTATAAGCTGGAATGTGGTGTGAGGCAGGGTGGACTGAGCTCGCCCCGTCTGTTCAACTTGTACATAAACCGATTGATCGGTGAACTCAGCAGCGCTCGTGTCGGATGTCATATCGATGGAGTTGCAATGAATAATGTGAGTTATGCTGACGATATGGCGCTGCTGAGTCCATCGATTGGCGGTCTTAGGAAGCTGGTAGCCTTGTGTGAAGCGTACGCTGTTTCCCATGGGCTCAGGTACAATGTAAGGAAAAGCGAACTCCTTATGTTTAGGTCAGGTCCGTTAAGGCATACAGATGTGCCGGAGGTCATGCTTGGCGGGGTTGGCTTGAACTGGGTAAGGTCTTTCAAGTACTTGGGCCACTGGGTCTCAGATGGGCTCAGAGATGACCTAGATGTTGAGAGGGAGCGTAGGTCGCTGGCTATCAGGTGTAACATGGTTGTTCGGAGGTTTGCACGTTGTACTAACACAGTCAAAGTGACTCTCTTTAAAGCCTTCTGTCAGTCCTTCTACACGTGCAGCCTGTGGTCGTGTTACACTCTGCGAGCATACAGCGACCTGCGCGTTCAGTATAATAACGCATTCAGGATGCTGTTGGGGCTGTCGCGGAGGTGCAGTGCGTCAGGAATGTTCGCTGAGGCCCGCACAGACGACTTCTATGCAATTATGAGAAAGCGTTCGGCCTCTGCCTTGGCACGACTCCGCTGCAGCACCAACAGTCTCCTGAATGTGTTCAAGGAAAGGTGGGACTCCCCTTTGTTGCGGCACTGGATGACACTTCACACGTGTCACAGGTAGCGGAGTGTTGTTTATTGTTTATTTATAATTACTAACATTAGTTCTTAAGTTAAATTGTTACTAACATTATGGATCAATGGTCTGAAAATAAATGAATTTTAATTTTAATTTTAATTTATATCACTTGTCTTCAAATCTGGTGTTTCCGGAGTCTTGCTGGCTTCCCTCGAAGCCCTCACGTCAACTCTGGAACTGTCACGCTTCTCCTTTTTTTTACCTCTCTTCTATATTTTGAATTAATTTTTATATTCATTTGATTTATTTTTAATCGTTGACACATGCTTGTCCAGGCAAACAAATAGTTATATCTGCCATGGAGGGCGGATATCACATGAGCTACGCCCATGGACATCTATGTGACAGCGCCTCACTAAGCTAAAAACCCTATGTAAACTAAAACTGGCATAAGAGAAGAAAAATTATAAGTATTGTCCCTTACAATGGGAGAAACAGAACATTTACCATCCATCATTAATTTAATTACATTAAATTATTAAATGCTGAAAAATAAAATTAAACACAGGTGATGTTCTGTTTTTGGTGAATCCAAAACCAGTTAAAAAAGAATCACCACAATACACTGATTAAAATTATCAATATTGATGTCATTGGACGACATATATTAACATGTGTCCGTATGGGACCATAGTACAACGTACTTTTAAGACCTTCCTCACTAACAAACAAAGAATGATACAAGATAATCTATCATTATACATATTTTGAATGCATAATTATAAACTATTTATATCGCCTACGGAATATTAGATTACAGTATATGTGTACTACCAACTGAAAGTCACTCTTCAGAATGAAAGACCCGTGGAAACCAACTTCCACCATCGCAGGTACATATGTCCTTATAGCGATGTGTCCTCATTATAAAGACTAGCTTCTGCTGATAATACACGTAAAAATAATCACCTAATCCTAGCTAACAGTACGCAAAAAAAAAAAAAAATACATTTTCGACAGCGCTCCAACATGAAAAAAAAAAATAGAAAATAATATAATTAATAAAATATTACAATTAACATTATTAAACACATAAATGGTCGCACAGATATCTGCGAACAAAAAATAGAGGAATCAAATTGCACATATATTTATATGGTTTCAAATTTTAAAACGTCAAAAAAGTTACATGAAACCAAAGACATTACATACGGACTTCGTTCGTCAAACCATTTATATTCACTGCACATATAAATGATAACCAAAAAAAAATAACATCACAAAAGTCAAAGACAAAATAAACACACTATGACATTGACTATTTACACTAGATGTCTTCTGCTGAAGAAAGGTTTTAGGAAGTTTGTATGAACAATATCCTGCCAATCAGGATTATTTAACTTCCCTATAATATAGTTCGTGCTTGAAATCCTCCTAATAATGACGTAAGGTCCTTTATAAGGTTTACAAAGCTTCTTGCTTCTACCTGAGATCCTTCTAGGACTATATATCAACACCAAATCACCTGGTTGGTATTCTATGTACTTCATTTATTACTTTATAATGAAATAACATATCCTTAGTGTTTATAATATTTAACGTTGTGCAATTTGAAACCTTACTCACGGTATTGATCTTGCATCTGTGCGTCCAATTTATTTTGAAGCCTTTCAACCATACACAGTTTTCTCTGAAATCAATTAACACAGCATTAGCATACATGAATGATTGACCTAAAACTAAATCTAATTCGATGTCATTTATAACAATAAAATTCACTTTAACTACAATGTTCGCTACAATCACGTTCACTTTGACTTCGCCGCAGATAATTGCAGTTGAACCAGTAATACTTGTGATGTGCGTCAATGAAGACGACGGATTAATTTGTAGGTTCAATTTTCTAGCTAGAGCTCCACTAATAGCATTTATAGTCGCTCCAGTGTCAAGTAAAGCCTCGATGTCAACATTATTAATTGTAACTTTAATGAACGGAGTAAACTGACCCGGAAATTTGTCCTTGTTGTGGAGCTGATCTGTGATCGTGGACTCGGAAAGCTCCACACTCCTTACATTCTCCTCCCGAGTCGCTCTTCGGAAAAACTGTCGGCTCGAGGATGGAGTATCCTGATTGTTTGAGCCCGATGAATTTGGGTTACTGGGGAAAACGTTGGTGTTAGTATTGTCCCGAGGTCTTAAATTATACCTCGGAGTACGAAAATTATCTCCTTCGTCACGTGGGCCTGACGGTGATGGAGATTGTCGAATGTCATTTCCTTGAGGATTTCTAAATCTCACTTGACGACTAAATCCTTGAGGAGGATTCGTAGGTAAATTTGGTACTTTTTCCTGCTGTACATCAGGTTGTACGGCGGAGAGTTGTATAAGAGCATCACGAAGCTCATTTTTACTATTATACACTCTTGCTGCTAAAATATTTCTAAATCTTGGGGACATAGATTTTAGGAATCTATTTATAAATTTCCTGTCATCAGTGATCTTAGCTTTATTAGCCAAATTACATAATCTGTAATAGTAATTTAATGTATTTTCATCTTTAGTTTGATTTGATGAATAAAACAGTTCTACATCATCGCTTTGGGATGGGAACTCCTGTTCCAAATGTGAACAAATTTGTTCGAATGTTAATTCTTCAGTAAAGATTGATTTGTAATAGTGGAGAGCCGCGCCCTCCAAATATGCAGCAAGAATTGTAGCCTTGTCAGCTTGTACGAATTTATTAATGGCAAAGATGACATTGAAATCTTTTATGAAATCTTGGAACGAGATTCCATCTGTGCCATTGAATTTTTTTGTCTCCGCCATCATAGTAATAATATAATAAAGAAAGAATGTTATCTGATAGCGTCGCTCCCACGACGCGGTGATCTGCGCACGGTGATTTTTCTTAAAGGGTCCGGGATCGATCGATCTTCTCTCCAATCTTTGAAGATTGACGAAACGGCGCCTCCACCAAAATCTGTGGTGCCCGGGGGACGAGACTCCACAGATAATTTAAATTAAACAATATTTTGCCGTAATATTGTTATTTATTAAAAAATAACACTTCAATCCTATGCGAGCTTTTTTAAATGGGATTTACGCGAGGTTTTTTTATATTTTATATAATACTCGTTTCAGAGGGACCACGGAAACTATATCACTTGTCTTCAAATCTGGTGTTTCCGGAGTCTTGCTGGCTTCCCTCGAAGCCCTCACGTCAACTCTGGAACTGTCACGCTTCTCCTTTTTTACCTCTCTTCTATATTTTGAATTAATTTTTATATTCATTTGATTTATTTTTAATCGTTGACACATGCTTGTCCAGGCAAACAAATAGTTATTCTGCCATGGAGGGCGGTTATCACAATACCTTCATACCCAAAACTGTACAAGTTACCAAAAAAGTTCCAGCCATGCCTCATATTCGTAGACAAAATCAAACTCCCGCGCTTTGTTACGCGGTGCTGCGCGACAATCGCCTCTTTCACACGCTTTCCTTTACCTTAATTACCTTATGGCAGAGCATTATAGAGTTTTAAGCTACACAGAGGCTTGTCACTCTCCCACAAGCTCGCTCTTTAAGGTGGAGTCCACTAACATCTGAGGGCTCCATGCAAGCCTCAACGCCTTCCAAAACACCTAGAGATGGCGAAACCAGTCATCCTTTTCTCACGGAGACAAAAATAGGCCGCCCTTACGATGTAACCTACTTGCCCCAACACCGGCTAGGATTTTGAGAAAAATTTTCATGCATAACCCGGGATGTGCGTAATTATCATGGTTATGTAGGTCATATGAACGTAGTCGTAAATTTTTAGTCAAAATAAAATTTATTGATCATTTTTCGAAAGTAAGAAGTAAGTAAGTAGGAAAGTGAAATAAAATTAGTCAAACAGCCTATTGGAATTGGCTGGTTGGGATGGGTTATTTCTATAAGCTCATCTGGAAGCCAGACAAACAGTTGTGGTGGGAAGGATGTAAAGCCGGACCGGGGCGAAAAAGAACCTAGTGTTCCCTGGTAAAAACAAAGATTCACATCCAAAAACTAGGCAACGCGTGTCAAAAGGAAGGCAGGACTATTCTAATCACGTACCGCATTGACACCGGTGATGATGGCAACCCCGTTGTTGCCAAAGACAACGATATCATCGTATGTCACCCAAGAAGCATACGATAATATAATAGGTTCGCGAAATGTTAGACGTTATGGAACCATGTAAGACCCCTTGTAACGACCAGTTACTGTAGAATTAAAACACTACATGTTCACGGGATCCAACTGGGATCACCTGGGTAAACATGTGACATTGTATGCATAGAAACTGAAAGCCAACCTTTATGGGTCAATTAAAACAGTATGTGTGGTAAATAACATTCAGGTAGGTAGGTACAAACCGGGGCACACCCCAAGTGACATCCTTTACGTCCCTGTCGTGTGCCCTGGACCCCAACGTGACCACCGTAACGGAGTGGCACGTTGGGTGACTGAAGTTGGATATCATTACTTGTGGCTATTCGAAGTGCTATCAACTGCGATCCTGTACTGTCAGAGCTGCTCTTTTGCACCTCTGTCCTATTGTTTCTGCTTTGTGGCCCTCTCCACTTGGTGCGCGGTAACGCAGTGGCCAGTGGGAGGTGACTACTTCGCGGCTTTCCATTTTAAAACTGATTGTGTTTCAATCCCTAACTGACTTAGCTTTCCTACTGGACTCGATAACAATTGTGTTTTGGATTCGTTGATTTTGTTCTTGTGTTGTGTTGTTATTCTTTTTTTGTTTGTAAAATTTTTTCTCCAACGGAATCAGTCTTGGGCCCTTGGCTGGTCCATGTCGGAGACTTCGGAGTCGTCGGACAGGAGAGGGGAAGCTTCTCGGAAGGTCTCCCCAATCCCCCGACATTCCAGAGGCAAGGCAGTTTTGCTGGCTCCGGTTTCAGGGAGCGTCCCACCAGCGACGATTCCGAAAGCAGTTTCAGGAAGAGGAAGGACTCAGACTCCGAGCTGGACTTCGCGTCGGAGTTCCCGAACCGGTAGAGGGACCTACCAAAACGCTGGTTCGTCCCAAGCCAGACGCGAGAAGAAGGAGGCGTTTATGGTGGACGCGGACTCCGACTCCACTGTGACAGAAGTGGAGAAGGACCGGACGAGCTCCCCCAGAAAGCTAGTGGGAAGGAGGTCGCCAGACCCCACTGTACAGGACCTTGTTGAAAGAGCAAAGGTTACTTTAGCAACAATTTTTATGTTGGCGTCCAAGTCCAAAAATTTGAAGTGAACTATATAGTTAAGGATCTGAAGGACACCTCCACGGCGATGTTTGGGCTGGTTCATCCAGTGTCTGGAGTACGTCCCCACCAATTTTGGGATTTTTCGGCCGAAAAACCCCGGAGCTACAACCAGTTCTACAAATCTCAGAACAAAATCCTGACCATCAAGGAGGGTTGCAGCGGGGGTTGTGACACCTCTGTAGAACCGGCTCGGCGAGACCTACCCAACCCTGCAAGTCCCGTGAGGCTCCGACCTCCGGGACTGAAGAAAATCGGCATTTAAGGTGGGCAAACATTTTTGACAGTTTGGGATTTTTTATTTCGGAAACCAGATCGGCAACCCCAAATTTTTTAGTGTATAATCCAAAGTGCATAAGCCCAGGAACATTGCAAAAAAGTTTCGCGAAAAACAGCCGGCGTTAAGCCCCCCAAACAAAACAAAAACTGTGGTGAACTACTCATAAACACCTACCCCGTAGATTTCGGAGCTCACCCTCCCTCAGGGGGTTAACTTTTGGTGACAAGTGTATCATCGTTTGGAAGGGCTTTTTACACCCTTCCAATAGACATACGGGAACCCCAGTTCTGAACTACCAGAAATTTGTGGCGATCCTTAGCATCATCTGGGGTCACAAAAGGACGCCGTCGTGAAAATTAGAGGCTTCTAACTCGGAAAATTGAAAAATATCGTCCAATCGTGGAAATTTTTGCTTTTTAATTGTAAAATATCATAGTATAATAGTTTATGTCGGCATACATCGGGGTTGTAATCTAAAATATAAGGGGGGAGTATTTTTAAAATAATTTTAAAGTCGACCGCGATAGCGTTTTAACCGCCGGAGTGAGCGTGGAAACGCCCCTCCGCGGAAAAACTCTGTTCCCGGGGTGGTCGTGAGGAGAAACGGAGGGAAAACCAATTCTATAGTAAGTTCAAGACGCCTGTCAAGTTTACCAGGCAATCGTTTTTGGAAATATAGTATTGTCTGAGTTCTATTAGCTAATAAACTTTAGGAAAATTTTACTCAAAATTCAAAATTCAAAATTCGAAAAGGGGTTATTTCTCGGAATGGGGGGTGGGGGGGGAATATTAAAAAAGTAATACCGAGGGGGTCATTTTTGGGGTAGTCACAACACCCGTGAATTTTTTCAGATTTTTACAATCAAAATTGGGGGAACACATTTCGGCAATATTTTTACGTAACCGCTTCTTTCCTCACGACCTAGACTAGGGGAGCAAGGCACGGGACTAGGGGAATTAAAAATCTTCTTCATTTTATTAATTGTGTTCGAGTGTGAGTTGGGTGGCTCCAGTCGTAAATCAAAATAAATCATAATTTTATTTTATTTACTTAATCTTAATTTATTTTATTTTATTTTATCTTATCTTATTATATACTATATTAGTTAATTTTCTCTTTATTTTTATATTATTTTATTTTATTTTACTTTATTCTTTCATTTCATTTCATTTCATTTCATTTCATTTCATTTCATTTCATTTCATTTCATTTCATTTCATTTCATTTCATTTCATTTCATTTCATTTCATTTCATTTCATTTCATTTCATTTCATTTCATTTCATTTCATTTCATTTCATTTCATTTCATTTCATTTCATTTCATTTCATTTCATTTCATTTCATTTCATTTCATTTCATTTCATTTCATTTCATTTCATTTCATTTCATTTCATTTCATTTCATTTCATTTCATTTCATTTCATTTCATTTCATTTCATTTCATTTCATTTCATTTCATTTCATTTCATTTCATTTCATTTCATTTCATTTCATTTCATTTCATTTCATTTCATTTCATTTCATTTCATTTCATTTCATTTCATTTCATTTCATTTCATTTCATTTCATTTCATTTCATTTCATTTCATTTAATTTCATTTAATTTCATTTAATTTCATTTAATTTCATTTAATTTCATTTAATTTCATTTAATTTCATTTCATTTCATTTCATTTCATTTCATTTCATTTCATTTCATTTCATTTCATTTCATTTCATTTCATTTCATTTCATTTCATTTCATTTCATTTCATTTCATTTCATTTCATTTCATTTCATTTCATTTCATTTCATTTCATTTCATTTCATTTCATTTCATTTCATTTCATTTCATTTCATTTCATTTCATTTCATTTCATTTCATTTCATTTCATTTCATTTCATTTCATTTCATTTCATTTCATTTCATTTCATTTCATTTCATTTCATTTCATTTCATTTCATTTCATTTCATTTCATTTCATTTCATTTCATTTCATTTCATTTCATTTCATTTCATTTCATTTCATTTCATTTCATTTCATTTCATTTCATTTCATTTCATTTCATTTCATTTCATTTCATTTCATTTCATTTCATTTCATTTCATTTCATTTCATTTCATTTCATTTCATTTCATTTCATTTCATTTCATTTCATTTCATTTCATTTCATTTCATTTCATTTCATTTCATTTCATTTCATTTCATTTCATTTCATTTCATTTCATTTCATTTCATTTCATTTCATTTCATTTCATTTCATTTCATTTCATTTCATTTCATTTCATTTCATTTCATTTCATTTCATTTCATTTCATTTCATTTCATTTCATTTCATTTCATTTCATTTCATTTCATTTCATTTCATTTCATTTCATTTCATTTCATTTCATTTCATTTCATTTCATTTCATTTCATTTCATTTCATTTCATTTCATTTCATTTCATTTCATTTCATTTCATTTCATTTCATTTCATTTCATTTCATTTCATTTCATTTCATTTCATTTCATTCCATTTCATTCCATTTCATTCCATTTCATTCCATTTCATTCCATTTCATTCCATTTCATTCCATTTCATTCCATTTCATTCCATTTCATTCCATTTCATTCCATTTCATTCCATTTCATTCCATTTCATTCCATTTCATTCCATTTCATTCCATTTCATTCCATTTCATTCCATTTCATTCCATTTCATTTCATTCCATTTCATTCCATTTCATTCCATTTCATTCCATTTCATTCCATTTCATTCCATTTCATTCCATTTCATTCCATTTCATTCCATTTCATTCCATTTCATTCCATTTCATTCCATTTCATTCCATTTCATTCCATTTCATTCCATTTCATTCCATTTCATTCCATTTCATTCCATTTCATTCCATTTCATTCCATTTCATTCCATTTCATTCCATTTCATTCCATTTCATTCCATTTCATTCCATTTCATTCCATTTCATTCCATTTCATTCCATTTCATTCCATTTCATTCCATTTCATTCCATTTCATTCCATTTCATTCCATTTCATTCCATTTCATTCCATTTCATTCCATTTCATTCCATTTCATTCCATTTCATTCCATTTCATTCCATTTCATTCCATTTCATTCCATTTCATTCCATTTCATTCCATTTCATTCCATTTCATTCCATTTCATTCCATTTCATTCCATTTCATTCCATTTCATTCCATTTCATTCCATTTCATTCCATTTCATTCCATTTCATTCCATTTCATTCCATTCCATTCCATTCCATTCCATTCCATTCCATTCCATTCCATTCCATTCCATTCCATTCCATTCCATTCCATTCCATTCCATTCCATTCCATTCCATTCCATTCCATTCCATTCCATTCCATTCCATTCCATTCCATTCCATTCCATTCCATTCCATTCCATTCCATTCCATTCCATTCCATTCCATTCCATTCCATTCCATTCCATTCCATTCCATTCCATTCCATTCCATTCCATTCCATTCCATTCCATTCCATTCCATTCCATTCCATTCCATTCCATTCCATTTTTTACTTTATTTTAATTTATTTTATTTTATATCGATTTATTCCGGAAGCAGGGGTTGGGAGGTCAGAGGTAACCAGATCTTTGATCCTGACTATCTTAAAAACCGGAATTCGGAGGTCAGAAATAACTAAATTTCTGACCCCCCTGTAACCCCAGAAGGTGTAACACCCTACCGGACACCGGCACCTCCCGGACCGGGAACGGGATCCGCCGATCGGAAACTTCTGGGGGCCACAACACGCAGACCGCTGCACCTGGATAGGGCGTGTTCGGGTTCTTTGGAACGGGGCTCGCAAGGGCTATCCGCCAGTCGCCCCGGACGGACCCCACGCAGAGTTTTTTATACTTTATTTATTTAAATTTTGGATACTGTCCACCTCCCACCCTTCCCCACGCTCGACCAAACTTGTACTTTTTTGTGTTTTTTGTGTATATTGTGTTGACAGCCTATTGGCCCATTTATTCTGTATTATATTGTTGACAAATTGACCGCCTATTGGCCCATTTTATTGCATTTTTACTGTTGTGACATTTTATATTTTTGTGTACTGTGTTGTGACCGCCTATTGGCTCATTTTATCTTTTATTAATCTTGACAATTTATTGACTGCCTATTGGCCATTGTACTGTTTTTAATTTTTACTGTATTGACATTTTATATTTTATATTTTTGTGTACTTTTTGTTTGACTGCCTATTGGCCTGTTTTATCCTTGTTGACACCCCTGACTGCCTATTGGCCTATTTTATACTTTTATATTTATACTGTGTCAACTGGGTTGGGTACTGTCCACCTTCCACCCTTCCCCACTTTTTTACTTTTTGACATTTTTACATTTTTCTTGTATTTTCGTTATTGTGTGTGACCGCCTATTGGCCTATTGCCCTATTGGGCAATTTTTAACCTAGACTAAGCTTATTATTATTATTTTTAATTTAAATTTTAACTTAGGTATAGGTTTTTTAATTTTAATTTTATTTTTAACTTTGACCAGCCGTATTCGGCACCAATTTTTATAGTAACGTTAAGCCAATCAGCAGTTCAATTATAATACGTAGTGTGGACACTTTACACCCACACCAGGTTAGTGGTTAGGAGCAGGGCCCTTTACACCCACCTTAACCAGCGCAGGTCCAACATGGTTCTAGGTCGCTCACCCGGTGCGTCCAAGCGCCCGCCCACCATCTCGCAGGTCACAGTGACCAGCACCAGCATCAAAGCTGGGGCCGGGGCTGGCGCCAGCGCCCCGGAAAAGAGACGAAGCGTGGGCGAGATGGTGGGCCAACTAGAGGGCCAAGGGCCAGAGCCTGAGCGACCCATAGGCGTGCGGAGGAGTCCGCAGAGGACCCCAAAGAGCATGGGGTCGGAATAGGTCGCTCAGGCTAAGGCCCTCAAACACAGGGTTGGCACCATCCTAAAAGCCACCAAGCTAAAGGAGACTACGAAGTGTGAGGTGGAGGAGGTCGTCGACGAGCTATGCCAGCTCGTGATAGAGGCAACTGAGGGCACGTCGGCGACCCCCCCCACCTCGGTAGTGATAGACAAGGAAGTCAATAAACGGGTGAGCGAAGGACCTGCGTCTAGCCTAGTGGGCCTAAATGGATTATTGAAAGAGCATAGGGACATGCTGGCGGCTCACAAAGCCGAAATGGCCACCCTGTCGGCCAAAATGGAAGGGGCAAGGGCGGCGCTCGAGGGGCACCACAGCGAAGTGGGACAAATAAAGGAACTGGTCAAAGAAACCAAGCAGACGGTCGCGGCGTCGGTGGGACAATCCCCCACCTACGCCGCGATCCTTGCAAGGCCCAGAACAACCGGGCCGTCCTACTCCGTTGTGGTGTCCTCCGAAAAGAACACCAGCGCCCAGGTCGTCGAACATATAAAGAAGGCACTCGACGCCACTAAAACAGGTATAAGGGTCGACAGGGTGAGGACCGTAAGAGACGGTAAAGTGGTGTTAAGTTGTGCTTCAGAGGTGGACCTGCGAAAGGCGAAAGAGCGAATGGAGAAGTCCGAAAGTAAGATGAATATCAGGGAGGCCCCAGCGCGGCACCCGTTGGTGGTGCTGCGCAACCTCTTGAAGTACAACACGGATCACGATATTGTGTCTGCCTTACAGGTCCAAAACCGGCACCTGTTGGAAGGCCTATCAGCCACCGAGACCGCCGCCGTGGTGCGATTTAGGAGGTCAGCGCGGAACGCATTGGAGTGCCACGCTGTCCTCCAGGTCCACCCAAAGTTGTGGCGGCGACTTATCGAGGCTGGTAGGGTCCATGTGGACATCCAGCAGGTGCGGGTTGAGGACCACTCCCCGCTCATACAATGCACGAGGTGCCTTGCGTTCGGCCACGGTAGGGCCCGATGCACGGAGGTCGCGGACCTCTGTGCCTATTGCGGGGGGCCGCACCGAAGGGCGGAATGCCCTGCGGTGGCTGGGGGGGATGGCCCCTCGTGTATAAATTGCGCAAAGGCAAAGTGTGGACCTGGCGTTCACACGGCGTTCCGTGCGGACTGTCCAGTTAGGCAGAAGTGGGACGCCATAAGTCGGCAGGGAGTAGCTTATTGCTAAGGTGGCCGCGGGCGTCCCAAATACTGCAGACAGTACCGCACTGTACACCGTGGTGCAAGTGAACCTCCAACGTAAAAAGTTGGCCACTAAGGAGCTCATGATGGAGGCCCAGCGCCGAGGAGTTGACGTAGCTCTTATTCAGGAGCCATACGTCGGGGCCATCAAGGAGATGAAGAAGTACGGTAGGGTGAGGATATTCCAGTGCACGAATCGCGGTGAGGAAACTGTGAAGGCTGCTGTCGCGGTCTTCAACCGCGACATCAGCGTTGAACAGTTCCCTCACATGACCACCACCAACGTTGTGGTGGTCCGGCTACGCACCAGTGCCTGGGATGTCCTCGCCGTATCGTACTATCTTAATAAGAAGGAGAGGATGGCCCCTAATCTGGAGCGCTTGGCCTCCATCAAGAGGACCCTCGGTGGGTCCAGGATGGTTGTTGGAGGGGATGCGAACGCCAGGAATGTATGGTGGGGAGACGTAAAAACAAATAAAAGAGGAAGAAAATTTTCCGCATTCGTAGAGGAGGTTGGCCTCCACATACTTAACCAAGGGTCTACCCCGACGTTCGACACCGTGCGAAGGGGTAGACGCTTCAAGAGCTTTATCGACGTGACCTGTTGCAGCGCGGACCTGCTCTCCTTGGTCGAGGACTGGAGGGTAGTCGAGGACCTGACCTCGTCGGACCACAACGGAATAATGTTCAAAATTAAACTTCGTAGAGCAAAAGGCATCGCAGTGGAACGCACGACCCGTGTGTACAACACCCGCAAAGCCAACTGGGAACACTTCTGCAGTAAGTTCAGTGAGGAGTGTGGGCTGAACCGACTAACTGCAGAAGATATCCGGTCAGTTGGCGATGCGGGCGCGTTAAACGATCTGATACGCAGACACACGGGGTCGGTCGCGAAGGCGTGCGACACTGCGATGCCCAAGCTCAAACCTTCACTCCAATACAAAGTTCCGTGGTGGTCCGCCGAGTTGGAGCAGATGAAGCGCTCGGTCGCGACCAAGAAGCGCAGAGTCCATTGGGCTTCACAGTCGCGTCGGCAAAGTGTCGTCGATGAGTATGTGGCGGCCAAAGTCCTCTACGAAGCAGAGGTGAAGGCAGCACAGATCCGATCATGGAAAGCCTTTTGTGAGCGCCAGACAAGGGAAGGGGTCTGGGAGGGTATATATAGAGTAATTCGCAGGACAGGCAAATGGGAGGAAGAGCTGCCGCTCTCGCTGAATGGAGTTCCAGTCGGCCAGAGTGACTCCGCGCGCGTGTTAGCGGAGACCTTCTTCCCCAGTGACCATCAGGACAACGAAACCGAGGAGCACCGCAGTATCAGGGCCGAAGCCGAAATCCCGGTAAAGGCTCTGGTACATGATGATCATGAACCGGCCTTTACCGAGGAGGAGCTTCGGTCAGCGGTGCTCAGTTTCAATCCGAAAAAGGCCCCTGGGGCAGAGGGTTTCACGGCAGATATATGCGCGCGGGCCATTCTGTTCGACATGGAGCTCCATCTATCATTGTTCAACAGGTGCTTCGCACTCGGGTACTTCCCGAAGGAAGTACGAGTGCCGACGGGGGGCTGAGCTGCCAGAGCTAGCGGATCGGCAAATAGAGACACCAACACCGTTCCGAGACAGGCCCCATCCGGCCGACCATATGAGCCTGCAGTTCCATTGCCTCTCGACCGCTGAAGAGGTCGAGCAGGTAGACAGTGCAGTGCGGTACTATACTGACGGGAGCAAGATTGACGGCAAGGTGGGTGCCGCCATTTCTATATGGAATGGCGACACCGAAACCAAAGCCGTCAAGCTTGCCCTGTCGCCGTACTGCACTGTCTACCAGGCGGAACTGTTGGCCATATGCAAGGCCACGGGGCTTGCAGTTAAGCACCGAGGAGCTTCTGCCATTTTAAGCGACTCTCGTTCGGCCCTCGAGACTGTTGTCAACAGCCATTCCCCGCATCCCCTGGCGATTGAAGCCAGGGCAAACCTGCGTGAAGCATTGACCCATGGCGGAGAAGTCTCTCTGTACTGGGTCAAGGCTCACGCAGGCCTAGCGGGGAATGAAAGGGCCGACGAGCTGGCGAAAGTCGCGGCGCTCCGTTCCAAAGCCCGGCCTGTTTACGACAGGGTGCCGGTCTCATTCGTCAAGCGCATGATCCGTAACGGGGCGCTTGACGAGTGGAACCGGCGCTATCAGTCGGGGACGGTAGCCAGCGGCACCAAGTTGTTCTTCCCTGATGTGTTCACCGCGTACAAGTTTGCCCTGAAAAGGCAGCTCACCTACGAGATCACACAGGTCCTCACGGGGCACGGTGCGTTCGCCTCGTACTTGTACAGATTCAAGTGCAGGGCGAGCCCATCGTGCATCTGTAGTCCGACTGAGGACGAAACGGTCTCGCACCTCCTGTTTGACTGCCCTGCGAACGGGGTGCATAGGTTTAATTTAGAGCAGAAAATGGGGATTGAAATGAAGGCTGAGGCATTGGGTGAGATATTTAGAGAAAATAGAGCGAGGGATCAATTCCTGGAGTACTGCACCCAAATAGTCAAAACATGTATGGAACGGAACAGAGACGGGTGACGTGTTGGACGCCGTATGATAAGCGCGTTGCGCTGCCAGCATACGGCGGTTCCAGCGCGTCACCAACAAATACGTCGTTCGGAGAGGAGTGCAGTACTCCAGGCAGTGTACAGTTTTTAACGATAACAATTTTAGTAATAATAACAATTTTAATATTAATTTTCAATTTAATTATAGTGGATTTTTAATTATTTTTCTGTATCTCAGTTGTATTGAATTAATTTATATTGAATTTTATTGTTTTATAATCCCAACTGTGATATTAATAATTAAGTTTTAACCATTTTAACCATTTAATCAGTATAATAATTGTATTTTAATTGTATTTTTTATTTTGTATTTTAATTTTAAAGGTAATCTAATTGTATATTTTAATTTTATTCTAATTGTTTTTAATTGTATTATATTGTATTTTTAATTGTATTTTGATTGAATTTTATTTTTGTAACTATCTATTAACTAAGAATGTAATCCACAACTTTATATTTTTAAAATAAATAACGCAACCCCAAAAGGGGAACTGTACAATTATTCCGCAACACACTAGCTTAGTTATAAATTGACCTTCATTTTGTGAGGGATGACACAGCATAGGTCCCAGCTCTCGCGGGCCACCCCACTGCGGGTGGACAGGTAGGCCCACTAGGCACACGACCTACAAAAAAAAAAAAAAAAAAATCCATCGTCGAAAGGTCCTCAAGCGAGGAGCTCAAGAGGGTGCAGGCGGACAATAAGCGCCTAAGGAGCCAGCTGTCCGTTCTCCAGGACGAAGTGGCCGCGCTCAGGCGAGCATTTGCTGAGCGTGGCATCCAAAGGAAGAGCCCGTCTGTCGATGTGGAAGACAACGGAAAGTAGACACAGGCCAGCAAAGTCATGGAGCGCTTTCAGCGAAAGCTGTGTGAGCAGTTCGGGCGCATTGTTGGCGACCGTTTGGATGGCCTCGAGGTAGATGGCCGGCTCCTTCCAGCCGTCTTACACCGTCCAGCGTTGGCAAGTGACACCCGCAGAAGGAGCCACGAGCAGGCAGAGGCGCCTACCACTCTTGCTTCACCGGTGAACATGCCAAAGGAGGCAAGAGTTAAAAAGGTGGTCAAAACAAAGGCCGTAGCAATGGGGTCAGGGCGAGCTGCGGAGCAGACGGCGGGTCCCTCCCACCAGGAGACACCTGTGATCCTGGAAGGCTGGACGACAGTGGTGAAGCGGGCAAAGTCCAAAAAGTCTGCGCCAGCCCCCACGGCCTCCAAGGCTCCAAAGAAGAAGCCTTTCATACTTAAGCCACCAAAGTCCTTAGCGGTGGTCGTCGCCCTCAAGCCAAAAGCAGTGGCAGAGGGCATCACGTACAGGGATGCCATCGCTAAGGCACAGGAGTCCGTCAGCTTGGAAGAGCTAGGAATTGGCTCGACCAAATTCCGGACGGGGATAACGGGAGCTCGATCGAGCTCCCTAAGGAGGTTTCTGCCGCCCAGGCGGACAGCCTCGCGTCTAGGATTGGCCAAGCTCTTGGGGATGCCGCGCGGGTGACACGCCCCAGGAAAAATGTCAACGTCCGGATATCCGGCCTGGACGACTCGGTGACACCGGAGGAAATCCGCTTGGCGCTGGCGGAAAAAAACCGGAATCTCCCCGGAAGAATTCAAGGTCGGGCTCATTACCCTAGGGTACACTGGGATAGGCTCTACAATTACTGCCTGCCCCATTGAAACCATTGCCAAGCTGGCGGAAGTGGGTCGTCTCTGTGTAGGCTGGAGCGCTGCTTCCATTAGGGTTCTGGAGCAGCACCCAATGCGGTGCCACTGGTGCTACGGCATTGGACACCCGCAGCAACTATTCCCCTCCAGCTAAGACCGCAGCGGATTATGTTTTCGCTGCGGAGAAGAGGGGCATAGGGACCGGGGCCTGGCATCAGGTCACCGCATGGGGGGGGGGGGGGCAAACTGCAACCCACCTCCGGTCAAGGGGCAGCAGCCCGCAGTTCCCAGGCCACGTCGGCCGCCCCTGTAGAAACGGCTATGGAAACCAACAATGCCAGTTAGGCCCATAGGTAAATTTCAACAGGGAAACAAAAATGTAGCCGTCATCGCGGAGCCACACTCTATGCCTCGGACCCACAAGTAGGCCGGGTCGGTGGATGGCTCCACAGCTATTTTCTTCCCCGGCGTGGCCTCCACTCACTCCGTTGTGGAGAGAGGAGCGGGTTTTGTGGCAGCTCGATGGGGAGGAATAGTGGTGGTTTCCACATACTTTTCCCCAATCCGCAGCCGGGCCGACTTCGAGTCGTTTCTGGCTGTGGTGGAAGGGGTAATTCTTCGGGTGGCCCCCAGTCCGGTGCTGGTGGCTGGGGACCTCAACGCGTGGTCTTGCGCTTGGGGTTCTACCAGCCCCAACGTTCACAGTGGTGTCCTGGAGTCCTGGGTTCTGTCCTTGGGACGCCAGATTCTCAATAGAGGCACCACCTAAACCTCCGTCCGGTGGCAAGGCACATCCAGAGTGGTCGTGACTTTTGTCACCCCATCACGATTGAAGCAACAAGACAACCTGTATTGGATAATTTTTAACATTAGGAACCTGTCGTGTCTATGATAGTTTTAGTAAGAGTGACTTTGTAGTCTGCGCATAAGCGTATGCTGCCGTTGGGTTTGACAACCGGAACAACGGGTGTGCCCCACTCCGAGTTATCAATCTTTGTAATCACTCTTGCTTTACATAATCGTTCAATTTCTTCATCTACCTTTTCCTTAAGTGCATACGGAATGCGTCTTGGCTTTACAAAAATCGGCATCGCATCATCATACAGCGTAAAGTGGCCTTTGTAGTTAGGTATGCATCCAAGGGAACCGTCAAAGACATGAGAGAACTCAGAAAAAAGGTTGTCGAGACCTGTATGTACCTTTGTACTAAGTAGATTGATGTTAGCCAAATCCAAGTTAATTGATCGAATCCACTCTCTACCAAAGATGGCATCCACATCTTGTTTGATGATGAACAACTTTCCTCGAAACTGTTGACCTTTGTATTTACATATGACATACACCACTCCGAGGGGTGCAAAAATTTCTCCAATATACGTTCTCATAGTGACGTTCGTTTTATGAATATTACATCCTATATTGAGTTTTCTAAAATGTTTGTGTGAAATGGATGATAGAGCAGCCCCCGTATCTACTTCCATCTGAATTTTGCTGTCGTTGATGTGAACATTTATCATAAATTTATCAGTGTTATTTGATTGTATCAGGTTCATGTTCCACGGGGTGTTGTCGTTGACAACATCTGCCAAGTTGGCTTCATAGTGCTCCTCCACGTTCTCTGGGTCTACTTGATGGACGCCCTGGTGGTGGGGCGGTCGTAGACACACCCTTGCTAGATGGCCTACTCGTTTGCATTTGTTACAGATGTCCTTGATGCTTCTACATGCATTTGCTTGATGTTCCTGGCTTCCACAACGAAAGCATTTTCCTTTTAAATCTTGAATAGTTAATGATCGGCCCTCTGCTCTATATTTGTTGTGTTTGCGATCCACTTGAATAGTTTTCACCTGCGGTTGTACGGAACAGTGTGCTGGTGTAGTTACTGTCAGATTTTGCTACTTCGATTGCAGTCGCGGTGCTAAGCAATTCCGCAAATTCTGTCATTTTTGTATCTTGCAGTATTTTCGTACGAATATCATTGTCATATAGCCCTCTAATAAACTGTAATGTGAGGAAGTTGTCGGATATTGACGTCTTACAGTTTTTACACATAAAACCGCAATCTTGAGCTTAACGCTTCAGTTCAGACGTATACGTCATAATTGTTTCGTCTGCTCCTTGAATCCGCGTGATAAATTTGTGTTGGCTAGCCCAATTGCTCGGTTTTGGATCAATGTAATTTTTCAATGTTCGTACTAGATTGTCGAAATCTTTCTCACACGGATCGTTCGGCGAGCACAAATCATAAGCTTTTTGATGTATCTCAGGAGGTAGACAGCTAAGCAGCAGTAGAGTTTGGGTGCGTGGATCGCGAGTTGTTAAAGCTTTCCCTGTCCTGTAGTGGTTGAAAATTTATTTTAGGTATTTTAGCTATGAAGGTACACCTGAAAGTACTCCCGTGGCTATCCCACGGAAGTACTTTCAGGTGTACCTTCATAGCTCCGGGCCGTGACGTAAGTCGAGGGAGCTTCCGGTGGTATCGGGCGTAAGCCGTGTAACTTCAGTTTTAACTGTAGAATGTTTTCCTCGGTAATATGTCGTTGTTCAATTTCCGCTTCGTTTTCGTACGAATTCCATTCGTGCAGAAACGTACGAACACGTACGAACATTCCCGACCTTCTGAGTACTATGAAAGCGCTCACACGGCGCGCGAGTTAGTAGTACGTATACGTACGAGCAAGTCCGACGTCCGAAATCAATCCGAACTTGTTGGGATTTTATTACACGTTCGTGCGTTCATCATCAATAATGGATGTAGAAAAGTTAATTAACTTTGTTCACGGGCATAAATCTTTGTGGGATCAAAGTGATTCCAGTTATCACTTACGTGACATTCAGCGTAGGGCATGGCGTGAAATATCCGAAGAAATGGAAAAATCTGGTGAGTAAATTTATTATATTTTATTTTATGATAAACAGATAAGTATTGTCTTAAAATCAATTGTTATTTTGACAAAAATAGTTTTTGAGTGTATCCCTGATGTTATGAGCTCTCGTTGCGCTTCTGTTTTCACCTGCAGTCATGAATCGGTTTCTGTTTTCATTTTGTAATTGTGGTAATTCCGTAGGCAAATCGTGGATACCCTCCTTATCAATAATTATGTTATGAAGTAAACATATGCACTTTATTATAACATCTGCACGGTTGGGATTTACTTCAATTGCTTTCAACAACAATCTCCACTTACTACTCAGAATGCCAAAGGCACACTCAACAACTTGTCTTGCATTTGATAAGCGTTTATTAAATATTTCTTCTTCAGGACCCAAATTTCTTTGAGGATAGAGGCGCATGAGTTATGTCTTCAAAGGGTAAGCTTCGTCACCAACTAAGAAATGAGGCAAAGCTATATCAGTTCCTGGTAATACTTTTTCCTGGTTTGTGTTGAGAGCACCATTTTCCAATAGTCTTGAGAGGTTTGAATGTGAAAATATTCCACCGTCACTTTCTTTGCCATAAGCTCCCACGTCTATAGCAATAAATCTGTAGTTTGCATTCACAACAGCTTGCAATACAATTGAAAAGAAATTTGGTTGCCTGTAAAGTCGGTATACGGGCGAAAGTTTTACGTGACAACGACTTTGAGTGGTAAAATAATTTTAATGTGAATATTCATTCCTATAGTAGGAAGAAGGATGAAATAATGGTAACAATTTAAAAATGTCTGTCTCTCTCGCTCTTAGGCGGGCTAACCATGCCCGAGTGGAAGGGACGCGTGCCTCTCACTCGCTCGCATTGTGAGCGCATAACGTGAGCGGAGCGTAACGCAGTTTCTTGAAGTGTCACCCGGCAAACCAATTTATAACACGTTGTCACGTCAAAAAAGGACTTGTAATTACGGTACATACTGCCAGAATTTTCCCCCCCCGTCCGGACTCATAGTGAGCAGACGTGTTATCAGTTGTCTCCGTAATTTTTAAGTACAAAACGGTGCTAAAGTGAGCTTTTATAATCCAAATGATATACACAGCTCTAGTGAAGTGCATAAGTGACCATTCTGTGCGCAAAAAATAGTGGAAGACGTGTATAAACTCAAATAAATGACAATTTATAACTTCATTTTGTACGGTGAATTTAAAATATTGGTGCCGAAGTGAACTTTGGACCCATTAACGTTTACAAAAGGATCCGAGATAGCTATTCATTACCTACTGAACTGCTTGGCACTAAGCTGTTACTGATCGTAATTTTTGCCAGCTACAATCATAGCGGTCGTGGTCCCGGCGCGCAATGCGTTAGGTGGCGGTTCGTGAGTCTCAAGTTCGAAACCGCTGCAAATCTAGAAGCACTTTTTTAATTTATTTTTGGTTTGTCATATACTTTTTGCACATTTTTAAATATTTTGTGCACCACACGAGAAAGTAGTGCGTGATTTTTACAGAATTTGCGCCGTAACTTACCCAAGGCGAGAAAGCTTTATTAGCCTACGTACATTCTTGTGAATCATCCGTCATGCCTATCCGGCCTGCTACCCCTTCAACCACGCCGGCCTCCACTGCCGGCTCCACGTGCCCTACTATATCTCTTAATGCACCTGGGACCTACGAATCTAATACAGCATCTGAGAGGAGTGGTAGTGGAAGTACCAATGTGAGGCAGAAACGTGGGCGCGAAGATGATGACATAAAGGAACTCAAAGGATTAATCTCGTCCTTGACGCGCAAAGTTGATGAGAGCTTTCTTGATTTGAAGAAAAATAACGAAGAGCTCAAGGAGTGCTTGCAATTTATCTCTGATAAATATGACTCAATCTCCTCGACACTTCAGAAACTACAGGAAGAGAAGGCTGAAGACAAGAGGACCATCCAGAAGCTGGTGGAGAGAGTTGACGTCCTTGAACGTAAGACTAAAGCTGCTAGTCTGGAGATCCGAAACGTACCTATTCACTTGAAGGATGACAAAAAATATGAGTCAAAGGAAGACATCGGCCTGATGGTAAAAACTTTGTCTAAAGCCGTCAATGTGGAAATACAGGATTGTGATATAAAGGATGTATATAGAGTTACAACTCACAAAGAAGGCATTAAACCAATTTTGGTTGAGCTGAATAGTGTCCTAAAAAGGGATAAAATACTACAAGGCGTCAAAAATTTCAATAAAAGGAAATCTGAAGGGGACAGATTTAATACCGTTCACCTCAATATCCCTGGCCCCGCAAAGCCTGTGTTCATATCCGAATCCCTAACTTTAAATGCTCAGAAGCTTTTCTATGCGGCTCGGCAGTATGCACGACAGAATGGCTACTCCTACTGCTGGACTTCGCGAGGCTCGATATATCTGCGAAAGGTTGAGGGTGATCCCCAAATTAAGATAGAATCAGAAGCGAATCTACGACTTTTAACTAACAAGTGACTATATTGCAGTGAATCCCTTGGGATGATAGCTCAGAGCTCATCTATGGCTTGCTATTTGTTATCGAGATGTTTAATTCTAAAGGTTAATAGACCTGGCGTGATTTTATTGGATGCCATGGCATACCTGTGTTGTGAATATTTAGACAGTACTATTTTCTTTTGGTTGGATGTGATCGCTGCTGGTTTTTTGTGTCGTATCTATGCTTCTACACCTATGCCTTATATGTTTATAACTAATATGATGTACATGATAAATGACTGTAATTTGCCTAAACAGATATCAAAACACGCTAGTTCATAAGAAATTTTCCAAAACACTATATAATATACACCAATACACCCAAAACATTCACACTAAACAATATCACATTCTCCTCATTTCAGAAACACTATACACAATTTACCTTAATTACATTGAAGTTTTTCAACCACCAGTATCTTACAGCTGTATCATATTTTGGTCATCACATTATAAATTTAAAAATTCAACAACGTAAATCAATTTATGGAATCAGTAGAATCATTTAATGTCGCACGGTCCTTTGTTAGCTTACCGGAGCAATGCCTTGAGCACCTAAATACTACCAAGCCAGCCCTTAACATTGCTCATGCCAACATTCGCAGTGTAAACCGGAACTTTGATGCTCTCAGTATCATGTTGCAATCCACGTGTATTGAGCTTGATGTCATAATCCTCACGGAGTGTTGGTTATCTAAGGTTGCGGATATGCCTGTACTCAATGGATTTGTTACAGCTAGATCGGCACATAGCAATCAGAATGATGGAGTGGCAATCTATATACATTCTTCATTAAATTATAATAGAACTGAACCAGTTATTCAGGATGCTAACTGCCTTGTCCTGAAGCTTGGTTCTGACACTGCTGTTGTTGCAATATATCGCTCACCATCGTACCAAAATGCAACCAATTTTATTAAATCTTTGAATGATATTTTGGAATCCCTATCGACAGTATCAACCGTGGCAGTCATTGGAGATGTGAATATGAATATTCGACCTGAAAATGATGATTCATACTCTGAAGATTACCTTAATATGATGTCGTTTCATGGACTTTTGCCAACCCACATTTTTCCGACTCGTCATTCCGGTAGATGCCTGGATCATGTTTTACTTAAAACAGCTAAACGCTCCACAACACTTGTTCTAGATACAGATCTTACTGACCACTCGCCACTTTTACTTAGTGTTGAACGAAACTCCTCTCAAACCACAAAGCCCAAAAGTATAATTAGGCAATTAAATATCCCAGATATAACAAGTTGCTTAGAAAACACTGACTTCACAAACGTTCTAACTAGTACAGATCCTAATCAAGGTGCGGAACAACTTGTCGCTATAATAACAGATGCAATAGGCAAACATAGTACTAATAAAACCATCCCTCACAAAAAGAGAATAATTAAGCCGTGGATTACACCGGGCCTCTTAAAGTGTGTACGAAATCGGGATCAGCTTCACAGAAGGGCAATGCAAAATCCTAATGATCATGTTGCAAAACTAATATACACAAGATATCGCAATTACTGCAACAATCTACTAAAACGCGTCAAATATGAATTTGACCAAAAAGAATTGTTGAAGGCTAATGGTAATCCTAAAGCCACTTGGGATATCATTAAGACTATAACGTACAAAACTACCTCATCAGCACGTAAATCGGGTGATCTGCTTAATTTGTCCAATGACCCAACCTCTTCGGTCAATACTATAAATAATTACTTTGCCAATGTTGGGGCAAATCTTGCGTAGCGGATTGAGCAGGGACATCAAATGAACCGTTCTGAGTTTACATTCGATTGCTTGACCAATCCTCTGGGTAACTCATTCGTGCTACTTCCAACAGATTTTTCAGAGGTGGATAACATAATTAAGGAGTTGAAGTATAATTGTGCGGTGGGCCATGATAATATACCAGCTTCCGTTATTAAATCAGCCAAGCACATACTTATTCCCTCAATCGCCCACATCTTCAATTTATGCATATTGAAAGGCATATTCCCTGATACCTTTAAAAAGGCTTTAGTCACCCCGGTGCATAAGGGTGGGGATGGAGGCCGAGTCGAGAACTTTAGACCTATATCTGTGCTCACCACGTTGTCTAAAATCATGGAAAAACTTCTTAACAAAAGGTTGCTAGGCTATCTTGAACATAATCAAATACTTGCTTACCTTACTTCCAAACCAATATGGTTTCAGGAAGGGCAAGTCGACTGAGGATGCTGTTCTTGAGCTAACAAACCAAATCACTAAAAACCTTGATACCAAGACCAAAACTATTGGTATATTTCTTGATTTAGCCAAAGCTTTCGACACGGTCTCTATTCCCATCCTCCTTAGCACCTTAGAGGAAATAGGAATAAGAGATATCACTCTTGATCTCTTCCGTGACTATCTCACTACACAACACACAAGTTAAGGTGGATAACTATATAAGTAACGATGTGAACCTAACCTTTGGCGTTCCACAAGGTAGCGTACTGGGTCCCAGTCTCTTCCTTATCTATGTAAATAGGCTGTGTCAGTTGTCAATCCCATGTTGTAAAATTCTCGTCTATGCTGACGACACTGCCCTCGTAATAAGTGAAAAAACATGGGAAGCTACTCATCGTGCAGCTGAAAATGCACTTAGCATAGTGATGGCTTGGCTCTCTGCAAATCTACTTACTCTGAATGTCTCAAAAACTAATTTTATCCCCTTCTCAGCAAACTCTTTTACACAACCCGTTATGCAAGATGTAAGAGCCCATTTGTGTCACACAATGCTCGTGCCTTGCAGTTGTCCTTCGATACAGAGGAGCTCATGTGTCAAGTATCTAGGAGTGCACATTGACTACATACTGAGTTGGGAGAAACATGTAGATGTGACGGTATCCCGGGTTCGAAAATTGATATTCCCAATGAAAAAACTAAGAAATGTAGTTACGGGTCCACTGTTAAAAACTGTCTACTTTGCCTTAGCTCAATCGCTTTTGACTTATTGTATAGCTGTTTGGGGTGGTGCTTTTAGTAGCTACTTGCTTCGTATTGAGAGGGCCCAAAGAGCTGTCTTGAAGGTTATGCTCCGCAAACCTTACCGCTATCCAACTACGCAGCTTTATAAAGACGCATCTGTACTTACCGTCCGCCAGCTATGTGCGCTAAATATCATTTTACGCAAACATAATACATTAGCCTATGATCCACGACTGCTACAACATAAACGTCGGAAATATATTGTGTGCACACCTGTAGCTACTAGAACTGCACTAGCGGACCGGCAGTTCCCGAGTCTTAGTTGCCTCCTTTACAATGCGGTAAACAAAATTTGTAATGTATATCCCCTATCGAAAGTCAAATGTAAAAAAGTAATAACAAATTATTTGCAAAAACTTACTTATAATGAGACAGAACTACTCTTTGACAAAATTGCCTACCTACGCACTTAAACCACAAAAGTACTGTACAGAAGTCATACATGCACCTATTAATTAAACACACACTCATCCTCTACAAACACACGCAGATACACACATTTACACTCATACACATTTACACTCATACGCATACACGTTTACACATCCAAAAACATAGAAGCAACTTACTTTAGCGTCAAATGTATAATTACAAGGTACTTTAATCTCCCGGTTAAACTACATTGTATTTCCTTTCTATTCAAACAATGTACAATTTAAATACATAACATTGTCAAAAATGACATTACTTACCAAAATGAACTCTGTTTATTACAAATACTAGTGGTAGTACCTACCCTAATTAGCTCTAATCTGTAAGGGGAAGGCGCCAGTGTCTGTAACACAGTTTAATACTAGCACAGACACTGACGTTCACTCTGTCTCTAAAAATATGTTACGGTAAATTAATGTTTTAATTTTTACTTAGAGATGGACACATTGTATTATGCTTTTCATGAAATAAATTATTATTATTATTAACAAGGCAAAAAAAAAAAAAAAAAATCTGCACATGATGGAAATTTCATATGAATTTCATTAAGATTTTCCCAAATAGAGTTACAAGTATCATGTACGATATAACCAACAGTATTGTTTGAAATCCTAAATGTATATCCAAGTGATCTGAATGATGAGCCAGTGGCTAAGTACCTGTAATAATAAGAGATTTGTTTTCAGTTGACGAGTTAAAAAAAAATGGCGGGGACTACGAGACACTTTCGGGAAGGAACTAAAAAAACTCAACAACAATAAATCTGGCCAAGCAGCCAATTCAGAACAATTCTCCAAGTGGCCTTATTTTCAACTTTTGATGTTCCTCCAAAGTACAATGTCCCGAAGGGATCTGCAAGGTAGCGTGCCAGATACATGTGAGAGTTCTGATGGGGAGGATAGTGTAAATACAAATTTAAGTTCTAACTATACGCCTTCGCCATTACCTTCTGAACAAAGTGACCAAGAAATTACAAAGCATTTTAAATCTCCATTGAAAAAAAAAGGTAAAAGACATCAGCCAGAGGATATCGATGCAAAACTATTGGACATTGAACAGGAGAAATCACAGTACTTTAAAAAAAGTGCGAATGATCCTGATGCACAGTTCCTAATGAGTCTCCTCCCATTTTTAAAAGAGATACCTAAAAATCGTAAGTTAATTGTACGTTCAAGACTACAACAAGTACTTATTGATGAACAGAATGCTCATGCTTCATCTGTGGTACAGAAAGAAAGTTCTGCTGTTTTGGCTCAGTTCAGTGATGAACTCAATATGTCACCAAATACTTCAACACTAGGACAATCGCAACAACCTTTTTTAATGTCACAACAACCATCAGCTGTTACTCACTATGTTATGCAATTCAATCCAGACTCAAATATTTAATGTACGACTGTCTTCATTTGAATAAAGAATTATTATACAAAGATATGTCGAAAAAGCATTTTTTTTACTTTCTTACCTTAAAGTGACAATTAATCGTTCTTCAGGTGATATTGTGTCGCGAAAGTTGCTGTATTTAGTCAGGTTAGGTCGTATTGCATTAAGAATGTACTCAAAAGTATCTCTCCCCATGCGTGTATAACCATTAAACAGTCTGGGATCATTATACAAATCTTCCATAATGTGATGAAATTCACCGAATTCATCTCTTTTTAAAAATATTTCGCGCACCCATTCGGTTCTACGATAACGACGACGGCGTCGCAATCTACGGTTTAGAAGATGATTATCCAAAAGATAAAGATTATTCATCGCAGCAAAGATGACTTCACGTATGCGCTAACACCGGTACTCTGTCTATTTGACGGAGAAAAACGTATTCAGTGTGCGCACTCAATTCGTACGAAAAGTGTTCATACGTTTACGCACGATATAATTCGCATCCAAAGTGAGCGCGGCCTAAGACAATCTCTATTTTTTATCAACAGTGACACTGACAAGACCCGAATGAAAAACTAAAACTATCATAGACACGACAGAACCCTAACATTTTTGAAGTGTTATGGATAAAATTCAGGTAGATCTGCTTAATATTTTTGCAACAAAAAAGTCTGATGATTGAAACGGAAAGACAACCTGTATTGGACAATTTATACCATAGGAATCCAAACATTTTTGAAGTGTTATGGATAAAATTCAGGTAGGTCTGCATAATATTTTTGTAACAAAAATGTCTGTGGATTGAAACTGAAAGACAACCTTTATTGGAAAATTTATAACATGGGAATCCTAACATTTTAGAAGTGTTATGTATAAAATTCAGGTAAATACCAACAATATGTTTGTAACAATAAAGTCTATTGGTTGTTCATTGAAGTTGAATGACAGCCTTTTTTGGGCAATTTATAACATAGGAATCTTAACATTTTCGAAGTGTTATGGATAAAATTCAAGTAGGCCGGCATAATATTTTTGCAACAAAAAAGTCTGAGGATTGAAACGGAAAGACAACCTTTATGGGCAATTTTATATATAAGAATCCTAACATTTTTGAAGTGTTATGGATAAAATTCAGGTAAGTCTGCAATATATTTTTGCAACAATGAAGTCAGTGGATTGAAGCTAAAAGACAACCTGTATTAGACAATTTATAACATAGGAATCCAAACATTTTCGTAGTGTTGTGTATAAAAATCAGGTAGGTCTTCATTATATTTTTGCAACAATAAGGTTTGTAGATTGAAGCTGAAAGACAACCTTTATTGGACACTTTATAACATAGGAATCCTAACATTTTCGAAGTGTTATGTATAAAATTCAGGTAAATACCAACAATATGTTTGTAACAATAAAGTCTATTGGTTGTTCATTGAAGTTGAAAGACAGCCTTTTTGGGCAATTTATTACACAACGCCAACATATCCATACCTCGGTAGAAAGCGGGGATCCAGCAAAAGTCTGGAAATTTCTGAATACATTGGGAGGTGGAAAGTCACGTCAAGACTCAATTCCTAAAAATTTAAACTTAGATGCACTAAGCGCACATTTCTCTACTTCGCCTAATTTTAATAAAGCTACTAAAACCAATACTCTCCAATATCTTTCATCTATTCCAACTCCTGATCATCCACCTTTCATCTTCAACCAATTGTCCGCTTGTGATGTCGAGAAGAGCATTTTGTCGATTTCATCCAATGCTGTCGGTAGCGATGCTGTTAGCCGAAATATGATTGTGCCAATACTGGGGCAAATTCTTCCTATCCTAAGTCACATCTTTAACTTCTCCATTTCTTCTGCTATTTTTCCATCCTTATGGAAAAGTGCCTTGATAATTCCTTTACCTAAGAAATCCAAGCCATGCTCCATTTCTGACTATCGTCCTATATCTATCCTTCCTTTCCTTTCTAAAGCTTTAGAACGCCTTATTCACTCACAACTCAGCTCCTTTCTAAATAAAAATGCGCTACTAAACCCGCTGCAATCCGGCTTCCGACCTGGACACAGTACTGCGACGGCATTGGTTAATATCACTGAAGACATAAGACTGGGCATGGATAGTGGAAATCTTACGCTTTTATCATTACTTGATTTTAGCAATGCTTTTAACGCCGTAGATTTCGACATGCTGCTTGGTATACTCGGCTCTATTAACATATCTCCAACGGCTATTGCGTGCTTTCGTAGTTACCTGTTTGGTCGCCACCAGCGTGTTCGCGTCGAAGAATCTTATTCTTCCTGGTGCAACACGGTCGCTGGTGTACCGCAGGGTGGCGTTCTATCTCCGTTACTTTTCGCCATTTTTATAAATACGATCTCCGATAAACTACTTTCATCCTACCACCTTTATGCCGATGACCTACAAATTTACACCCAAGCTCCTCCAAACAACTTGTCTAATGCATTTACTGTGCTCAACAAGGACCTGGATCGGATTTACGATTGGAGCAAGAACCATGGACTTACCCTAAATTCATCCAAGACACAAATAATTGTTATTGGTAGTCCAAGGTTGACTTCCAAAATAGATTGGACCCAGCTTCCTCAGATTATTATAGGCGGAGCGGTCGTACCAGTTAGCGATAGTGTCAAGAACTTGGGCATCTACATAGATAAATCATTTTCTTGGAATATCCAGTTACAGGAAACTAGTCGAAAACTTTTTGCGTCAGCGGGTGCCTTACGAAGACTTCGGAACTTCCTTCCAATTGCCACTAAGACTGCGCTCGCACAATCACTTCTTCCTGTTCTAGATTACGCCGATGTCAGCTATCTCGATCTCACAGAGGAGCAACTAGATAGACTTGAGCGACTTCAAATTTTTTGCATCAGATTCATATTGGGTCTACGCAAGTATGATCACGTGTCAGATTTCCGTAACCAACTCAAGTGGCTCCCAATTCGGCTTCGCAGGAATGCTCATATTCTAACATTGTTTTATAATGTATTGTTTAATTCCACCACTCCCTTTTATCTCAAAGAACGATTCCAGTTCCTCCATGACACACATACGAGATGCCTGAGGTCATCTGAGAATTTGAGGCTGAGAATGCCAATGCATTCCACTGATTTTGTTGACAAGTCGTTCACAGTCAGGGCTATGCGCTTATGGAACGCACTGCCGTTAAGCATAAGACAGGCAAAATCTCTAGATATATTTAAAAGAATGGTAAAGTATCACTACCTATCATCTTGTACATTATGATGGATCATCATTATATTCACACTCAATGTTTAGTCTTCTTATAAGTATGTACTATTTCCTTAATATATTTATGTGTTATAGTTGTATTTTATGTAAAGTTGTATATCTACTTGTAATTCTCTTTCGCCCTTCATTTGGTTTTTATTAAGTAAGTATATAGCTTATCTGATAACTACACCATCAGGGCTAACATGCGCGCGACGTCAAATATCTCGAATCGAGATGAGATATTATCTCGAGTCTTCTCGAGCGAAGTAACGCCGACATATTTTGTCGCGTCAAACTTTTTCAATTGTTGTTTATGGCATACACATTTTTTAAACATTTATCCGATAAAATCGGCCCGATACGGCCATTTGCTCGAGCACAGACTAGTTAGGGATGCTAGGTATGAAAAATAGAGAAAAAATAGTGCAAACAATTTTCGACCTTATTGACATGATAACTATCGATTTTTTTTCTTATATTCGTGATCAGCGTCTTCAATTAACGCGAAAAGACACGTAACAAAGGAAATGTCATTAAGGTCGAAAATTGTTTGCAGTCGCATAAAGGTACTAAATTTTGATCCAAAATGAACCGAGCACAAGAAAAGTTTACACGAGATAACTTCTCGTCGACCAAATGAAAGACGAGAGACAAAACATTTTAAATGTCAAAATTCGAGTAAATAAGGGCACGTATGTTACAATTTGCAGACACTAAGTAGAGATGATTTCTCGAAGTCGAGTTATGGCGACATCTGACAGATCGCCATGAAATTTGCCATGTTACCAACAGTCGATATCGACATAAAACGGCAAAATGGCTCGAGATAGCTATCTCGTGGCGCGCATGTTAGCCCTTCATGCTACCAACAGTCGACATATCGACATAAAACGGCAAAATGCCTCGAGATAGCTATCTCGTGGCGCGCATGTTAGCCCTGCATATCTCAATTTTTATCACACTGCTGTCCATCCCAAGGTTGCCTGGAAGAAATCGCTTCCAGCGATAAGGCCGCCCATTGTACATTAAACTTTGTAGATGCTACCTACTTGTCCTACTGTAAATCTGTTGGTGTACAATAAAGATTTATCTATCTATCTATCTATCTACATAGGAATTCTAACATTTTCGAAGTGTTATGGATAATTCAAGTAGTTCTGCATAATATTATTGCAACAAAAAAGTCTGAGGATTGAAACGGAAAGACAAACTTTATGGGCAATTTTTAACATAAGAATCCTAACATTTTTGAAGTGTTATGGATAAAATTCAGGGAGGTCTGCAATATATTTTTGCAACAATGAAGTCTGTGGATTGAAGCTGAAAGACAACTTTTATTGGACAATATATAACATAGGAATCCTAACATTTTCGAAGTGTTATGTATAAAATTCAGGTAAATACCAACAATATGTTTGTAACAATAAAGTCTATTGTTTGTTCATTGAAGTTGAAAGACAGCCTTTTTGGCCAATTTATTACATAGGAATCCTAACATTTTTGAAGTGTTATGGATAAAATTCAATCAGGTCTGCATAATATTTTTGCAAAAAAAAGTCTGAGGATTGAAACGGAAAGACAACCTTTATGGGCAATTTTTAACATAGAAATCCTAACATTTTTGAAGTGTTTTGGATAAAATTCAGGTAGATCTGCAATATATTTTTGCAACAATGAAGTCAATAGATTGAAGCTAAAAGACAACCTGTATTGGACAATTTATAACATAGGAATCCAAACATTTTTGAAGTGTTGTGTATAAAAATTCAGGTAGGTCTGCAATATATTTTTGCAACAATGAAGTCTGTGGATTGAAGCTGAAAGACAACTTTTATTGGACCATTTATGACATAGGAATCCTAACATTTTCGAAGTGCTATGGATAAAATTCAGGTAGGTCTGCATAATATTTTTGCAACAAAAAAGTCTGAGGATTGAAACGGAAAGACCACCTTTATGGGCAATTTTTAACATAAGAATCCTAACATTTTTGAAGTGTTATGGATAAAATTCAGGTAGGTCTGAATAATATTTTTGCAACAATAAGGTCTGTGGATTAAAGCCGAAAGACAACCTTTATTGGACAATTTTTAACATAGGAATCCTAACATTTTTGAAGTGTTATGGATAAAATTCAAATAGGTCTGCATAATATTTTTGCAACAAAAAAGTCTGAGGATTGAAACGGAAAGACAACCTTTATGGGCAATTTTTAACATAAGAATCCTAACATTTTTGAAGTGTTATGGATAAAATTCAGGTAGGTCTGCAATATATTTTTGCAACAATGAAGTCTGTGGATTGAATCTGAAAGATAACTTTTATTGGATAATATATAACATAGGAATCCTAACCTTTTTGAAGTGTTATGGATAAAATTCAGGTAGGTCTGCAATATATTTTTGCAACAATAAAGTCTATTGTTTGTTCATTGAAGCTGAAAGACAACTTTTATTGGTCAATATATAACATAGGAATCCTAACATTTTTGAAGTGTTATGGATAAAATTCAGGTAGGTCTGCAATATATTTTTGCAACAATAAAGTCTATTGTTTGTTCATTGAAGTTGAAAGACAACTTTTATTGTACAATATATAACATAGGAATCCTAACATTTTCGAAGTGTTATGAATAAAATTCAATCAGGTCTGCATAATATTTTTGCAACAAAAAAGTCTGAGTATTGAAACGGAAAGACAACCTTATTGGGCAATTTTTAACATAAAAATCCTAACATTTTTGAAGTGTTATGGATAAAATTCAGGTAGATCTGCAATATTTTTGCAACAATGAGGTCAGTAGATTGAAGCTAAAAGACAACCTGTATTGGACCATTTATAATATAGGAATCCAATTGCAACAATGAAGTCTGTGGATTGAAGCTGAAAGACAACTTTTATTGGACAATATATAACATAGGAATCCTAACATTTTCGAAGTGTTATGTATAAAATTCGGGTAAATACCAACAATATGTTTGTAACAATAAAGTCTATTGTTTGTTCATTGAAGTTGAAAGACAGCCTTTTTGGGCAATTTATTACATAGGAATCCTAACATTTTTGAAGTGTTATGGATAAAATTCAATCAGGTCTGCATAATATTTTTGCAACAAAAAAGTCTGAGGATTGAAACGGAAAAACAACCTTTATGGGCAATTTTTAACATAAGAATCCTAACATTTTTGAAGTGTTATGGATAAAATTCAGGTAGGTCTGAATAATATTTTTGCAACAATAAAGTCTGTGGATTAATGCCGAAAGACAACCTATATTGGACAATTTTTAACATAGGAATCCTAACATTTTTGAAGTGTTATGGATAAAATTCAGGTAGGTCTGCAATATATTTTTGCAACAATGAAGTCTGTGGATTAAAGCTGAAAGATAACTTTATTGGACAATATATAACATAGGAATCCTAACATTTTTGAAGTGTTATGGATAAAATTCAGGTAGGTCTGCAATATATTTTTGCAACAATAAAGTCTATTGTTTGTTCATTGAAGCTGAAAGACAACTTTTATTGGACAATATATGACATAGGAATCCTAACATTTTCGAAGTGTTATGAATAAAATTCAATCAGGTCTGCATAATATTTTTGCAACAAAAAAGTCTGAGTATTGAAACGGAAAGACAACCTTTTTGGGCAATTTTTAACATAAAAATCCTAACATTTTTGAAATGTTATGGATAAAATTCAGATAGATCTGCAAAATATTTTTGCAGCAATGAAGTCAGTAGATTGAAGCTGAAAGACAACCTGTATTGGACCATTTATAATATAGGAATCCAAACATTTTCAAAGTGTTGTGTATAAAAATCAGGTAGGTCTGCATAATATTTTTGCAACAATAAGGTCTGTGGATTGAAGCTGAAAGATAACCTTTATTGGACAATTTATAACATAGGAATCCTAACATTTTCGAAGCGTTATGGCTAAAATTCAGGTAGGTCTGAATAATATTTTTGCAACAATAAGGTCTGTGGATTAAAGCCGAAAGACAACCTTTATTGGACCATTTTTAACATAGGAATCCTAACATTTTTGAAGTGTTATGGATAAAATTCAGGTAGGTCTGCAATATATTTTTGCAACAATGAAGTCTGTGGATTGAAGCTGAAAGACAACCTGTATTGTTGTAATATAGGAATCCAAACATTTTCGAAGTGCTATGGATAAAATTCAAATAGGTCTGCATAATATTTTTGCAACAAAAAAGTCTGAGGATTGAAACGGAAAAACAACCTTTATGGGCAATTTTTAACATAAGAATCCTAACATTTTTGAAGTGTTATGGATAAAATTCAGGTAGGTCTGAATAATATTTTTGCAACAATAAGGTCTGTGGATTAAAGCCGAGAGACAACCTTTATTGGACAATTTTTAACATAGGAATCCTAACATTTTAGAAGTGTTATGGATAAAATTCAGGTAAGTCTGCAATATATTTTTGCAACAATAAAGTCTATTGTTTGTTCATTGAAGCTGAAAGACAACTTTTATTGGACAATATATAACATAGGAATCCTAATATTTTCGAAGTGTTATGAATAAAATTCAATCAGGTCTGCATAATATTTTTGCAACAAAAAAGTCTGAGTATTGAAACGGAAAGACAACCTTTTGGGCAATTTTTAACATAAAAATCCTAACATTTTTGAAGTGTTATGGATAAAATTCAGGTAGGTCTGCAATATATTTTTGCAACAATGAAGTCTGTGGATTGAAGCTGAAAGATAACTTTTATTGGACAATATATAACATAGGAATCCTAACATTTTTGAAGTGTTATGGATAAAATTCAGGTAGGTCTGCAATATATTTTTGCAACAATAAAGTCTATTGTTTGTTCATTGAAGCTGAAAGACAACTTTTATTGGACAATATATGACATAGGAATCCTAACATTTTCGAAGTGTTATGAATAAAATTCAATCAGGTCTGCATAATATTTTTGCAACAAAAAAGTCTGAGTATTGAAACGGAAAGACAACCTTTTTGGGCAATTTTTAACATAAAAATCCTAACATTTTTGCAACAATGAAGTCAGTAGATTGAAGCTAAAAGACAACCTGTATTGGACCATTTATAATATAGGAATCCAAACATTTTCAAAGTGTTGTGTATAAAAATCAGGTAGGTCTGCATAATATTTTTGCAACAATAAGGTCTGTGGATTGAAGCTGAAAGACAACCTTTATTGGACAATTTATAACATAGGAATCCTAACATTTTCGAAGCGTTATGGCTAAAATTCAGGTAGGTCTGAATAATATTTTTGCAACAATAAGGTCTGTGGATTAAAGCCGAAAGACAACCTTTATTGGACAATTTTTAACATAGGAATCCTAACATTTTTGAAGTGTTATGGATAAAATTCAGGTAGGTCTGCAATATATTTTTGCAACAATGAAGTCTGTGGATTGAAGCTGAAAGACAACCTGTATTGGACCATTTATAATATAGGAATCCAAACATTTTCGAAGTGCTATGGATAAAATTCAAATAGGTCTGCATAATATTTTTGCAACAAAAAAGTCTGAGGATTGAAACGGAAAGACAACCTTTATGGGCAATTTTTAACATAAGAATCCTAACATTTTTGAAGTGTTATGGATAAAATTCAGGTAGGTCTGCATAATATTTTTGCAACAAAAAAGTCTGAGTATTGAAACGGAAAGACAACCTTTTTGGGCAATTTTTAACATAAAAATCCTAACATTTTTGCAACACTGAAGTCAGTAGATTGAAGCTAAAAGACAACCTGTATTGGACCATTTATAGTATAGGAATCCAAACATTTTCAAAGTGTTGTGTATAAAAATCAGGTAGGTCTGCATAATATTTTTGCAACAATAAGGTCTGTGGATTGAAGCTGAAAGACAACCTTTATTGGACAATTTATAACATAGGAATCCTAACATTTTCGAAGCGTTATGGCTAAAATTCAGGTAGGTCTGAATAATATTTTTGCAACAATAAGGTCTGTGGATTAAAGCCGAAAGACAACCTTTATTGGACAATTTTTAACTTAGGAATCCTAACATTTTTGAAGTGTTATGGATAAAATTCAGGTAGGTCTGCAATATATTTTTGCAACAATGAAGTTTGTGGATTGAAGCTGAAAGACAACCTGTATTGGACCATTTATATTTAATATTTTTGCAACAATAAGGTCTGTGGATTAAAGCCGAAAGACAACCTTTATTGGACAATTTTTAACTTAGGAATCCAAACATTTTCGAAGTGCTATGGATAAAATTCAAATAGGTCTGCATAATATTTTTGCAACAAAAGTCTGAGGATTGAAACGGAAAGACAATCTTTATGGGCAATTTTTAACATAAGAATCCTAACATTTTTGAAGTGTTATGGATAAAATTCAGGTAGGTCTAAATAATATTTTTGCAACAATAAGGTCTGTGGATTAAAGCCGAAAGACAACCTTTATTGGACAATTTTTAACATAGGAATCTGTGGCGATACCACATGTACCCAGCGCCATCTAGCGACATCAAGCAGAACTACTACGATAATACAAATCCTGCATCGCGAAAGTGAAGTTCCTGCGCTGGTACAATACATATACAACATCCCAACGACAATCGTTGGGCCGCGGCCCGCCAGGCGTGATCACCTTGCCTGGTCGGAGGATCCTCCCTTTGTGTTGGAGGAACATCACACCTCGTTCCTCCACAGTGGTGACCCTGACGTGATCTGATCACGTAACCTTCGCTGAGTAAATATATCAGCATTCTCATCGTCACATCCTATTATACGCTTCTTCCGCATGAGCGGTAATCAAGTCTTCGCCATCCAGCACCTTCGGCCCTTACAAGGCTACCACAGCATGCAGCAATCGCTGCAGCCTGGTTACCCTTCGGCCACGCCTGCATCTACGGCACACACTACACGTTCATACGGTTACGTAAGAAGAGGACATCTCTCCCGTCTACGTAGTAACTCAGCCATTTCGCCCCAATACACGGGGGACTACCTCGCCTTATCGAGGATTCGCCCCGTCACTGCCGAGGACTCACCTCAACTCACCGAGGATTCGCCTCGCCTCACTAGCGGCTCGCCGAGGTTTCTTCTCGACGCTTCGAGCCCCAACTCGCTGGGCATTCAACGCAGGACCGCAGCACCGCAGCACCGCACTTGCCCCGCATCTTCGGGACCAGCGGCAGTCCCGACTCACTGGGACTAGCGTGGAGGACTGTTCCGTCAATGGAATAAGCGGCGTCCAGATCCGACGAAACGGAACTACTCAAGACTGGCAGTGGCACGCTCCTCAAGAGAGCTAAGACAGCTGACTCATCGCAATCAACCTCCGGTCTTGGAGGGGAGTGATGTGGCGATACCACATGTACCCAGCGCCATCTAGCGACATCAAGCAGAACTACTACGATAATACAAATCCTGCATCGCGAAAGTGAAGTTCCTGCGCTGGTACAATACATATACAACATCCCAACGACAATCGTTAGGCCGCGGCCCGCCAGGCGTGATCACCTTGCCTGGTCGGAGGATCCTCCCTTTGTGTTGGAGGAACATCACACTTCGTTCCTCCACAAATCCTAACATTTTTGAAGTGTTATGGATAAAATTCAGGTAAGTCTGCAATATATTTTTGCAACAATAAAGTCTATTGTTTGTTCATTGAAGCTGAAAGACAACTTTTATTGGACAATATATAACATAGGAATCCTAACATTTTCGAAGTGTTATGAATAAAATTCAATCAGGTCTGCATAATATTTTTGCAACAAAAAAGTCTGAGTATTGAAACGGAAAGACAACCTTTTGGGCAATTTTTAACATAAAAATCCTAACATTTTTGAAGTGTTATGGATAAAATTCAGGTAGGTCTGCAATATATTTTTGCAACAATGAAGTCTGTGGATTGAAGCTGAAAGATAACTTTTATTGGACAATATATAACATAGGAATCCTAACATTTTTGAAGTGTTATGGATAAAATTCAGGTAGGTCTGCAATATATTTTTGCAACAATGAAGTCTGTGGATTGAAGCTGTAAGACAACTTTTATTGGACAATATATAACATAGGAATCCTAACATTTTTGAAGTGTTATGGATAAAATTCAGGTAGGTCTGCAATATATTTTTGCAACAATGAAGTCTGTGGATTGAAGCCGAAAGACAACCTTTATTGGACAATTTTTAACATAGGAATCCTAACATTTTTGAAGTGTTATGGATAAAATTCAGGTAAGTCTGCAATATATTTTTGCAACAATAAAGTCTATTGTTTGTTCATTGAAGCTGAAAGACAACTTTTATTGGACAATATATAACATAGGAATCCTAACATTTTCGAAGTGTTATGAATAAAATTCAATCAGGTCTGCATAATATTTTTGCAACAAAAAAGTCTGAGTATTGAAACGGAAAGACAACCTTTTTGGGCAATTTTTAACATAAAAATCCTAACATTTTTGAAGTGTTATGGATAAAATTCAGGTAGGTCTGCAATATATTTTTGCAACAATAAAGTCTGTGGATTGAAGCTGAAAGATAACTTTTATTGGACAATATATAACATAGGAATCCTAACATTTTTGAAGTGTTATGGATAAAATTCAGGTAGGTCTGCAATATATTTTTGCAACAATAAAGTCTATTGTTTGTTCATTGAAGCTAAAATACAACTTTTATTGGACAATATATAACATAGGAATCCTAACATTTTCGAAGTGTTATGTATAAAATTCGGGTAAATACCAACAATATGTTTGTAACAATAAAGTCTATTGTTTGTTCATTGAAGTTGAATGACAGCCTTTTTTGGGCAATTTATAACATAGGAATCCTAACATTTTCGAAGTGTTATGGATAAAATTCAAGTAGGCCGGCATAATATTTTTGCAACAAAAAGGTCTGAGGATTGGAACGGAAAGACAACCTTTATGGGTAATTTTATATATAAGAATCCTAACATTTTTGAAGTGTTATGGATAAAATTCAGGTAGATCTGCAATATATTTTTGCAACAATGAAGTCAGTAGATTGAAGCTAAAAAACAACCTGTATTGGACAATTTATAACATAGGAATCCAAACATTTTCGAAGTGTTGTGTATAAAAATCAGGTAGGTCTGCATAATATTTTTGCAACAATAAGGTCTGTGGATTGAAGCTGAAAGACAACCTTTATTGGACAATTTATGACATAGGAATCCTAACATTTTCGAAGTGCTATGGATAAAATTCAAATAGGTCTGCATAATATTTTTGCAACAAAAAAGTCTGAGGATTGAAACGGAAAGACAACCTTTATGGGCAATTTTTAACATAAGAATCCTAACATTTTAGAAGTGTTATGGATAAAATTCAGGTAGGTCTGAATAATATTTTTGCAACAATAAGGTCTGTGGATTAAAGCCGAAAGACAACGTTTATTGGACAATTTTTAACATAGGAATCCTAACATTTTTGAAGTGTTATGGATAAAATTCAGGTAGGTCTGCAATATATTTTGTAACAATGAAGTCAGTGGATTGAAGCTAAAAGACAACCTGTATTGGACAATTTATATCATAGGAATCGAAACATTTTCGAAGTGTTGTGTATAAAAATCAGGTAGGTCTGAATAATATTTTTGCAACAATAAGGTCTGTGGATTAAAGCCGAAAGTCAACCTTTATTGGACAATTTATTACATAGGAATCCTAACATTTTTGAAGTGTTATGGATAAAATTCAAATAGGTCTGCATATTTTAGCAACAAAAAAGTCGGAGGATTGAAACGGAAAGACATCCTTTATGGGCAATTTTTAACATAAAAATCCTAACATTTTTAAAGTGTATGGATAAAATTCAGGTAGATCTGCAATATTTTTTGTAACAATGAAGTCAGTGGATTGAAGCTAAAAGACAACCTGTATTGGACAATTTATATCATAGGAATCGAAACATTTTCGAAGTGTTGTGTATAAAATTCAGGTAAATACCAACAATATGTTTGTAACAATAAAGTCTATTGGTTGTTCATTGAAGTTGAAAGACAGCCTTTTTGGGCAATTTATAACATAGGAATCCTAACATGTTCGAAGTGTTATGGATAGATTCAGGCAGGTTCCTACTTAATATTTTTGTTTTTGTTATAATAAAGTACGTGGATTGAAGCTTAAAGGTAACTTTTATTGGGCAATATATAACATAAAATGGATCGTGCTAGAAAAACTCCACGCGGTACACTCTGAGCAACGGAAGCGGCAAAGTGCTCCCTTAACTTGGGGGAGGAGCTGCGGCTACTGGCCAATATTCTGTCAAGGTCGGCACGACTTGAGAGAAAAAAAGTTCGAGAAAAAAGTACACTGCCAACTAGTATGGCCAGTGGCAATAGTAGGTTGAAACCCTCCTAAATGGCTAATAAAAATATTTTCCATCTGTAACCACTAATTTTATTATTGAATGGAACCTTATTTCATTTGGAAGCCTATATATTCAACAAATTGTGTGCAAATTTTCAAGTTATTAGGTTGAGAACACGAAAATTTAAAAAGAGAGATACATATTTATGAGATGGAGGACCCGTTTTCGGACCGTAGTGCGCCAGTTTTGATGAATAATGTTTTGAAAATAATGCCATGAATCACATCGTACAGCCTGTCTACAATCTTGTAATGAGGAATTTCAATGCCAAAGTGGGAGTACAAGAACGCGGTGAAACTAGAATCAGACCCTATACAGAAATCACAGGGGACAAATGCTTGTCAACTTCCACGAGTCCCTTTGTGAATACTTTCTTTCAGAAAAAAAACCCTTTAAAATATGATTAAGTAAAGGTTCCCCTACGGCGAGAGAAGGTGGCACTACTACTTAAACCACCACTTTCAATTTTTGGGATCCACATGGACACTAACAATGAATCAGTTTGATAACCAACGCGCTCTTACTTGAGGAACTCATCGATCGATAAGTGCTGACGCTTCCTCAGTAATCTTCGCATCAAGAGGCACTCAACTGTGCCCTTTGAACTGCGATAGTTGTCATCACGACTTAAGTCAATCCATATACGCAATCTGAAAATTTTGTAATTTTATTTTTTTATTCTTGAGTTTTAGGTATACAGCGTAATTTTTTACATAGCGACCGTTCATTCTATTCATTTTAGAATATGGAAAAGGAAAGATCGAATTGACCATTTACTTCTAGATAGAAAGACAAAGAAATAAACAGACTATGGAAATTACTTCAACATCTATAGAACCTTTCGAAAAAGTCTTAGTCGATATAGTAGGACCATTACAAGGGGCCACATGCGGAAAAAAAGCCCGCGAAAGAAGAAGAAGAAGGACCATTACCAACTACTGAAAGCGGAAATAAGTTTATACTAACACTCCAGTACGATTTAACTAAGTTTTCACAAAGCGTATGCATTAGAACAACATGATGCCACAACGATAGCAGATTGCTTTGGAAAACATTTTGTACGCAAATTTGGTTTACCTGATATTTTACTGTCAGATTAAGAAGCAGATTTTACTTCAAACTTAATTAAAGAAATGTCGAAATTATTTAAAATGAAGAAAATAAATACAACTGCATATCATCCACAGTCAAACGGAGCATTGGAAAGAAGTCATTTGACTCTTGCTGATTACCTAAAACATTATGTTAACGAAGATCAATCGAATTGGGATAAATGGTTCGATTTCGCTATGTTCTCTTATAATACAAGTGTTCATAGTTCAACAAAGTTAACACCCTATGAGTTGATTTTTGGAAATAAAACCAAGCTTCCAACATCTATTACAAAACCACCAGAGTTTAAATATTGTTATATAATGATTATTTAGATGAACTTGCTTCAAAACTTAGAAAATCCAGACAATTAGCGCGAGAAAAATTGATTGAATCAAAACTAACTAACAAAACGACTTACGATAAAAGAAGCAAAGAAATCAAATACAAAATTGGCGATTTAGTTTCTTGAGTAACGAACAAGTAAAAGTTGGGAAATCAAGAAAATTATCACCATACTGGATAGGTCCTTATAAAATAATAGAAGTGATTTCAGCAGTTAACGTAACCATTGAGACAAAGAAACTGAAAATTAGACAACACACCAACAGACTCAAACATGCGTTTGTTACAGAATGAACGTGATGATGGTGCCGTTGAAGACACTTACCATACTGTATAATGTAGGAGTATTGAGTTTAGAGTACAATATAACCAAAATAGATATAGGAAGTGTTTCCTTCGAAAACTTGGGAAAGGTAAACCATTACGAGAGCACCTTCACTAGAACCAAAGAAATATGCAGTCATAAGAAATTTTAAAGCTTTTCGCTCTGCGATACATCAATTACAGTTTTGAACCAAATAATCCCTCAATTATATAATCAAGAAATAGCTTTACAATAATTGACAGGAACGGCTAACAAGGTACACAGAGTCAAACGATCGCTTATCGATGGCGTAGGCAAAATATTTAAAATTTTATTTGGCACGTTGGACGTAGAGGATTCAATTTGGGGACGCCAGACGACCGGACGGACGATCCATCCGCAGCTTCTGCGGGCCATTTCATCCATGGGACGTAGAGGATACACAGCGATACGATGACGCAATTGAAAAATTAGATTCCCATGAGCATAGCATATCTTTATTGAAAAGTCAAACCAATATAATTAAAACTACAATCACTAATTTTAACAACAGTGTAACGGATTTCGATAATGAAAAAGTGTTTAATAAGAATTCAGATATTTTAATGAACTTTACAAAAGAAACTAATAAAGTACTTTTTGACATCAGGCTCAAACAGGATATTGATGAACATTTATCTTTACTAACTTTTATAACGTCCGAAGTAAACAATGAAATCGCTACAGTAATTAATGCAACTCTATTTGCTAAAAATGAAGCCACACATCCAGTTATTATAACTCCTGGACAATACTTAGCGGAACTAAAGAAAACGACATCTCATTTACCTTTTGCAAACTAAGTATCCTGTAGATTTATTTAAAAATAATATGCCAGAATTAAAACTCCTTTGATTACTCAAACTAATTATGAATTGCACAACATCTTGCCTGTACCTATTAGAAATAAAGATTATACTTTTGTTTTTATATTACCTAAAGAAAAATATTTCATGATATCAAATAATAAAATGTATTACAGCTATTTAGAGAACTTGAATGAGTGTCAGAGACTCACTAAATTATATATGTACTAACCTCATCATTGTATTCAGTTCATGGAAATCCTACATGTGAAATAGAGCTTATGTTTGGAAAAACTAAAATACCTAATGAATGTGACACTAGATTAGCATAGCCAAGGCTTGTATAGTGCTTTTCTCAAACAATGCGCGGCAATTAAAACTAAGTAGTATCTAGGCAGAATTTTTTAGTTACCTACTTTTCAAAACCAATGACGAACAACGAACAACAGTAATTTTTCACGCGGCGAAATGTTCATTGGTTTTTTATTTTTCTTAATAAACAGCATTCTATTTGCAAGCCAGTTCTATATTTAAATAAAGCCCTTACCTCCTTGGTTGCAATGGTTCGAAGTAAAAGATGGTTCCATTTTTAAATTACACGACAGATATGAGTTTACATAGTTATTTATTTGGCCGCTAAAACACGACAGATATGGATTTTCATACAACTTTATCTGGCCGCTGCTCGCATGTACAGCAATTTCGATTTATCTCGAAGAAGGTTGTCAAAATAATGTTCACATTTCCAAGCATGTTTGAGAAAACTAATTTATTTTACAAAGAAAACCAAACTTTATTTAATTTAAATGTAAGGCGCAAACATCGTGTTTCTTTTTTTTCCGAATCGGCGGATTCTTTTTTAAAAGTAGAGGTTCAGTCCAGATGGAGGTTGTATAGGTGTATCGTTATAATTAAAAAGTTATTTAATGATATAGGTGTCCATACAAGACCTGTAACGTAATAAAACTTTTTTTTGGCCTGTGCGTAATGTTTGACATAAGAGTTTTGATTTCAATTTTATAATCTTTGTATTATAGTGTCAGAGTAGATAAAAAATATTACTGAATATAATTTTGAATACCCTTGATTTTACTATGTCCCACATTGACCGGCTTAGTTTCGAGTTAAGTTTATTCGTGAATTTCCTTCAGTAGTAAGGATGAAGAAGAATGAATGGTATCGAAATATGATAATATTATCAGAATTAAACAAAAAATAATACTACTTTAATAATATAAACTATCTTTCGTAACATTATATTATGTCTCACAATTCCGACCGTGCATGGAATTACACTTTGTAACCGTAATTTGATGGACTTTGTCGCCAAAAAATATACCACTGACTATAAATTTCTTCCTTGGCAACAATACGTCAGACTTCGCCATTTTGTAAAGCAATCAGAGAATGACCATTTTGACGCATTTCGTGTCGAAACTTGTTGAACGTTACTGTGTCGGATTTTTCATCCACTTTGTAATTGTGATTTTTACTGGTAAGTTTGGATTTTTGTTTATAGAAATGTAATAATGATAAACTACAAACGCATTATAAGCTATTAAAATAGTTGTTTTTGTGTTTTATCGTTATAAAAGTTTATTTACAAGCAATTTTAGGTCGGCGATTGGAGATGCGTTACTTCCATTTTGTTTGGTTACATATAACGTGGAATAAAAAGTTACAAAATGGAAATATAAAGGCGAGTACAAATGCATGCAGGCATGTGTTTACTTATCTTTTTAGGGGATATTTGATGATATCCTGTAACAATAATTATTTTAGTACAATAATTATTATCAGTTACTTGAGTTGTGTTTCGGCATAAAAATGTACTTGGGGCTCTTATTATGTCCTTCAATTAATTTATAATTTGCACAGTGTTGGTATTTTTAGACGGTTTTATTTAACTTGCAATGTTCATACTGTAACTTTGCTGAAATCTTGCAAGTCACTTTTCGACTACTTCTGATTATTCGATTGAGCTGAAATTTTGCATGCCACGTGACAGTACAATATAATGATAACATGAAGCTAATCTGATGCTAGAGGAGGAAGGTAGCCATAGGAACTACTCAATAAAACGACACAGCCCCATCGGGTTTAGGATCGTTTGAATGGTATTAACGAGTATTATGATCCTGTATGGTAACCAGGGTCTAATGCTGGAGCTGGAAGATGTGTTGTGCTCGTTTGATTCGTCTTCACGAGTACTTAGGTGCTAGATTCCCATCTGTGTGGTGCCTGTCCTCTCACTGTCTTCAAATAGTTGCCCGTGAAAAGTCGCATATTATCGATTTTTTTCTTTTCTTTAAGTTCTTATTTTATTTTTTATGTTTTTACTGCCTACACTACTAATTTACTGCGCAGATAACAAAGTACTTTTTGATGAGAAAGCAATAAAAATTGTTTACACGCTTTTTTGACCGCTGGTGTGCTTTAGCAGTATAATCAAATTATAACATTTCTTTTGTTCTATCGTTTGAGTCGCCATTATACAGCCACTCTACAGTACGCGTGGTCTTTCTCTTTCCACGCACATTGCTGTTTCACGTGCGATAGAGTGAAGGCGGCTATTTTATCTAGCCCGCCTCACCTCGCTTTCTGCGCAGCGCCTTAACTTTGCGCTTTTTTGCATTGATACCTTGCGTGGTGTTGCAATTTTTTATTTATTATTTGCTGGAATTTAGATTTTTTTTTAATGAAGTTCAAATTTATATTTTTTGATATTTATCGAACGTTGAACTTGAAAATCGAACTTGAAATGACACAAGTTACATTTACATATATTTTAGATAAAACTAGTTAAGATGCCACTTACTAATGCTGAAAAACAAAGAAGGTACTGAGAAAAGTTAAAAATGACCCTGTTAAGAAGGAAGAAATTAGAAAAAAAGAACCTGGAAAGAATAAAAATAAATCCAAAAAAGGTTCAAGATATGACAGACGAGGAAAAAGACGATAAAAGAAAAATGTGCTGGAGACAAAAACAACAACAAAAAGAAAAAGAAAATGCGGAAAATATAAATAAAAACACTGAAGAAGGGGATAGGCCAACAGATAATCCGAAACTTTCTAAACGTTTGAAGAAAATAACAATTCGTTTGAAAAAAGTCTATAAATCCTATCGAAAAACTTAACAAAACTATTGGTACTTTGAGAAAGAGGAATTACCGTTTAAATATATTTCTTAAAGCAAAAATGGAACAAAAAACCAAAGAAATCGATAAGTTGAATTGTAGAACTGAAGTGTTAGAAAGAATTTATAAATCAAGCGACAAATTTTAAAAAAGGCACATTAAACACCTTGCTCTGAATGAAACAAGGAGACATAATATATATTCAAAATATTTATTAGCAAAGTGTCTTGGCGTTACACGAGTACGGAAATACAAAAAAGTTAGACAAACAAATAAACAAATCAGTGAGATTTCAAACTTTTTTTTGAAAGACGATATTACCAGTATAACTACGGGGAAAAAGGAATGTCGGACGAAAAACAAAGAAAAGCAACAAATAAGATACATGACAGATACCTTAGGTAATCTTTACAAAATTTACAAATCTGAGGGTGGTAAACAGTCTTTCAGCACGTTTTATAAGAATAAACCATTTTTTATGTTATCGCCTACAGCGCAAAGTAGGGACACATGCATGTGCACTACTTGCTGAAGGCTCTAATATCCAAAAAACTTAAGGATCGTGGTACTACACTGAAAGATATACTAATAAGTATTACCTGCGATATAACATCATTTAATTGTATGCATAGTATATGCTCAAATTGTTTTCATTCAACAATAGACTTTAGAGTGGATAGCAAAGAAAATGAAGAGGCTAGGTGGTTGTGTTGGCAGTCGAAAAAACATACTTATACAAAGAAAGATAAAAATAGTGGCGAAGACAAAGAAATGAACACTAGGAAGACAACTAAACAAATTAAGACAGGAACCCTATTAGAACTAATCCAGACCTTTTACAAAGAAATAAAATTGTTTTAAAAAACATTATTTCAATATGAAAACCCAGCAAACACAATATCAAACATGCTTGAAAGATTTGAAACCAGATGAAGTTCTTTTGGTATGTGATTACTCGGAAAATTATAACGCCAAACTGAGTCAAGAAATTCAATCTATGCATTTTGGTGCATCCAAACAACAAATTAGTCAACACTGCGTAATGATTTACTGGAAAGATAAATGTTAGTCAGTTATTAAGTTTATCAGAGCAAAAACTCCTAACACCATATCTAATAAACGTGCTGATTCACTTCAAAAACTTTGAATTGCTCAGAGTGGTGGAATATTTGGCTGATATCTTAAGTGCTCTTAACGAGCTAAACTTGAGTATACAAGGTATAGTTTGTAACAATGTCTTTTCAGTTGGAGATAAATAGATTTTTAATTGACCTTAACTAAAAACTTGGAAATTCGAACAATCTGTAGACCCATACATTTGTAGGTTAATTTTTTTTAGTTTGTTGCTTTTTTGAATACAATTTTGAAGATATTATTACTTATTACTTAAGTACTAGACACGAGGCGAGAACGTGAACGGACACCACCCTGGAGTACGATAAGCATACCACCAACCCATTCTGATGAGCAAAGCTCTACACAGAGATTTTATCACTCATTTCATAATCCTTCCTCATTTACTGACAGTGATTAAATGCAACAGAGAGAAATGAAGAGAATGACTTGATTTTTCCGGTTTTTGAGTTTATAGTTAATATTTCCGTGGCTTTTCATTTTCTTACTTTTGTTTACAGGTTAGATTAAAATTGTTTATCATGATATAAATTATTGTTAACAGGAATTAACGCGATAGAAAAACTTAAGAATAGAGCTTATGATCATTGTGTTCCTGAACGTCTGGAACAAGAGCTAGCTCATGTTTAGAAGGTACTCAAAAACCACTTATATGATGTGAACAGACGACGGAAGCTAGACATTCCAAAAACCAAAGGATATCAGCAACGTTTGCGGTTAGCAACACATTTAGGGATTCACATTTTTTTTAATTTTATTTTATTTTTAACAATGTGGGTCTTTTCTGAAGCAGCGAGTACAAGCGCGGCTGAACCGCGTTACAATTCGGATTCCGTGGTTATTCTAAGACCGACCGGCTCTTTGGTACGCGAGCTTGGAGTCGCACTTTAACATTAATCATTGAAGATTGCGACTATGATCTTTACCCAAAAAAAAAAAAACACTGATGAAAATTCTGGCAACCCTTCCTTGCAATATTAGAGATAATTTTCTAGTGTGTGTCGGAGGGCGTCGGAAGGCGCAGAAAGGCCTCCGCCCCCCATGAGCGCGGGCCTGAGGGTGGCGGTTGGAGTCACCCTAGCAGAAGCAGGCCACGGCGGCGCCTCCCCATACCGGGGGAGAGTTGCGGGCCACATGGTTACCGCTCCCGAGGAGGGCCAGACCGAGAGGGATGGCCCTGGGTCAGCCGGCGTGCGAGGGATATGTCGAAGACAACCTCACTTTCAGCCTAGCACAACGACCCACAGACCCTTCGGCCACGTACGAAACCAAGTTTCGAAACTAGTTTCTAAATAAGAATAATATTTCTTCTTCTGAAACTGATTTCCAAATAAGAATAAACAATCTGTTTTCGAAACTCGTTACCAATTAAGAAAAGTAATTATTCTCCCGAAACCGGGCTTTTTACTGTTTTTGAAACCAGCTTCCAATGAAGAAAAAATTCTTCTTTCGGAATGATGAACCAAATTAACAATGTACAAGTATGACACTTATTGCTGCAACATTTTCCTGACCACATTCAAATCATAAATAATAAATTAACACGTCATCCTATATTTGCGATGATAGGTGTCAACACAAGACAAAATAAAAGTATAATAATAAATTATAATTAATATATTATATAAAAACGTTAAATAATATCGTATAATAAAGTGAAATAGTAATTAATAATATCCTTTCTTTGATTTTTAATGTAACTTCAATGTCAATACGAAATAATATTCAGTTTATCAAAACAAAAAGAGGCGGAATGGCTGCATTATGTGATGGCCGCAAATATCATAATTTTTTTTAATCTATTTTACTCTAAGTAATAAAAATAAGATAATCAAACAAATTGATCACAATGTCAGTTGTAAACCAGACATTGCAAATACTATATTCCTGAAAAAAATGGATGAACTTAGGGTAAAAGTAAGCACTAACTTCGTCTGTCGAAAAAACAATACGAAATCTGAAATGCGCAATGAAGGAGTTGACTTGATACATGATCTGCTTAAATTCGATAACGTCAAAAGCGGATTATTATGAACGGAACAAAATATTAGGAGTTCCAAAATTGAGATTTAAACTACCCAGCGAGGTAGTTGTACCAAAGACATATTAGAATATGCTATTAGCTGATTTCGTAGAGGAAGGAAATAGAATAATAGTATTTTCTGCTAAGAATGCAAGACGTGACATAATCTTTCAAACACATTTTCAGTGATGGAACATTTAAATTATGCCCACAATCCTTTCAGCAGCTGTATTCCATTCATGGTTATGATGAGAAGACCCAATCTATAATTCCCTAATTTTCACCTTATAGAGAACAAAAAAAAACAACATATGAATTATTATTTAGCTTGTTAAAGTCACAATTTCCAACATGGAACCCCAAAAAAAAAAACCGCAAGACTGAAAAAGCGGCCACGAAGGCCATTCGTAACGTCTTTCCTAAGATATAAATTGACTTACGTTATTATCATTTTTGTCCAGAAAAGACACGTAGCGCGTTGTACTGGACTACCACGCTTACCACCAGCCTTTATAATCAAAGGCTTCACATACATGATGAACAAGAGCCCACCAGGAAAACTAACCGAAAAATTTAATACGTATTTTAAGAAACAGTGGTTTGATCAAACTGAGTTTTCCAAAGTTGGCTGTTGTAGCAACCAAACAATTCGAACTACAAACCAGCTTGAGGGATGGCATTCCAACATTAATAGGTATATTGGACGTAGAAATCTCACTCTTGCAAATGTTCTCGACGTTTAAAAAATTAAATGGATGTAGGGAAAAAGTAAACAAAAAAAGTAAAAATTATGAAGCTATTGATTTATGATAGATATATATATAAATTAATTCATCACTAGATCTTTTTTTTTTAAAGATATCAGTCGGTCATTGCATTGAAATTATTTCGCCATTTTCGTTTAACTTTTAGTATACCTATCCCCTTTTTAACTCTTTTAAATATTAAAATTCTTTCACAAATGTAATTTAATTTTTAAGTTAGTTAATAAGTGAGTTTGTGTTTATTCATTATTATATTTTCTTCCTAAAATCAATTTGGAACATTATTTTGAAAGAAGATTTTTTTCTTCATTGGAAGCTGGTTTCAAAAACAGTAAAAAGCCCGGTTTCGGGAGAATAATTACTTTTCATAATTGGCAACGAGTTTCGAAAACAGATTGTTTATACTTATTCGGAAATCAGTTTCAGAAGAAGAAATATTATTCTTATTTAGAAACTAGTTTCGAAACTTGGTTTCGTACGTGGCCGAAGGGCCTACAGACGGCGGCGTGCGGTTTAGACGGTTCGAGCCCGACATAACCCAATGTTATCAACCAATTTTTTTTATTAAACTTCAATATTTGTTTTATAATATAGTGTATGATAAAATTTGTGTATTGTGCAATAGATTCTTATTTACTTGACATTTATTTTGTACCACTTAGGTGGCAGACAAGCACACGGCTTACCTGATGAAAAGTGGTTATGAATATTTCCTGTTACATTGTATTTTTATTTTGCATTATTAAATTTTTGTTATTAGTGACCGCACTTGCCCGTAAAGCATACATAAGAGAATTTTCCAACGGGACACGCGACTCCGTCGCCAAAATATATTCATTGTTTTATATTCACTGTCATTTTACACATTATACATTTTTTTATTTATTTACAGCCAGTCAAGTGACTATCCTGTACTATCCCGTACGAAACCTGGACGAGTCACCTTTTTACATATAAATGTAAACTGTTTTTTTATTAGACTTATATTTCACTTTTTTATTTATTAATATATTGATTTCAGTCAAATAAGACAAAAACAAACAATTTCGTTTCATTTCACCAACAAGAACCGTCAATTTACCAGCCCAAATTAAAAAAAATCGAATATTTAATAATATGCAATATTACTACAGACATTAAAAGTCGTAATACAACAATGGTCAACTAAACTGAAAACAATATTGAATAACAACGAAGGGTTCTGCCAATGAACACAGCTAGGTGAATAGAGCCCTGCCAATGAAGACAGCCAGGTAAATTGGGCCCTCCTAATGAAGACAGCCGGGTGAATAGGGCCCTGCCAAAGAAGACAGCCAGGTGAATGGGATCCTGCCAATGAAGACAGCCAGGTGAATAGGGCCCTGTCAATGAAGACAGCCAGGCGAATAGGGCCCTGCCAATGAAGACAGGCAGGTGAATAGGGCCTTGCCAATGCATTTCGGGTCCAACCCAGGCTCACCTAATAATCGCTACACCTGTTAAACAACAAACGAGACTCTGGTTTCAACTTTTCTCTCGAGTTGAGAGGCTCCAGTGATGTTTTTTTATATATTCAGATCGTCTGATGGTTGAAATGAAAGCTGAACAATTTATATGTATTCATGTATACGCAGCTATGTTCAAGCAGCTACGACGAACTGCGTATAAGACGAGTCACGTTTGTGTCATACAGCGTGTAATCCGTGATCAAATGTAAGTCTCTTCTTTTTAAAGGGCTCGGACACGGAATTGTCTAGTGGTAGCCAGATATCAAGCTGATTTTTGTATGAGTTTATTGCTGTAGCAGAAATAGCCTATGAAGATGACGATAATTAATGAGTGAAGGCAGCCAGAATGCCAGTCATTATCAATGAAAAAAAAAATCACCTGGTTGACACCACAGTTGATCAATCTAAATGTATTTATTTACTTATATGTTATTGAACAAGCGGCTACGAGCTCATGTGTTCCCTTGTCGTTATAAAATGTAATAGTTTATGTATTTTTTTTACTGTCTGTCACTTTTTTAAGCTCCGAATTGTCTAGTTGTAGCTAGTTATCGAGCCGATTTTTAAATGAGTTCATTGAAGTAGCGGAAATAACGTCCCCTGGCAGTAAGTTCCAATTATGGACCACTATTACCGAAGAAGTAGTAGGCAGCCAGTGCGTCAGCTGAGGCCTGCGTCAACCGAAGGCTGTGTCCAAGTGACGGCCGTTGGTTGTCTATTGGTTATGGAGGATATTTTGAATATCTGGCAGATTGTAGTGTGCAGTTAGAATCTTATACACTTCTGAACATTTTCTGGTAACATTCAATAATGCAGAGATACATTATTGAAAGGGTTATCAGAAAATGCTCCGTTATGACTGAAACAATGCTGAACAATAGAAAATTCACAGCGCTCCATGGCGTGGGACGAGGTAATATTAAAACCCGATTGATGTTGAAAAGATCGAAACAAGCTTTATAGCAGGCGGTACCCATTTATTTTCATCTGGTTTGAGATTGGCAAATGGGTACCGCCTGCTATAAAGCTTGTTTCCATCTTTTCAGTATCAGTTGGGTCTTTTATTTTTAATAATTTGATTTTATACTTTTTACTTATGACATATTCATATTCTTGTAATAGTCTTGTAATTTTCTTTATTTTGATACCCTTTATTTGAAAGAATATTACAGGCAAACATACATACAAGATACGCGCGAAAAACATAACCCCTCTTGGCAGTCGGGTAAAATGAGCAGTGTCACAGCTCACAGCTCATTAGCTGAGAGCAAGCGAGACACTGTTGAGAGGCAGTGAGACACTGTCGAGAGTGCTAAGGCGGTATCTCACTCACTCTTGCATCATGCTCTGTCTTTCTCGTCTTTACCCCGCCCCATGTCACGCCGCGCGTACCATAGGAGCGGTATAGAGCTCGCAATCGGTCTATAGTGCCAAGAATGTTGTATACGAATTTCAGGGTTAAACCAATAATAAAAAACAAACAGATACCATGTCATGATTTGTCTATTTCAGTTCTCTATACATCCGCTTCTAAACTTGCAACAGCCATTTCTAAAGAGCCGTCTCTTGTAGTATTACCACCTATGAAGCCGGTTGCGTGGCAGAAGATACAACCTTTGATCCCGGCTACATCACTCAATTCTTCATCTCGTACACCCCACCATTTTTTGTTCAACGGTTTCCTGTAAAAACAAAAATTACTTATACACATATACGCCTGTAAATCCTTTAAACGATAGGCAGAGGCGATTACAATATGGGAGACAAGAAGGGGATTAGAAGGTTCGTATATGCAGCATTAGTGTGACTTCCCTGGTATTGCACACGTTCATAGGCCACGGTAACCACTTTTCGTCAGGTAGGTCGTATGCTTGTCTACACCTAAATCTGTATATATAAATGCCACTCACTGATGAATCATGAACTTGAAATTTGGCAGGAAGGTATTTTTGTACGGTGTAGATATCCGCTAAGAACGGATTTGACGTAACTTCACCATTAAGGGACTAAAACGAGGGTTGGAATTTCGTATGAAAGTCCTGATTTTGAAGTAAAAGACATGAAATTTACAGATGGTGTGGAGGTGTACTAATAATGTATCCGTAGAAATCAACCCGCTTTTGGGGCTGAAACAGGGGATGATACGTATGAAAATCTAACTCACTCCACGCGTACGAAGGCGCGGGCGCTCGCTAGTGGTATATAAAAGAGAAGAAGAAAAAGAAACCTCGTCAACTATGGTTTTGAGTCTCACGTAACAGCCGGCGATCGTATTGCTACCAAGCTGTCATGGGTTACGTGTGTACTGTCGGAATGAAGAACAGCCCTATACCTTGGTAACTATTTTGAAAATTCCTGCCACTGGCATTTTCTTTCTAGGGCGCGTCAAATTCCCTATATCAAATAGCTGATGCGAGACACCGTGCGGTTTTCGTCATGCCCAATTCCCCTTGAGCGCCGGTGAGGGGATACCGCACGTAAAAAGATGTGTTGACCCCAATCAACCTGCCGATTGAGGGGAGAGGCTCTGGCTGACGCTTTTCTTTCGCAGTTCAGATGGCATGAATAATCTAAATTCTGGACTGATGGATATGCTCAGTTTGTTTTTCTTAAAGAAATTTGACTGTGGCATCTCTGCTACTTAATCATATTCTGTCTTCCGTGAAACACACATATTCGCGCATACAAATATTTGCACTGAGCGCGAATCGAACCCGCCTTCTGTAGCAGTTGAATGCACTGCACTGCTGAGTTTTTTGCCGGAGTCTTCTCAGGTCGGGGCCGCGTTTCGAACCGGTGGTCCATTTGCTAAACTAGTCTAGATTTTTTTTTAAACTTGACGTTTTGTAAGTACCGTTTTAATGGTCTATGCAGAATAAATGATTTTTGACTTTGACTACAGCTACTCCACAGAGGCTGTAAAAGGAAGGAAATAAAATCATTTAACTCACCTTGTAATAAAACTAGTAGGATTAACCGGAACAGCTTGAACTCTCCAAGAGTTTGGCTTATCGTTAAACAAAACATATTTAACATCATGCCCTATATTCATCTCCTCCTCCAAATCAAAGAGGTGTTCTTTCCATGGAAACCTTTCTTTGAACTCAACTATTTGACCGGACTCATGAATTTTGAATCGATTTTCCAATGCTGATCGGACATAATTTCTTGCCGGGAGCCATACTGTGGTGAAATAGTTGACACTATACATAAATTCTTCGCTGACGAGTTTCATAGCTTGTTTAAAAATTTCATCAACTTCTATGAGTTGCTTTGAATTCCAATCGGGGTTTAATCGTGCAACCCGGTTGCTTATGTGTGTGCGTATTTTGTAGAATGGTTCTTCTGTAAACATTGGTACACCGTTATCGATTGCATCAATTTCTTGTATAAATTGTTCATATACTTTCTTATAAATGAGGTCAAGATCCGATTTACTAAGACTTATACCCTTTGGTGCTAATTTTTCTATGACTTGGCTACCATAGAATGTGTAAATCAGACCAGCTGAACTTAATCTGAAAAAAAAAAGAAAGTTTTTTATTTAAGGGTACATTTATGCAGAGGCTGGAGAAGCAGGGAGAGTTGGAGGGTACTGGGGGAGGTCTGTGTGCCATAGAGCAGATTAAAGTCTAAGATCCCAAGCGGTGCGATCGCACCGCGAGTCTATTGTTTACCTATTGTGTCTATTATTTACTCACTTGACAGGTTAAGAGGACAGCTGTGCTACTATCTCAACACTTATTTACTATGTAGAAACTCTGAAGCCGGGGTCCCACAGCCTGTCGAAAGCACAGGCCGCGTCGCGTCGCGCCGCGCCGTGGGAACTGGTCTGCGCGAGGCGCGAATGGAATCACAGGCCTCGTGCTTACATTTGCACCTCGACGCGCCGCGCTTTTGTATTTACCAACTCGCGATGGATCGGACGCGCCACGCCAAACCGCAAAAGGCGCGCCGGTTCCCACGGCGCGTTGGCCTGTCCTGGCGCGGCGCGGCCTGTCATTAAATGGGCCGTGGCACCCAAGCTTTATCATATAGCATATCAAAAGTTTTAATATTGATCCATCTCGATCAGTATGAATTTGAAAAAGAAAGTGAGGTTTAACCAGTTTTTTTACAAGATGTCACTGTAGGGTAGTTGGAATTAATGCTTTTTTTTCTACAGCATGCCTTTTATCAGTTTTAATTTGAATGCATTATTAAGTATTTTCTAACTACCCTACATTGGTGTGCATATCAAGCTGGATAGACAGGATATTGAATGACAACAAATATTCTGAAAGATGTTGAATAAAAGAGCCCTCTCATAGACATCAATGAGAACCAAAGAGGACCAACGATTGACCACCTGATGCAAAATAATCATGTACAAAGTGTCTTTTTTACATAGGACCCATCAACATGACTACCTCACCTGATGGTAAACTGCAACCAATGTCTAAAAAAAGAGGGTCAGCATTACATGCATCAACAATGTCATGTAAGGGCCACCGTTGCAGGTGGAACTTGGCTTGATGGCCTAAGGTAGGTTTGATACAGAGGAAAATGGTGATTATTCCACTGACAAGAACCATATTATTGAGAGAGGTAAAGTACAAATACTTCATAGATTATTAGGTTTATTGTTCTGTCTCCCTTGCTGAAGTGGAAGTCAAAATCAACTAAGGGTAGGTTGGTTATTTTCAATTTCTTGCTCAAATTATATTTCAACAAAAAAGAAAAATAGACTTGCATAACTAAAAATAGTCATGGATTATGTACATATACCATAATTGTTATTTTAATTGTGATGCTTTTTTTTTTCAATAATTTCGTTTCATTTCAGATGCTATCGCAATTTATTATTTACACTAATCCCGACATACTTGTTGCTCTTCATGTTGTGCTTAATTTTTTTTTTTACCAGTAAGGTGGCAGACAGGCACATGGTCCACCTGATGGAAAGTGGTTACTGTGGCCTATGGATGTGTGCAACGCTGGACATGATTAGTGCCAATAATAAAAAGTTGATTGTAATAGAACTCAAACTAGTTTAATTTCAATTAGTGATATTAACATAACTCTTTTAACATTATCATGAAGAACTTACTTGATTTTATATTTGTCACCAAGCTCCGGCTTCAATGTGCTGAGGGTCTCGGTAAACTCCCTTTGATGATGATCATACAGTTTCTTGTCATGATCAAACACAGCTCCGACATCAACAACTATGTCGCAATCTTTCAACTTGTTTTTATCACGAGTTCTGACAATCTCGGCATCTTTATATTCAGGTAGACACTTGAGCATAAAACACGCAAGTACTTCATCACAATGGAATACACCATCGTGAGTTCCAATCTAAAAATAAAAAAAAATACTTATTAGAATATTAGTGGGTAGGTGGAAAGTAAATTTGATTGTATCTTTAGGAGTAGGGTGTACAGAGCAGTACCAATACCTCAGGGGTTCAAGCCAGCTAGCCAATCGGAACACCTGCAAAATAATGGATGAGGCTCAGGGTGCAGGCTTTCTTAACGATTAGGAGACAGTTCCTTCCAAATAAGCAAACACACAAATAAAAAATAATATGTGGACTTATGGCTTCAAATATATTCTTTGGACACAACTGGAAAATCACAATAAGGATGATGATGTATTTCTTCTATTGATTTGATTGAATTTATATCTAACTTTATTGGTTCGAATTGCTATGACTTATTTCATGAAGTTTTGACTCAGATTGTAGGTGTGATTTTTCATTCCCATTGAGGGTATTTTATAATCAGCAGCAGCAGTGAACATTAGATTTTTTTCTTTTTTCAATATCTACAAGTACACTTTTTTAAACTCTGAAAAAGAATGAAATCTTAAACTCAAGTGGACCATAATGCGACTTACGTATACTAGAAAAATTTACAAAAAAAAAATAGGGACACTTCAAGAGGCCATACAAGCCAGCAAGCACACGGCTGGTTTACCTATATTTACGCCACAAATACTGCCCAAGAGCACTCTGATGTGCCCACTTTACTCAATAAATGACTTACCCGAAGTCCGAGTTCTGTATTTTATGGATACTTTAGGTGTTTCGCATCTTATTATTATTGCCGACGTAAGAATACACAAAAGTCAAAACACAAAACGTCTAGGTTATACAGGCTGTAAAGTAAAATAAAAAATCTAATTCTTACCTTCATTTTTATTGATTGATGGACAAACCGAAAACCAGAAATCTTATAGGAATGCTGTCGAACTACAGTCCTACTTAAATTGTGTAAAAGTTTTGTAAACATAGATTAAGATAATACACAAAGTACTTACAACGCTTGCGGATTTGCCGCGAAACTACTTTTTTTTTATCCACGAAACGAAGCTAACTTCACACCAAACAAACATTTAAGCATGACTGCAAAGTGCAAACCACTGATGACAGTGATGACAGTGATGACCAACCAATGTCAATGCAATGAAAAAAACATAGATATAGTATCCATAGATTGGTAATGTCAACAAGCGGACGAGACTAAAATTGAATTGTCTATATGTGCACGTAATGTCAATGTGTGCGTCAAAAATGTTGCTCCCATAGATTTAGTATTTTTCTTTTCCATAGATTGGCAATAGGAGTGAAAGAGTGCTCCGGCATCTAATAGTACTTTTATGTGTTAGAAAGAGAAAGTAAACGATGCTGTCAGCGAGACCAAACATGTATTTGTTATTGGGAAATAAGGGACTATTGAGTGAACGCTTAAACTATTTTATGATTATATAAGTAATTCAAAGTCATAGCAGTAAAACCAACAACATTTTATGATGCGTTTATGTGCAGTACCAGGTTGTGATTCATCAAAGAAGAATAATACCCAAAATTATTCATTTCATCAGTAAGATAACTGTTTGTTTACAATCATCGTTTCTTCAAAAAAATACATAAATGTGGCAGTTTTGGTGTATATATAATAAAAAAAACAATATGCAAATCACTGAAATTAAATGGAATAAATTAAAGTGTCCTTTTTAAGACATAATTAATACAGAAAATCAGGATAATTATAACCTCATCTTGTAGGGATGTGATCGCGACATTATTTCGTTGTATCGAATGTGATTGTGATAGCTGAAGGTTGAAAATTTTGTTTCTTGTGAACTTAGTGTAATGTATTAATTTAAGTGCAGCTGAATAAAATCTGTTTTCAACGGTTGTGCTCGCATTTTCTATTTAAACCGACCCCCATGCTCGTAACTATAATAGTACTGCGCCATTTAGAATATTATAATAGTATCGATTGTATGCATGATTCTGAGTCTAATTGATTGTTGACTGTTTGATATTGTAACAAATAATTTATATGCAGATTTCCTGTAAAACCTGATGTCAGAGACAAATGGCTTCGCATGTTAAATAGACCAAATTGGTCTCCACATAAATATTCTGCTATATGCAGTAAACACTTCAATGAAAACTGCCTTTCAGCAATTGGTAAACAGAGGAGGAGGTTACTACATGGTTCTATTCCAACCATATCTATACCAGTAAGGAATAGTTATGCTTAAGTATTTCCAATAGCCCAGCTTTGAAGCCGGGGTCTGCATTTTTTATTAAGTTTCTTATTTAGCCATTACGGAAGCGACTGCCGTCTGACCTTATAGCCTGCACCAGAATGGCGTCCGTTGTTCAGCAGGTGTACCAGCTAGCAAGTAAGGTTGGCTTGGGCCCCGAAAGTCTTAAGTAGGGTCTGTATACACCCAAAATCAATAATAAAATTAGAAGTAGATCTTACATTCCTCTACAAGAAATATAACATAAATTTTAATAGTTATTAAATAGTGTATAAACCTTTCTGCTAACACAAAGAACATATTGCATTTGAATTCAAGGTAAAAATTAAACCACTGCGTAGAACACTAATAAAGGTATGTAGAAGATACATTCCGATGATTAATAAACCATTTTTAAATTTGTACTCTTATTATTTTCTTGATCTTTTCTTCTTATACACATTTTTGATAATTTCTCTTTCCCTCGAATATTGTTACATTATGTTCTGATAATTTCGAATATCGGTGGTAATGTTTGGGATTTCTTGTTCCGAGTCTGGGTGTTATTTCATTTCGTCATCATCAACCTAGCGATAGCCGCGGCACCGCAGGCAAAAAGGATGATAGACTTTCTAAAAATATAATCACTGCCGAGAAATTTCATCGATATCGATAAAAGATCAGGAGCAACATTTTTGACGCACACATTGACATTACGTGCACATATAGACAATTCAATTTTAGTCTCGTCCGCTAGTTGACATTACCAATCTATGGATATACTATATCTATGGTTGCTCCTGATCTTTTATCGATATCGATGAAATTTCTCGGCAGTGATATATTTTTAGACAGTCCATCATCCTTTTTGCCTACCACTAAATTAGCGCCCAATAATCTAGCCATATTTATATTCGATGGGATCCCATCAAAAGTTATTGATATTACTCTCACATTCGTTTCTAGCAACGCACTTAAACATAATTTTAAAAGCGAGGCTTTTTGAAAAACTGTAAAACCCCGCCCAAAGAAAAAGGCAATTGGTAATTTTTCGTTTCTTTTGTGCACGTTCATTTTCTTCTCCCTGGGTGTTAATTCAGTGGGATTACTTACCATCGCACTAGTTGATGTACTAGGTTTTTTTTTTTTTTTTTACGTGCGGGAAATCCCCACGGATACCCCCCCCCCCCCGTCGGAGCCGAAGGGGGAGGTTATGTCGGACTCGAACCGACTAAACCGCACGCCGTCTGTGGGTCGATGTGCTAGGCCGGAGGTGAGGTTGTCTTTTGACATATCCCTCGCACCCCGGCTGACCCAGGGCCATTCCTCTTGGTCTGGCCCTCCTCGGGAGGGGGGACCACGCGGTCCCCGACTCGCCCCCGGTATGGGGGGGGGGGGCGCGCCGTCCTACGATGCGCGCCGCCGCCGTGGCCTGCTTCTGCTAGGGTGACGAGCGGCTCCACCCGTCACCCTCAGGCCCGCGCTCATGGGGGGCGGAGGTCGGTTTGCGCCCTCCGACGCCCGAGCCGCCTTCGAACGCGGCCAGCGATGTCCGCGAGTCTTTCTCGCTCGCTGCGCCGCGCCCGCTCTGCTGTCTCCTTCACGAGCATGACCTGCTCGCAGAAGGAGGCGCTGGCCGCCCACGCATCCGCGCAGCGGACCATCGCCGCGAGCAGGGTGGAGAGCGTGAGCACTCTCACCCCCAGGGCCGTCACAAGCTCCCGCCTCGGCGCTTCAAACGCCGGACACTCGGTGAGCGTGTGCAGCCCCGAGTCCACGCTCGCGTCGCAGTGATGGCACTCGGGCGTTGGCTCTATGCCCATCAGATGCAGGTACCGCCCGAAGTTACCGTGTCCGGTAATGACCTGCGTCTGACGGTATGAGAGGCCACCGTGTGGCCTCTCTAGCCAAGTTGATGTACTAGGTACAGGTTCAATATCTCTGTTCAGATATGTTAGTGTTCTACGCAGTTGTTTAATTTTTACCTTGAATTCAAATGTAATATGTTCTTTGTGTTAGCAAAAAGGTTTATACACTATTTAATAACTATTAAAATTTATGTTATATATCTTGTAGAGGAATGTAGGATCTACTTCTAATTTTATTATTGATTTTGGGTGTATACAGACCCTACTTAAGACTTTCGGGGCCCAAGCCAACCTTACCTGCTAGCTGGTAGACCTGCTGAACAACGGACGCCATTCTGGTGCAGGCTATAAGGCAGTCGCTTCCGTAATGGCCTAATAAGCCACTTAATAAAAAATGCAGACCCCGGCTTCAAGGCTGGGCTATTGGAAATAATTAAGCATAACTATTCCTTACTGGCATAGATATGGTTGGAACAGAACCATGTAGTAACCTCCTCCTCTTTTTACCAATTGCTGAAAAGCAGTTTTCATAGAAGTGTTTACTGCATATAGCAGAATATTTATGTGGAGACCAATTTGGTCTATTTAACATGCGAAGCCATTTGTCTCTGACATCAGGTTTTACAGGAAATCTGCATATAAATTATTTGTTACTAAGGGAACAGGATAAATAATAGTACTACGTACAGAAGTTTAACATTAGTACCTAATGGCTTCATGTAAATATCAAACAGTCAATAATCAATGAGACACAGAATCATGCATACAATCGATACTATTATAATATTCTAAATGGCGCAGTACTATTATATTGTTACGAGCGTGGGGGTCGGTTTAAATAGAAAATGCGAGCACAACCGTTGACAACAGATTTTATTCAGCTGCACTTAATTAAATTAAAACATTACACTAAGTTCACAAGAAACAAAATTTTCAACCTTCAGCCATCACAATCACATTCGATACAACGAAATAATGTCGCGATCACATCCCTACAAGGTGAGGTTATAATTATCCTGATTTTCTGTATTAATTATATCTTAAAAAGGACACTTTCATTTATTCTAATTCATTTCAGTGATTTGCATATTGTTTTTTTTATTATACATACACCAAAGCTGCCACATTTATGTATTCTTTTTAAGAAACGATGATTGTAAACAAACATTTAACTTACTGATGAAATGAATAATTTTGGGGATTATTCTTCTTTGATGAATCACAACCTGGTACTGCACATAAACGCATCATAAAATGTTGTTGGTTTTACTGCTATGACTTTGAATTACTTATATAATCATAAAAAATGTTTAAGCGTTCACTCAATAGTCCCCTATTTCCCAATAACAAATACATGTTTGGTCTCGCTGACAGCATCGTTTACTTTCTCTTTCTAACACATAAAAGTACTATTAGATGCCGGAGCTCTCTTTCACTCCTAATGCCAATCTATGGAAAAGAAAAATACTACATCTATGAAAAAAAACGAATCAAATGTGCAGTGGTTTTTTTTTAATGTTAACAATGTTAAAATACGAAATCGGTAGATTCACGAAATGAATTTGGTATATTTTATGTTTGGATCAAAAATCACTGATTTACTTCGACGTTATTATTGAAGATAAAAAACCATGAATTAATTAAACTCGAGCTGACTGAATCCGTACACCGTCTTTGCGGTCTGTGGTCCTAATTACCTACCAGGATTGGGCTGGATGCATCTGGATGAGACACATTGTATGTTGTCCATTGGTTATAGGCTTACATCACGCTACTACAAAAGTGAGCGGAGTAGTGATCATAAATGTCAACAAATCTGGCAGACTTCCATCTTATACCTACTATTTGAATGAGTTTTTAAAGCATTTGATATGCTAAGGGACTGTATCCAAATTACGTAACCGATTTAAGGGGGTAGTGTAGTGTGGTATAAGTAGGTAGTGGTCTTCAAAATACTACGCTCAATTACAGGGGCCGGAAGGGGCGATTTTTATTAGACCTAGATATATAGAATAGATTTGGAGAGAGTAGAATGGTTCTGTCAATTCTGGCAGCAGTGTTGTACAGAAAAAAAGTTGGAATGGAATTCAAATTCCACGTCGGTTGGTTGTTATTGGTGTCTTTTGATTATAACACGTGGTACTGTTCCTTATTTGGTGTTGAGTATTGGAATAAAAGAGGTGTTATCATGCGACCATTTATTACGAATGCCACAACAATACTGGTTACATTTTCGTATTATAGGTATAGAATACATAGATCGGCACAGTACATCCCCCTTTGTTTAAGATTTTTGGGGTAACAAAAAAAAACAAACAATACAAAAATAACATAATAATATAGTGGTTACATAAAGAAAAAAATAAAAAGTGTATATAAAAAAAATGATAACTGAGTAATATATCTGTATATAACTTGATTCGAGTAATTGGTAAATACCTTATATTAGAGGCCGAGTTCATGCGCAAATAACGATCACTTCACAGTTAATTACACTCCTTTGTAACAACACAAGCACTGCCTAAACCACGATCCGCTGTAGAGGGCCACCGCGGGAGCCTAGCTCACCGCAGCGGGGCTCGATGGGTTGCTGCATCTCTCGCCTTATGAAAGAGGTATACTTCCTCTTGCATTTGCGCCAAATAAAATATAGAACTCCCGCCAGAATGCACATAATTATGCATAACAGGTACATTTCGAATTTGTCGCTGTCGCTCGCCGTTGTACTGCGCGCAGTGGCGGCGCTATTGCCCGCACCATTTTGGGCAATAATTATCTCTTCACTCGGTGATTTAGTCTGTGATCCACCCATTATGAACATGTGCTTATTGCACAAAGCGCACGACCGGTTTGATGGTACGTCCGAATCGTGACACCTTAGAATCCTTAGATACACCCGATGCCTCCGACGCTGTTTTGTTTTGCGCGTCAGCACATTCCGTATTCAACGTAAACGCGGGCTTCAATCTATCAATATTAACAACTTTCTGTGTATCCGCTTGCATTAACATAAAATATTTGTCTGTTCTTTTCAAAACCTTGAAAGGGCCTTCGTATGGCTGTGTTAAAGGTTTTGTCACCTTGTCAACCCGAACAAAAACATGACTGCAATGTTGTAAATCGGGATGTATGAATATTTTGCCTTGGTGATTTTCTCGCTTTGGAACTGAAGCAAGGTTCGAAATCTTCTCTCGCAGGTTTTTTAAAAACGTAGTGTTTTCACAATTCTCCTGTTTCAGTGGGTTGAAGAAGTCGCCTGGTAAACGTAATCCTTCGCCGTATACCATCTCAGCTGCGCTTATCTCTGTATCGTCTCTTAAACTCGCTCGCAGTCCCAATAGAACTGATGGTAATTCAGAAACCCATTGATCGGTGTTTCCTCTACACATAAGGGCAGTTTTCAATGAACGATGCCATCTTTCTACGAGTCCATTTGATTGCGGATGATAAGCTGTAGTCCGAAACTTCCTAATTTCCATTCTATTCGCAAGTGAGGTAAACAAGTGTGATAAGAATGTTGCTCCTTGATCCGTTGTTAAGTATAATGGTGTTCCGAATCTGGCAATCCAGCCAGAGTATATTATATCGGCCACTGTTTCAGATGTAATATCCTTTGCCGGATATGCTTCCAGCCAACCCGTTTTTCTGTCCACCATAGTAACAATGTATTTGTAGCCTTGGCAATACCTCAGGGGACCCACGATGTCAGCATGTAAATATTCAAATCTGTTGGTTTGAATAAAATGTCCGTGTGGTGATACAGTGTGCCTATGCACTTTAGACTTTTGGCAACCTATGCATGACTTCGTCCAAATTCCTATGTCCTTATTCATTTCCTTCCAAATATAGCGCTCTTGCATCATCTTTCTTGTAGCCCGTACACCTGGGTGGCTAATCTCGTGTAACGCTTTGAAAGCCGATATGCGAAATTCTTTGGGCAAGTATGGACGCACTCTATCGTATGACACTTCGCAATAAATAGGTTTCTTGCAATTCTTCATAAATATTTGTTGAAAATAGAATGACTTATTCTGCAAAAAAATTTGCAATTCCGGGTCCTTTCCCTGGGACTCTGCTAACTGTTCATAATCAATAGGTAACGGTGACATATCTATAGTTGCTATGCGTGATAAACAATCGGCGGCTACATTCTCGCTGCCGGAGATGTGTCTTATGTCATTACAAAACTAAAAAATGTCGGATGCGCCTTGGTGTATCGCTCTTTCCGACAGTATTTCTCTGCAATGAATATACAATCGGTTTGTGATCTGTATATACTGTAAGCGGTCTCCCTTCAATGAATGGTCTAAAATGCTTAATAGCCATGTAAATCGCAAGTAGCTCGCGATCATATGTTGAATATTTTTGTTGCGCTTCACTTAATTTGTTAGAAAAGAATCCTAAAGGTTTCCATGTGTCACCTTCACGCTGTTGCAATACGGCACTTGCACAAGTGTTCGAACAATCCGTCATGAGAGCGATTGATGCATCCGCCGACGGAAAGGAGAGTGTAACAGCGCTTTTCAGGCTTTGTTTACAATCCTCGAAGGCTTTTATCGAGTCATCATTCCATGCAATAATACTTTTATCTTTCTTTTTGGCATTGTGTAAATAAACATTCAACTTTGCGTGTATCTCGGCTGCTTTAGGAAGGTGTCGCCTGTAGAAATTCACCATGCCCAAAAATCGACGTAATTCTTCCACAGTATTCGGCCTTGGAAATTCCGAAATGACCTTGACTTGTTCGTCTGTTGGACTTAGACCATTAGTTGACACACGATATCCAAGAAAGTTCAACTCTGTTTTACCAAATTCGCATTTTGCCAAATTAATTGTGATGCCATACTCATCTAAACGTTTCAGTACTTCTCGTATATGTTTTTTATGATCTTCTATTGATGACGCTATGATGATATCATCTATATATATGAAAACAAAATCCAAATTCTTTAATACTTCATTGGCTAAAAATCTTTGAAATGTTTGACTTGCATTTTTGTACCCAAACCCTAACCTTGGAAATTCCCATTATCCGAAACTTGTTTTTATTGCTGTCTTTGGAATGTCATCTTCATTTATTGCAATATTATGGTAAGCTCTCTGCAAGTCTATTCGTGAAAATATAGCTTTACCATGTAACAGATATGTTCAATCTTGAATACGTGGTATTGGATATCGGTCTGGTTTCGTAATAGCGTTTAGTCTACGATAATCGCCACACGGTCTTATTTCACCATTTTTCTTCATAACGATGTGTAAAGGACTTGCCCAATTGCTTTTTGATGGTCTGCATATGCCCATTTCTTGCATTCTCTGGAACTCTGCCTTTGCTAAAGCATATTTGTCCGGCGGTAGAGGTCTCGGGCGCGCGTAAACAGCTGGGCCCGTAGTCTCTATGTAATGCACTACAGAATGACGTGGAGTAGTTTTAAAACACATAGGTTTAGTTACATTCGGAAACTCTAATAAAATGTCACTATATGAATTTTTATAGTCAATAGTTCTCACTGTAGGTTGTTCTTGCACTGATACCGATGCGATCGACTGTAAGTTCGTCACAGAATCGATAAGTTTTCGTTTATTTAAATCCACTAATAATTTATGATGGGCTAGGAAGTCGGCACCTAGTATGGGTTTTTTGACCTCAGCCAGCACAAAAGTCCACTGGAACGGCCTACGTAAATTAAAGTCTAAATTCATAGTTTTCACACCATATGTCTTAATTTCTGTGCCGTTCGCTGCATAAAGTCTATAATCATCGCACTTTGTGCTAAAATAACGAGATTCATTCACTGGCAGTACTGAAATATTGGCACCCGTGTCCACTAAAAATGTTAACCTACTTTTACTGTCTGTAACACGGAGGCGGTGAACTGGCGTTACGGTACAAATCTCCGCCTGCGATTGCACCTGAATTAGTTTTCCTGTTTCCCGTCTTTTTTCCATGCACACGGCTCTATACATTTTCTTGCTCTATGTCGGTATCTGAAGTGACAATAACAAAGCCAATCCGGGCTGTTCGGCGTGCGCCGGCTCATATTACTTCCACGCGATCGGGATCTCGACCGAGAGCGATATCGATTAAACTGCCTTCCGTAATTTTCCTGTTCTTCTAAATTACGCACTTTTAGGCTAAGTTTTGTTAACTCTGCTAGGAGAAAAGAATTGTCACTGCTACTGCTGGGCACTGCTTGTACTTCCGAAAGTTGTAAAGGTCTTGTTGTTTCTAATACCTTATCCGCGATAGTGGCCAAATTTTCTAGGTTCTTAACCTCCGTAACTGCTAGGACACCTCGTATTTCCGATGGTAGATGGCCTTGCCACATAATTTTAAGAGTTTCATCCGGAATTTTATCACGTGCTAGATCTCGCATTCTTCGTAGGAGTTGGGAGGGCTTTTGATCCCCTAACTGCATCTCACTTAGTAATTATTGAAACTGTCTCATTTCTGACTCCTCGTAAATTTTTTGTAGTCTCTCTTTTAATGTGTTAAATTTTCTGGTTTCTAGGGGCTTCAATAGGAGGTCGCTGACTTGCTGTACAACATCTTTCCCTAATTTGGTAATTACCATGTTGTACCTCGCCTCGTCGCTGAGTTTTTGCGGGCCAAGGACAGCTTCACATTGTACGAACCAGAGCCTTGGCTGATCCTGCCAAAATTCCGGAATCCTTGACGATACTGAAACTACAGCGATCTCTGCTCCGTTAGCGGTTTTCGGGCTTTCTTCCTCTGTCATCTTGTATTATTTTACAGGTAATCACGAGCACGAAAATAAAATTCTACACTTTGTACGCGTGTATCAGATCGAATGTCGGGGTCACCACTGTTCCTTATTTGGTGTTGAGTATTGGAATAAAAGAGGTGTTATGATGCGACCATTTATTACGAATGCCACAACAATACTGGTTACATTTTCGTATTATAGGTATAGAATACACAGATCGGCACAGTACTACAGTGGTTGACGAGCACAAATCTGCCCATCATATTATTATCAAAACAATCCACGCGTGCCTAGGCTTTAATTCATGCAAATGAAATTTTGCACACTTATCAAATACCAAAGGCAATTTGACAATTTTATATAACGTATGAACAAAGAAAGCAATAGCAAATTATTCCATGACTTTTTATAAGCATATAGCCATACTTCTTCTTTTCTATAATTATTACAAAATTATCATTTATCACTCTGCCTTGTACTCTGATCATCGCAGTTCATCGTCTGAAGACATTTTGCTGAAAGAACTTTTCACCTCATATTTGCTTCATTTCGGTAGGACGCGCGCTATTTTAGTCGAAATACTGTAAAATCGGTACGACAGTACGTTTGATACCACAGACTAAAGTATTGGACTTATAAGTTAATTTAAAAAAAATAACATGTAAACAAAGTTATTCATTGTTTTCCTATGTTGTTAAAATCATGATGACTTGCGTCGAATATTAGTGGTATGTAGCGTCAATAATTTCTAATAGGTATCTCTTTTGTTGTTGTAGATATCATCATGTCTCTGTCGGATATCAGCAGCGTCAGTATTTCTAGCAGCGATGAGGAAGAATCAAGTCGGCGCACTTTTAAACGAAGAATGAATCCATTCGAGTTTTACAAAAAATCGATACCGCATAACGAAGGCAGTACTAATGCTGCTGGTTAACATGTTAGAGCCAAAACTAAAACCTTATACTTCGAGGAACAAATCCGTCAGTGCATTGGAACAAGTTTTGCTCACTATAAGTTTCTTTGCAACAGGAGCATTCCAAATTACTATTGCTGATCATATAAGGATACATAAGTCTACAGCATGTAGAATTATAAAAAAAGTATCTGTAGTCATTGCAGAACTTCGGCCTCAATTTATAACTATGCCCAGAACTGAACAAGAGCGCAACACAATTTTATAATATTAGCTCATTTCCAAATGTTATTGGAGCTATAGACTGTACTCATATAAAAATACAGTCGGTGGTCCCCGAGCTGAGCTATACAGAAACAGGAAAGGATATTTTTCCCTGAACATACAGGTCATATGTGATGCAAATCTCAAAATACTTGATGTGATCTGTCAAGTGGCCTGGATCTGTTCATGACACTACAATTATTAATGATTCCCACATTCGGGCTGATTTTGAAAGTGGAGTGTATGGCAGTGACAATCTGCTAAGGGATAGCAGTTATCCATGCAGGTCATATTTATTGACACCTTTCCTACGCCCTCCAACACCCAGTGAAGAAGCATATAATGGAGCACTTATCAGGACCAGGAAGACTGTGGAGAGATGTTTTGGTGTTCTGAAGAGACGGTTCCCTATTTTGTCCATGGGCCTTCGTGTTAAGTTGCCTACTAGTATGAACATTATTGTTGCTTGTTGTGTTTTGCATAATTTGGCACCTAATCATAATGACCACATAGAAGAAGTAACTAGTTCATCATTGGATCCGGATGCTCCATATGATACTGGTGCTAGTTCAGTGAATAATGAAAACACTTCTGTGCGGTCATCTCTATTACTGACACATTTTAATTCTAGTTAATAGTAAGTATTGTAGGGTAAATGCACAGGACCAACCATTATAATCAACATGTTTATTTCTTAAAATGAAACATATATTTGGAAATTAACATAACATTTGAAAATAGATAACATATTTTATTTTTGTACCATATTTTCATATTCTTTTTGTTTAATTTTAATTTGGTGTTTTAATCTTTAATCTATATTCTAATAACTTGTTGTTTTTCTCTAAATTTACGCACTCCATCTTTGTTTCATAATAGTTCCACTTTATAAAGGTATTATTTTTGGGAACTCTTCTCTTTTTTGGCGTTCCTTTGTATTTTTCATTATGCACATTTGACTGAAACAAAATATAAAATGTTACTTATCAAGATGTATAATGAACTGTAAACAAACAGTATTATGTTTTTTTTTTCAAAATCCTACCTCTAACGTTATCACTTCTGATGGTCCTGCTTCACTGTCACAAAGATCATTCTTTTTATTATCTAAATATTGCTTTACCTGTAAAAAAAAATAATTAAAGACCTAAATGTATTGAGTATAATTTTTATTTTACCTAATCAGGAAAAGTAGGCTTTCATCTATCCTGATCTGATATCAAGCAACAGAGTCAGAATATTTTGAAGTGATTCCCAGATCACCTGCCAAGTGTAAAGCACTGTTAAAAGAAGTTGAGAAAAAACTTACATTTTTATTGGCTACATTTCTGTCTAGTAGTGCGCTTTAAATTCAAATATGCTGTGTTTAGCTGTTTTTTGTTTCGAGGTACTTCTGCATTACTGTTGAATTCTTGGGTTACGGTTTCCCAAGCTTCATTTTTCCTAACAGTAGATACTGCATTTGTAAATAGTTTTCGATTATATTTTTTAATCTGGAATGAAATATTATACATCAGTCTTAGCTACAGCGCAGGATGTGCAATGTAAACAATGATATTAAACAATAAAGATTTATAAAACGCAGTTTGAATAAAGTATATGTACTTACTACTGAACCAGTTCTAAAAGCTTATACTTTTCCCGTTCGGTGAAATTCTTTCGTCGTGCGGCTATTTTAAACATGAACATAAATGAACAAAGTGTTAACAAAACTTTAAATAAATTTGAAATAGTCACTTGAGATTTTAAATTCTCCCTTTCCCTATATTTTGTCAACCGTGACACCAGTGTTGCCAGATCACTGTTTCAAATTCACCCCAAAATGGATACGAAATCCCCCCAAAACTAAGGATTTTTTTCAAAATCCCCCCAAAGTTAGCAATATTTAATTAGTACCTAAAAAAAAAAGTGTAGCATTAACAGCATCAGAAGGGAAAAAAAAAGATTTCCGGCTAAAACATCAAGGACATAATTCCTCACAGGTTTTCGTGAAAATAAAAGGGGGCCTCGAGAATAGAGAGCTTTACTCTTCGCCTAGATTCCCGCAGGAACCTATTATCGGATGATAAATTCCAATGTTTACGCGATTATAACTCATTGAGACATAACCAATTTTAACGGATTCAAGCGCGATTTATTTGTTATTACTTACTTTTAGACCGACATTTCGGCTACTTTTCAGTAGGTACTCATGTTCGTGGTTTGACTAAGGATGGCAGTTGTCATATAGTTGAAAGTGTAAGTTATCTCAAAGTACCCGAATACCTATAATACCTTTTAAACATCACAGATATCTTCAAACGCTTACGGACCGAATTTCGACAGTACAATACTTCGACATATAGCGAACTTCAAAAACACATAGATCGACAAGTCATTGCTTAGACAGACAAGACACATCTTCGAATGAAGTACCCAGTTACAATTTAACGAAAGATTACAAAAAAAAATATGTCGAAGTAGTTCGACAGATTTTTTTGTAATCTTTCCTTAAATTGTAACTGTATTGTTTTCTTTGGTTTTTATGCCTCAAATTGCTTCATTATGGTTAACACCACGACTCAGAGCACCCCGACTCGTTTTTTTTGTTGTTTTTTTAAACCACCCAGTAATAGGAGAATGATAAAAAAATCTGTCGAAGTAGTGGTCATTCGAAGATGTGTGTTGTCTAATAATTGTCTGTCGAAGCAATGACTTGTCGATCTATATGTTTTCGAAGTTCGCTACATGTCGAGGTTTTGTACTGTAGAAATTCAGTCCGTAACTCATCTTCAAATCACGAGTTTGCAAGTTAAAATCCCCCAATTCCCTCCAAATGTATTATTTTCCCCCCGACAATCCCCCCAAAAAAATTGTCCCCCCAAAAAATCCCCCGTAACTCAAAAAACCCCCCAAATTTGGGGGGATTCCCCCCAATCTGGCATCACTGCGTGACACTTGACACAATTCCACGATAACAGTCCGTAACATTTTTTCTACCGTTTTGGAACCGGGCGTATTGGCATTTTTGAGTTATAAGAATGAACTAATGAACAACAATGAGAAGTGTGGCCACAATTAAAAAAAAACCGCATGTCAAAGCAAAATAATCATAGATTAGTTAATTTTGGCCTGATCAACGTTTCAGAAACCCAAATTGATTTGACATCCTTGTTAAGTTAACAGCTATGTTAGTTGATTATTGATTTGACAAACGTTTCAGAAACCGGCTGTAAGTAAATAAATCTGTGGTGGTGGTATGACCGGAAAAGGGCTGCCAGTACAAAAATAGTTCAATTTAGTAGTTTTCTGCTTGTCAGTTCATCTGGTTCGTATAGAAGCGATAGGTGGCGGTAGTCTAAGTTTTGGTGCGGAGATGAAAATGCTGCGGTGGATGTGCGGAGTCACGCGTAAAGATCATGTCCGTGACATAGCAGATAAAATGCAAGGGATAAAGCAGATAAAGTCGCCTTTCGTTGGAGTGGCCACGTCTTACAGCAACATCCAGGCGTCGTGGGTAACAAATGCCTGGCAATGGCACCCCCGCCAGGTTTGACGTCGTGAAAGGTGACATGCGTGCACTGTAGATGTCGATGGTCGGTGATGATGATAATGATTAGTAGTTTTCTGCTTGTCAGTTCGTATGGTTCGTATACAAGCGATAGGTGGCGATAGTCTAAGTTCTGGTATTATCCATATCCATACTAATATTATAAATGCGAAAGTAACTCTGTCTGTCTGTCTGTCTGTCTGTATGTTACGGTTTCACGCCTAAACCACTGAACCGATTTTGATGAAATTTGGTATAGGGGTAGATTAGACCTGGAGAAAGGACACGATGAGGACAAGAAGGCTGTTTGGTCGCGATAACCGACATTCATTCATTCATTCATTGGCATTTTGTATAAAATAATGATTTTTCTAAATATTTTTAGCAATTCACATATTTTAGTTTAATAAGTCGATCATAGATGGCACCACTTTAACCATTAAAAGAAAGTTCGGACATAGAATGTAATGATGTATGTGGGAAATTATTGAAATAAATTAATGTTGACTTCACTGTTATAAAAGAAAACATGATTTGGGCGCAGAACAACGATTTTGATCAATATATCTGATTTCCCCGCCCTCCCCAAGCCAACAATCCTCAATATATCTGGATAATATTGACAGGATCCTGATGATCGCGATATACGGAATGCATCAACTATCAACTGGGCGGGAATGGTCATATCTATCTCTACAACCATACGTGCCTACACCACAGATAATATAATATATAATTCATATTACCGACAAACAGGATTAAAAAAATATTGATTGATTTTGAAAGAAAAACACAGTCTGTATTATGGCACTATTGAATAGTATCAGTAATAAAGAATGCATTCTGAATAGAATAACATACGGCAAACTCGAGGAACTGTTAACGGTCTGCTTTCCAATATTTGCCCTTCACAATGTGACGCATCTTGACATTTCCGTGAGTAACTGCCGTCTGCCTCCATACTTAGTAGGTAGTATAACAGGGGATTGGTTCACTCTATTGAATACCTACCTCTTTTTTCTTGAAGTCATCATCATTGCAAGAAGATTTTTTTTCTAGCGACTAGGTACAATATGGGGCTCTTCAGAAAGTTTGGTGTTGTATACGGCCACAGGCCACGGTAACCACTTGCCATCAGATAGGCTATGTATTTATCTGCCACCTAAGTGGAATGAAAGGAACTCCACGAACGTCAGCTTTACGTCATTTGTCGTAAACGACGCCACTGTCAATCCAACTTTTCTTGCACTTGAAGATTCCTTGCAGGTCCGCATTACTGTTCTTTTTATTGGGTCATTCTGACTTTTATAGGAGCGCCTGTCGTCTCTTCTTCTGAACCAGTGAGGAAAACCTGCGCCAGAGCCTCGAACGCAGGCATGGTCTGACAGGGGATGTCACAGGGGAAATGACCCCTCCAAATCGTGCTCATCAAATTGAAATGTCTTATAAAAAGTAAAACTATAGTAAAAAAGAATAACACCCCCCCTCTCCTTCCAAAGTTTAGACTGCATCCGCACCTGCTCGAACATCAATTACCAGGTACCTACTCACAGGTTCTCCATCGGTGATATTCAACACTGGACACGGAAGACTTTTAAAATAGGAGCGATAGGAATAAAAAAAAGTTATGCTGTCTATTTCAACATTTTTTGCAGATTTTCAAACGTTTCCAAAATCCGTGTATGTCTCCGAATATCTCGGAGACATATACAGATCGGTTTTGAATGGTTAACTATAATAGAAGTATAGTATAGAATATAGAAGTATAGAAGTATATATATATATTACTACTCTGGTCCATTTAAAAATCTCATCAGTCATTTATAACAAATAAATAAATATTCTAGGACATTCTACACAGGTGCAAACTAGACCCAACGTAAGCATGGCTTAACTAGCTTGTATTATGAATTATGAGCTCTCGAATGCCGATAAACATACTTAATTTTTTTTGTTAGTACAAAAATATTATTGACACAGTCCAATGCAAATATTCATAATAACGGGTATACAAATATTTACACTGAGTGGGAATCGAAACCGCGCTCGCATCGTAGCGTAACGTTTTTACCGCTACCCCACAGAGGCTTACAAGTAATGTAATATGTGTGAAGGTGTTAGCTAGATATTATAACGTAAGCAAATATTTCGATCACTTCTCACCTGATTGTAAAATAAATGGGATGATTTTTTCGAATGCGATAGGTTGATTTCTCCTCTCCCGAGGAGGGCCAGACCGAGAGGAATGGCCCTGGGTCAGCCGGGGTGCGAGGGATATGTCGCGAGACAACCTCACCTTCGGCCTAGCACATCGGCCCACAGACGGCGTGCGGTTTAGTCGGTTCGAGTTCGACATAGCCTCCCCCTCCGGGTATCCGTGGGGATTTAGCGCACGTAAAAAAAAAGTTTGATTTCTCCTCACATGACGCGACTTGCAATAAAATAAAATAAATGAAATAAATATTCCACAACATTTCACGCAACGCTATCTAGGTCCATGGTAAGCATAGCTTAACTAGCTTGTGTTATGAAATCTAGAATGCGGATAAACATACTTAGATATTTTTTTGTAAATAGATACATATTATATAACTGTTACCCGCGGCTCCGCCCGCGTGGATCTCTGTTATCGCTTAGTGTTGAGTCGATGCTCCTCGACTCGATTTTACTCGCCGCTGTTCTTGACTTTCTATTCGCCTCCTGTTGCCTCTATACTTGACAACACATGATGACAAACTTTCATATGAATTTTCATCCCATAGCACTATTCCCCCCTTCTTCTCCCTTTTTCACGATAAAAGGTAGCCTATGTCCGTTCCCAAGCTCTAATCCATCTCTGTACCAAATTCCATCAGGATATTTCCAAAAATGCCAAACTTTCATACACACTTTGATGTCCTATTTCCACCCCTTAAACCCCCCTTTCTCGCGAAAAATGGTAGCCTATGTCCGTTCTCAAGCTCTAATCCACCTCTGTACCAAATTTCATCAGGATTGGTTCAGTGGTTTAGGCTCTTTCCTGAGATTTTGCCTTTAGCTTTCTATTAGGCGAGGGGAAGTCAAATTGACGTGTCCTATATTAAAATAGACAAGTAAACGGCCCACCAGATGAAAAGTGGTTACGGTAGCTCATAGATCAACACCAGGAGAGTCACATTCGTGCTGCCGGCCCTGTAAGAAACTTCTAATGCCCTTCATGAATAACCCAAACAGGTTGCCCGTAATTTGGGTACTCGCAAGTGCTCTTGTGTGTTATACGATACAGTGTCTATAGTGCGAGATTTTTCTCACATTCATTGGTAACGAGGACGAGTACGGTCTTCTTCGTCCTAGCGTTAATCCCAGTTGCATCCGAAGCTTCAACTTGGAGTCTGGGGTCCGCTTTTACCAGTTCAACTACGGCTTTAGCTAAACTTTGACGTTTTCCGTGAAGCGACTGCTACCTGACCTCCACAAACCAAAATCGAAGAATTGCAGTTAGACCAGTTGTTGGACTTTTGAGGGCTCCAACTACCCGTAACGACTGCCATAGATGTTAGCTCTCCGAGGCACGACCAGATCAATGCAAATATCAATATTCATGCATACAAATATTTGCACTGAGCGGGGATCGAACCCGCGCTTCCTGCGCAGCGGCCGCTTTCACTACCGCTACGCCACGGAGGCTGTCAACGAGTAAACGGTGATACGTATATTTTGTATACTATTGCATTAGCCCCACCTGGTCTGGCAGCAAACCCTATCGGTCATCACTGGTGATTATGTCGGACTCGAACCGACTAAAGCCGCATGCCGTATTGGGTCTCAATTACCTCGCACCCCAGCTGAACTTGGGTGTTTCCGACCCCTATTTTCGGTACGACGTCCCCATGGAATCCTGGAACGGGGGTTGCACTGGTACTGGGCAGTCGTTATGGGGATGATGAGATACTGTAATTAAAACATTTCTGAATACCTGATAAGTTCGGATCCGAAATTAATACTTTTTATTACAAGTATATTAGCAACTGAAATTATTAATATTTCTAAATTAGCTAAATTGATTGTGCTAGGAGTGGGTTTAGTGTAGTGACTAGGATTCGAACCCGGGACCTCTCGATCATAAGGCCGACTTCTTAACCACTAAACTACCTATGCTCTTTTAATCTGATCAATTTAAACCAAATTATATGTATTTCATTTATGATGGTGTTTTGAATATTCCTACCAACTTTCTGCTGGGTGCTAATTATTGTAGCCTCTGATTTGTAAATTGAGTGGACTATATGACCAGCAGTGGTCTTCGATAGACTAATTGATTAATTGATATAGAGAAGAACGACATAGCTTAGTGTTATATTTTAGAGATAATTCACTTGAATTGACTATTTATAACAGGTGATAGATTCATGTTTTAGGTGATAGACTCGTGCTGTAAGTGATAGAGTCATGCTATAAGTATAACATGATATGGCAAGCGCGCGAACTCGCTGAACTCACTCGAGAGAGCTTATCATTTGAATGAGATTCGAATTGGAAATTGTATACTGCATTAGTGATTTTAATTCTGCAAATTAATATCTACGCTCTTAGGTCATAAGTCGGACATTTTTACACTCAGAGCCAGTAAATATTTATTATGAGATCATTATTCTCCCGATAAATATGCTACATTGTTATAATTGACATAATAAAAATTATCATACCGTCTATTGATTGACACGTAGGTAAAATAATAATGAAGTATTGGAAATGTAATGTTATCCTGCTTTTACTATTAACTAGCTGTTGCCCGCGGCTTCGCCCGCGTTGTATTTTGATCTCGTTCCCGCAACCAATGGGAATTCTCGGAATAAAAAGTAGACTATGTGTTACTCCAGATTATAATCTATGAAGGTAAAAGCACCAATGGTAGACACTTTAAGGACAAATCAAACTTCACTCTATAAAATCCATACTTAATGTTATAAATGCGAAAGTGTATGTGTGTGTCTGTTTGTCCGTCTTTAACGCTAAAACCACTGAATCGATTTTGATGAAATTTGGTATAGGAGTAGATTAGACCTTGTGAAAGGACGTAGGCAATGTTTGATCGCGATAACCTACATTCAAGTGGGCGGAGCCGCGGGCAAAAGCTAGGTACATATATTTTTAAAATAATAGTCGTTACGTCCTTTTTTAACTGTTAAAGCAAAATTTAGACAATAATTTTAGCACATATTTTTACTTTCAATACAAATATTATAAACATTATCGTAAACACCGATGGACCTATTAAAAATCACTACCCTTAACAAAAATCTTAAGAAACAACTGGCGCCAGTTCAATATTTACTTACGACAGTGCTGCGAATTTTTGAACACCTCTTTCTTATAGATGCCATGAGACGTCTTTCAACTTAATAGTCTTGTAAACCAAATAGTTACTTTTCTTACAGGTTTTTTAAGTGTCCACTATTAGGTCAGTGTCCACCATTAGTGCTTTTACCTTACTGTACCTGAACTTCAGTCAGATCCGTTCAGCGGTTAGAGCGTCATTCAACAACAAAATTACAAACATTCAAACATCTTCACAAACTATCACTCGTAGGATAGAATATAAAAATTTGCGAAGATTATTCTAAGAAATTTTGTAAATTTTGTACCGTGCTTCGGAGGGCATGGTAAAAGTTGGTACCGGCTATCAAGTTGGATCAAGACGGTGGTTCTTACGGGCAATTTGAACAACACTGTCTGTTGTTGGCTACACAACTCAGGTGAGGCGGTCAGACGAAAGTCCTTGTAGGCGAAAAACCTCGCCACATCATATTTGAACGGACTCCGGAGTCTGAGGTGAAGGTATAGGATACGACCTGGAATTACGTAAGGATGGTGAAGGGATAGTCTCCTCAGCCTCTGTGGTCGGTGTTGAACACGACTGCTACGCAGGAGCCGCGGGTTCATTTCCCGCTCAGTGCATATACCGGATGTAACGGGAACGCTCTAAAAACCGATGAAAGCCCTGGTAGTACTCAGGGTACACTCCATATTGGCATACAAAAGAAAAACATTTTGGTGAAAAAAAAAGTTTTTTAAATATTTCTTCGTTTAATTAGCATTAGGGTCGTTCGAAATGGCGCACATTGGGAGAGGCCTGCTTCCCAGCAGTGGGCTAATTGATTGATTGATAGCATTATTACTCGAATCGTATTTTTTTTTTTCAATCCATCCTGGCCAACGACTTGCCCCGTGTCTAGGGGGGCAGGTGTTGCGAGGGATATGCAGTATGCACTATCTACCTCACCTTCGGATTTGCACTCCGAGTCCGAGATAACCTCCCCCTCCGGATCCGGCGGGGGAGGTATTCGTGGGGACTTCCCGCAAGATAAAAGAGGGGGGGGGGCTGATGTTTCGACGGTTGCTGGTTAATGGATGAAGCTTAGGCGCTGGTTTTATTTCTTCCTGTGGATTCCTTTTGACTTTTACGGGAGCGACTAGTTGTACATACAATCTGACCTCTCAGTCTTGCGAGGGAAATCTTTCATTAGTTGGTGCTCATAATTTTATTCGATTTTGAATGGAAAATTTACGATTGCTGAATGTTCAAGATGGGACTGGATCCCGTGGCAGACCCGTTTCGATCTACCTCGATCTAAATAGATTTGAATAGTAAGTAGTAGTAGTATTGTTGTTAGCATGACAATTCAAAAAGTGTTGATTAAAAAAAATGATTTCAATCAATCAATTAGCCCACTGCAGTCCACTGCTGGAAATAGGCCTCTCCCTATGTGCGCCATTTCGTACGATCCTCCGCCTTCCGCATCCAATCCGTTCCAGCCACCTGTTTCAGGTCGTCGGTCTATGTGGCTAAATTAGATTTGTATATATATTTTTACTTTTTAAAAACGTTTATTAACTGAATCAGGTCGTTGGATTGTAACACACAAGTCAAACTTTTTGTATTATTTAGGTGTATTACTTCACTTAACTGGCAATTCTGCTTGTTTGCTACTTAAGTGCTACAAAAATATGTATTTAGATGCGATGCTGTCTCCATTAAGTGCATTCTAAGATAAAAGGCCATTTCATTAATCTTAGCTATGAAGAGTTAATTAGAATGTATTATCCAGGAAAAAACTTATTACAAGTTTGTCATTGATGATGCATCGCTTCCCCGAACTATACGTGTCGTCATGTACCATTATGTTCCATGGCCAAGATACGAGCTCCAGCTTTTTATGAACGTACAATCGTATACCAGTTTTCGTTGCTGACGGTACCGCTAGCACATTAGGTCGAGCTTTTTTGAAGACGCAAAGTGTATCGGGCCGCGGAGTTCAGATAGCAGTTGCGTACGACGCCTCAGTATAGCGCGAGGTGCCGACCGGGCCGGTCATGTTATGCCGCTCTTCGAATCGGCCGAGCGCGCACACGAACACGATAAATCGCACCCGGTAATTCATCAACATGTGATCGGCAAACAGAAAATATCATAGATTAATAACCTCAAAGTATTATCGGCGAAACTTTCCGCGGGTTTTTAAATTCACTGATGATTTTTCCGGTTAACGTTTTTCCGAACAACTTTGCCCGCTCGAAAATCTTAGTTTTGCGATTTGGCAGCCGGTTCGACGTTTTACAATTGCATAACAATGCAACGAAGGCCGGACCGCGTGGAAAAGTTGGTTTTATAATTTTGCACAGATGGAAATTCAGTACTTGGTGCCTAGGTGGTCTGTTTTACTTGGTGTGTTTACGTGACTACTGATTGGGGACGATTTCAAACTAACTACATGCTTGAGCACTGCGTTCGCCTGTTACGAAACGCTCGGGGCGAACAGTTTCTTACAGAAAAAAAAACTTTTTTCCTTCATCTGACGACAGTTATCTGCTAATTGCTTGACAAAATCTCTTTTGGCACAGAGGCGCGCTGTAACTTTGCCCTCCTCTCGCACGCGGGCCGTACCAATTCTTTAAGTAAACATTTGCAGACTTTAACATTTTTATCGCGGCTTTTATCGATTCTTATAATTTCTTATTGACGCGCTGTTTATTTTTATATTGTTTATTATTTCTGCCGCATGACTTACCCGCTACGTTATTACTCTATGATACTTTTTACAAAATTTCTAGTGTGTTTGAGTGGACCATGTGCTAAATAACGTGCGTGATTTTCAGTTCGCAGAGAAACGTCGGTGAGAAATATTACTAGTATCAATTACCTTCCCTGTGTGATGTCTATTTGTACCAATAATACCAGTGTTGAGTTATTCGAGTTAGAATTACAATAACCACAAGTGAACACGATCTGCTCGGAAACAGTACGAAAGTGACACGCCGTTGGGAAACTAACGCGGTTTTGAAAAACAGCGCTTTGTGAACGAACGTATGTCGAAAGTGTGACTTCGGTTTCAGAGAAAAGAAAATTAAAAAAAAAAAGTGTTACAGTTTATTGGTTTCAAAATTCGAATGTGCAAACGTCTGTTGGTCGTGACTAAAGTTTGAACAGGTGAGTTCTATCTCATAACCAATTTCATAATTAAATGTACATACGTGCGTGCGTAGAATTTAAATTTTATGAGAACTGATCTAAGTTTTCGGCGCTCACACATAATTTGGCATTAAAATTTTAGTACAGAAATATAATTTTGAATCTGGAATGCTTGATTTATAGACATCTCTGTAGGCCTGTGAACAGACTGACGCAAGTCATAAAATTGTTATTTAGAGAAAGAGTTGTTGAGCTTGAGAATAAGCGAAAGTGAGCTGTGAGTGCTCTGTCGTCAGATTTAGTAAAACACATATTTAAATGTTTATTTATATATTCGACTCATAACTGTTCTAAGTGTAATCATATAGTACTGAGTGTAAATTATATTTAAAAAACAGTTTATTACGAGTATAAAATGATTCTAATGACGATTGATGATCTCAGTTACTGTTTATCTGAGAAGTGTATTATTTTACATGATATTGTATAACATCTTGCTTAGCACTATGTAGACCCAAAGTAAGAATAGCTTAACTGCTTAGCATTAATTCTGAAATGTTGAAAGAATACTTAATTGTATTAGTTGTCAATACATAAAACACCTAAACCTACAATTTACATATTCCTTCAAAACAAATAATTTCACTGAACGGGAATTGAACCCACGACCTCTGAATTGACAGTAAACAGTCGTAGAGCGTACGAGTGTTAACTATTGACAGCTCTATCATGGCTCTACATTATAGGTATTATTTATATTTCTTATCATTTAAAATTGTAATTTATTACCTTAATAATTAATAAAAACTAAGCGTAATGCTTAAAAAATCTCAGCGTGGTAGGCACCTTCTAGATTCCTAGAAAACTGGTTTTTAAGTGAGTAGCATTGCCCGGTAATTATTTTATTTATAATAATTTACATATTTATTTTCCTTATTTATTGTTCAAAGTAGTATAATTATTATTCTGCACACCCTTTTCTTACAAAGTTGATTGAAATAAAACTACTTTTAACAGACTCAATCGTGATTTATTTTGTGTTATTTTATTGCTTACACTGATCCCGAGCGACGTTTCGTTTAATTCAGTGCAAATATAAAATCCGTTAAAAAACATAAATTTCACAATGTAACTTTCGCGTTACCTTAAACAATATTAGTCATTAACTTTAAAAATAAAAACTTTTTAAATAATTCATTAAGGACCACTTTTGTAATCCTGTTATTTAAACTTTTTTTTATTAGAAAGTAGTTAAAGAGACCAGTATATTAAAAGGAACTGAACATTTAAAAACATTTTTACATTTTATTTAAAACTAGCGATCCGCCCCGGTTTCGCACGGGTGGTAAAAACGTTCCCGTGGAATTTCAATATAGCCTATATTACTCAGGGTGAATGGCTTTCCGATGGTATCCAATATTTGAAACAAAGTGCACATGGGCAAGGTTTCATATAAAGTTGGTTTGCTACAAAGGTTAAACCTACATAGTGTTATCTGTTCATGTATGGGTTAAAACAGTTAGGAAGAAAGTAAAAGTGAAAATAGATAGGTGCATACAATATTACTCTACACGATTTTGAATGGTGTTCTTCATATCCTTATGGGTGTAGGTAACGAGTCTAGATTCCTCTATCGGTAAAATCTCTAGACTCTTTAACGCTACTAAATTTTTTAACAAAAATATCAATATAACATTGCCCATACGAACTTTTAAGCTGTCGTGTTAATAACACAAAAATGGTGCATCGTGGCAGTCTGGTTAAGATTACCTTCAATTGCGGAGGTTGAAGTTCAAATCCTGACCTAGAAGAATTGCGTTACTGTGTAATATTGCCCAAACTCGGAATCGAATCGACACCAAATCGAATTTTCGTATCTAAATATTAATAACTCAAAGGTGACTGACTGACTGACATAGTGATCTATCAACGCACAGCCCAAACCACTGCACGGATCGGGTTGAAATTTGACATGCAGGTAGATGTTATGACGTAGGCATCCGCTAAGAAAGGATTTTGATTAATTCTACCTCCAAGGGGATAAAATAGGGGATGAAAGTTTGTATGAAACTTTGTCAATTTTAAACCGATCGGGCTGAGACTTTGCATGTATAAAGCTACTATGTTGACTCAACACTAAGCGATAACTGACATCCACACGGGCGGAGCCGCGGGCAACAGCTAGTCTTTCAATTTATCTTTTGTACAACCAGCGCAAAAATTGCTTTTGTGAATACTTAATATTATAATTGAATGCAATGCGATCCGGTGTAATGGCACTTTAATTAGAAAAAATAAAATGAAAACTTTACACATTTTCATGATATTGTTTCTCGTGTGTTTAACTCAATAATTTAAAAGTAGATATTCTTACTTCTATCTTGTACGACGTAACGGAAGGAACCCTTCTCGTGGGTGAGGCCGATTCACACATGTATCAATTATTTATTTAAATATATATACTTAGAGATAACGCCAAATTAATCTCGATAACAGACTCTGAGAAAAGTCTATCGACCATTATCAAACGGAAAATAACATCTAACATCTCTTACTTAGTAAAAATAAACAAAAACAAATTTTAATCTGAATCGCAACCACTTAACAGATTTGCATAATCCTTTTGGTTTTAAATACTCTTTCATTGGTCGCATGTTAATATTTATACTAAATGAGTTTATGCAAAATACTACAAGCCGTTACTGGGTAATGTTGCAGGTCAAGATGGTTAGATGGTTATTATGTGTGAATAACATGGCACCGATAAAATCGGCAAAATATTTCTGTAGGACTATGTTTCTGTTTGATTTTTATTTAAGTGCAACATATCACCTTGTCACGCTACTGCGGCAAAGTCACAAACCGCTTTGGCTATGTGCTTGACTTATATGTGTCTATATAATGTTCGGTCTCTCTCGAATATTCCTTCGGGTGAAACCGTTTTGAAGAATAATGGTAATATGTATTAGATTCATTGTCATTACATGAGTGTCTCTGGACGCTGCTACTGAATATTATACATAGATTTTTTTTATATATAGGACACATTAATTTAAATTCACCTCACCTGATGGTACGCTGAAGGCAAATAAGTCTCAGGAAAGAGGGCCACTATTTTAAACACGTGTTATGTTAACAATGGTGGCACTCAGCTTGATGTCCTCATCAGATGCTTTTTCACGCCCCACTTAAAGGACCCGGGACTGTAGGAGGAAGGAAACGCGAGAGCTGGAAAGAATTTCAGGTCTTCCAGTAATAGAACATGGTATATTATAATACTACATACATACCTACTGCAACCTTTCGCTTATAGAAATTTCACAATTGTTTTACATGCTCGACATAATTGTTTCCTTAAAAAATGTCATCGATCATATTAACGTACACACGCCTAGGTCGATCTTCACCGGGTATCGCATTCACCCTCACCTCATTAATCTGTATCGTCCATCCTCTCTAATCTTTATTTTATTCGTATACCGCACCATTTGATTTGCAAGCAGCGACATTTTAGCGGCAGAAAAACTTGTAGAATGTGCTCGCGCTTACAAAACTGAGATAAGCGTAGAAAAGTAAAAAGAATGACTGTTATAAATGTAACTAACTGAACAATCTATACCATCCCCTTCTCTATATTTTGTCATTTCATCTTTTATCAAAACATTCCCTTATTATTTATTTTTTAATTTAATTATTTATGTACACACAAGAACAAACATTTAGATACATAGGTAGGTTGAAATAGAAGTACAGAGGCTCTATTTTTAGATTATGTGTACTATCATCTCATAAACGATGCACAATAGTCACGGCTGTTGCCCCAAAAAGCACAACAGTTAAGCAAAGTAAGTATAGTGCCCATGCGTTTAGGGGTAAGTTATCAGACTGAATAGTTCAATCGGCCACTTTTTCTTGAACGCCGTCTCTGAGGCTGTCTGTAATATACAGGGTGGAAGATTTTGACCTTACCTGGTGGGGAAGTACTGTAAATACTGGAAATAGCGAATTTTTTTTTATAAATAGGGTTATTTAGGACATGTCAATTTGACTTTACCTCGCCTGATGGTAAGCTGAAGGTAAAGTCTCAAGAAAGAGGGCCACCATTATATACACGTGCCATGTTAACAATGGTGGCACTCAGCTTGACGGCCTCATCAGATGCTTTTTTTTCACGCCCCGCTTAAAGGACCCGGGACTGTAGGAAGAGGGAAACACGTGAGCTGGCAAGGAATTCCAGGTCTTAATGGTGCGACAAAGGAAAGAGTCACCGAACCGCTTGGTTCTTGAAAGAATATTCTGCACCGTATAGGGGTGACATCTAAGTCCTGCACGTATCGTCCTGTATAGGAAGGAGGAGGATGGGACTAATTGGAATAGCTCTTCAGAACATTCACCATGGTAGAGACGGTAAAAAACTGCCAAGGAAGCAACATCTCTACGCATCTGCAGAGACTCGAGGGTACTCGTGACCTCAGGATTTCCGATAATGCGGACCGCACGTCGCTGCAACCTGTCGAGAGCATCTAATAAGTACTTTGCGGATCCATCCCAAAGATGTGAGCAGTACTCCACGCAGGAACGAATTTGTGTCTTGTAAAGAAGACACCGTTGCTCTCCCTCGAAGGAAAGATTCCTTCATTTTTTTAAAGAAACCTGACAGTGTCTATCATAAGGATAAAATCTCTCTAACAAACATGGTAAATTAAATGAAAGGAAATCCTTGAAATTTAGTATTTAGAGTACTTCCCCTCCAAGTAAGGTCAAAATCTTCCACCCTGTATACTGTCAGATGTAGAATAGTTCTATTTCTTGGCTGTGAATTTCACAGTAAGGGCAAGATGGCATAAGGCACAATCAAACAAAAATTGTACGTATACATATCGATGTGAAGCATTTGCCGTGTACGCCCCCAGGAAGAGATGAGTTGGCTTTGGTATTCACCTTATGCAAACTTTGCCTCATAAGCGTTATATTCGTCCAAGACAAAACAGTGTCTGCGAACCGTCGCCTGTAAAACAATGACCTCGGTATGAAAATTTTCTTCACAACTAAAAATAAATTGGCCATGATGGTTTGTCACTGAGCGTAGACCCGTGCGGAATTTTTTGTTTCACTATCTAGATGTACGCCTACCGGTATCTGGCACTGATTTGATTACGATAAACTGAAGAAAGTATACAATGTACGATAGTGTGCGCGATAAATTACTTATCTGTTGCCCCGTTTTGTGTTATCTATACCGAAAATGCGGCGTTCTAAAACATTAAACCGGATTGATTGATTGCACTTTTTTAAAACTGCCTTAGCGATGCTATGCGTCAAATGTGCGGTGTTTTTTGTTCTTGGTAGAGGAATTTCATCGGAATAGATGGGTTTTATGATACGGGTACTTTAAGTATGTATTAAATGTTTGTAGTATTTCCTTGACACAACGCGCAAATGTAATAATAGTTGAAGCACGTTTCTACGGATGTTAAGTGTACTATACCTACGGCTATCAACGAAATTACCTTGTGAAACTACAATTTTCTAACAGAATTTCATTGGATTGCAACAAAATTGAGGTGAAAAGAAGTGAAATGAAACGAAACGACACGAAAGGAAACGAACTGAAATGAAACGATTTGAAACGAAATAAAATGCTGCAGAGATTCGTGCTACATATACCCGATCAAGTATTATACAGTAGATTAGCGTTTAACAAGGATAGGGAGGAGGACTATAATAATATTAGGCAAGAATTAGGCTGAGGTTTAGCAAGGATTACATTAAATTAATGTTTAGCTAATATTACTCTAAAGTTCACTGACTAATATTTAACAAGGATTAGATTGGACTAATGTTTACGCAACGATTAAATTAGTTTTTGCTAATATTACACCTACTATTTTTAACGATGATTAGATAAGACTAATTATTTAGCAAGGATAAGGCTAAAAATACGTTAACTAGGTATAGACTAATGTTTAGCAAGGCTAACACTAGAATTAAACTATACTAATCTTTTGCAAGAATAACTAAAGTCCTGGATAGTTGGAACTCAACATGTAAATCGTACTATTTTATCATTGGAGTCTGTGTGCAACTGATCGTGTAAACGTATTTGATTTCATTTATCATGTCGTTATCAGTGCGTATTATAAGATTGAGTTGATGTGGGTCAGTTTGCCAGAGTAATGATTAATATACTAGTGTGCTATGACTTGTCACTTATGATATATTGATATTAGAAATAATAATTAATACGTTGGTTAATATAGAGTATTATAGAGGGTAGTTTCTGTAAGAAAGGACTGTTTTCGCCTTCAAGATTTTTTTTCTGATTTATATTTAATATACTAGCAGCTCGGAACTTGACTTTGCTTGGGTATAAATTTGTAAAAAAGTCCTACAACTAAATTGTAAAGCCGATGTTCCATCGCAAAAAAAATTTTGCTCCGCCCGCGTGGATGTCGGTTATCGCAAATCGGGGTATGAAAAATAGATGTTGGCCGATTCTCAGACCTATCCGATATGCCCACAAAATTTCATGAGAATCGGTCGAGCCGTTTCGGAGGAGTTTGGCAACGAAAACTGTGACACGAGAATTTTATATATTAGAAATAGATAGGCCTGTCAATATATCTGATAACATATATCTCGACTCAAGAAAAAACTAACATTTGCATCTACTTAAAGTCACTATGCCAATATATTGACCGGTAATACTAAACGAGAGTCAGTAGTTATAGAATGATTGATATACCGGCCTTGCCCGATGCATAAGTAGCTAATGTGTGAGAACCGTGAGCTAAACATCACTAATATGTTGTACCATTTGGTTATTTTAACAAACAAACAGACAGTTCTTAAATCAATAGCCCTAGAAAAGTCAATTAACCTTAATTTCGGAAGGGCGCTAAAATGACGCTGTAATGCATACGAACAAAAAAAAAATTGAAAATTATTTGTGAAGAATTATTTATTATTAGTTCTTTTTTTGGTGTCCTTATGAAATGATTTACACCTTATTGAATTGTTGTATTCAAATACTTTTCCAGTAAGAAAAGTTAGCTTGATAATGAGATTTAATTAATAATTTTCATCTGATTTTTTTAATTAGTTATCTGCATTCTAACATCGCTCTGTTCGACACAGGCAGGGAGTTTACCTTACACTTTACGACTGGAAACGGTGAGGCATGAAAGAAACTTGGAATGATCTCCCTGCTTTGGTTTTCCCGGAAAATCAAACGCATGGCTACTGGGCACGTTTATGTGTTACACAGTGAACTATTGTTAGCATTGCAAAAGTGTTCACTAAAATAATGTTAGAAGCGTTACTAAAAATAGGTAAGGGACTTCCGAGTTCAAGGGAGTCATTAGCATCAGAAATACTTAAATAATACTGCCTGAAACATATGGATATGTCCAGTTAAGTGTGGATTTTGTCAAAGTTTTATGGGGTTGAAGCTAATTTCAGCTACAAGTCGGTATATCTGCAAGCCAGCACCCTGCAAGCCGGTACAGCTACTTATTAACGGACTAGACTATAGAGCATCTTAGCCTAGCTATAATCAGTAGGTGTGTACCGGTCTTCCCGTTTGAGTATAGTTTAGCAAGTTGCTCCCGTAAAGTTTAAGGTGAAGAGAGCAGGTCCTGGACTCCAGCAGAGGAGATAACAAGATGGTAATGAAGATTATGAGGATTCTATCAAAAGTTTTCAGTTTAGTAGGTATAACTTGAACGTAATTATTTTCACTGGGACCGTTGAACTGACCATCACCCTTTCAGCATTGACCGTTATTAGAATCTATGATAGCTCTTATGCTTTAGAATTCACTTAAAGTTTCTGACTACCTGACGTAGTGAAGTCATAGGATTAAGGTTTGTACACGATACCAGGCCTGCATCATGCAAAGTCACTTGCACACGTGTTTCTTTCGAACTGCTTCTTCCTATGAAGAATGCGAGCGATTTTGAACCACTCGTATCCTCTTTAGCCAGGTCATTGTCCCGTCTAATGATAAATGTGTTGGTGGTAACACCTATACTTCATGATTTACGTACGTACACGTAATAGAAACTGGGATGCCGGGCACAGTTCCAGCCAGCTTACTAGGTACTACATACGTATGTTAAACTAGCTGTTGCCTGCGGCTCCGCCCGCGTGGATGTCGGTTATCGCTTAATGTTGAGTCAACAAAGTGGCTTTGCGCATGCAAAGTCTCAGCCCGATCGGTTTAAAATTGACAAAGTTTCATAAAACTTTCATCCCCTATTTTATCCCCTTGGGGGTAGAATTAATCAAAATCCTTTCTTAACGGATGCCTATGTCATAACATCTACCTGCATGCCATATTTAAGCCCGATCCATCCAGTGGTTTGGGCTTTCGTTGATAGATCACTATGTCAGTCAGTGATTCACCTTTCAGTTATATATATTTAGAAATATCGAAGAGAGAATGTTGATTATAACTTAACTTAACTCAGATGTTATGTATTTCCATACAAAATTTGAAAGAGGCATATGCCCTATGTAGTTTTTATTAGTTATAGGCAGTCTTTGTGTACTTCAAGAATTTGAAAGCTTAAAATCAATCAAGTAGCTTACTGCAGTCGACTGCTGGATATACGCCTGTCCCAATATGCGTTAGTCTTTATAGTCCCGATCCCCCAGCTGCCGCATACAATCTACACCAGCCAACTTTTTCAGGATATCATGGCATCTGGCTTCTTCCGATTGCCTTCTCGAGATCTCCGCTCTAGGATTGGTTTGCTTCAACGGCCACCGGTCCTTTGTCAGATCTGGCCAGCCCACTGCCGCTTCAGCTTGCTTATTCTGCTAGCTGGAGTCTTCATAAAAGAAGAGTCTAAGCTATGGATCCTATTAAAATCCTAGTTACCTAGAAAAACAATAAGTCCTTTTTTAGCACTGTTTGCGATTTTGGTTGACCTATCGATTAACTAAGGGTGACTTTTTATGGTTGATAAATTCAGGCATCCGATTTTGTCATCGATTTATTTTGTCTGAATTTAAATTGTGACTCAGTGTGCACATTGAACTCCGCCTGTTTTTAACATGTAACTCAACCAATTCGACTAATTACATGACTTCAAGCACACCTGCAGTAGGTACACAAACCTGTGTTAATAAATTTTAACATTAAAACGCGCGTAATTTGTGACGCTGTTTATAAATTTTAAATAGCAGATGTTCTTTTAATTAACGTTTAGTTGATTGTCTGCGAAAATGTCTCAAGGTTGGGGCAATGAATCTTTTCATTGTTGTGTGTTTGCTTTTAATGTCTTCTATTTGTCTGTCTGTAGTTAATTTATTTGGATATGTAGTTCTCAAGAAATAAATTATTTCCAATACAAACCTATAAGACAATCGTCAAAATTTACATTAGTGACTGAACGTACCAGTCTTCACACTTAGCAACACTATTAAACTAAAACTGGTCAAGTGTGAGTTGGTCTCGCGCACGAAGGGTTCCGCATCGTTCTGTTATTAGAAATTGTTGTTATAGCCGCAACAGAAATATATCATCTGTGAATATTTTAGCTGCCTAACTATCACGGTTTATGGGAAACACCGTGCAGAAAGGCAGACTGTGAAGTATTAGTAATAGGGTTTTTACCCTTTAAAAAGCTTTAAAACAATATGTTTTTTTTTACACTTTGATAAAGCAAAAGCTACCAAAATAGGATAATTCTTTAATCATCTATCATCTCTATCGCAAAATAAATATACTATTTGTTCTGTGTCTCTATCGTTTATTTAATTCGTATACCGCAACATTTGATTTACAAACAGCGACATTTTAGCAGCAGAAAAACTTGTAGAATGTGCTCGCGCTTACAAAACTGAGATAAGCATAAAAAAGCAAAAAAAAACTGTTATAAAACTAAATAGTGATAAAGGGCTCCAGACAGATTGTATAAATTAATGATACTGGAAAATTTTCTTCAAATAACACGTGCTTTACAGTACTAAGTGGCACAAAGCAATTTATTATGCATTCTTAAAACATTTATTCAATTTTAAATTTGAATAATTCTGGTGTATAATTTTATTCGTATGTCGATGTGTTGATGGCGCAATTGTGGTTTAAATAGTCAATTTCTTTTCTACTTAAGTACTGAATGAATTATTATGAGAGTAGTTACGATACGGATATGATAGAAAATGCACAAAAACTCTTATTAATAATGGAACAGTAAATCGTCACTAGTGCCATAGATATCATTTCGTTTGGAACTGAGACCAGGGTCCATACATTTGTGCCGTTCGACCTTTAATCTAGATTCTGTATGATTTTTATTACAGCTGCATATCGATTCCTGCGATGCAAGTACTGTTTGCCTTCCACATTTCCCCAAGAATTTCACATTTCTCAAAAATAACGGTTTTCAAAAACCAGTGTTTTATATTTAATTGGATGATAACCTTTCACTTCGATTAGAATCTCAGTTCGATTAATTTAATAGAAATGTCAGACGTCAACGAAAAATGCCTTCAAGAGGTTAAAGAAAATAGTTTCCGAATAACGATTATTCGGCAAATAAATAGTTATGAGATGCAATAACGTAACATTAATAAATATTTCACAACGTGCGAGATACAAATTTAAATATCGAATATAAAATTTATTTTTAAACATTAAAGTTATCGAAAGCTACCGGCCCGAAATATGGGTGCATTGAATTCATATTAAAACCTCTTTGGCTAAAGTGAGTGCTTGATTTTTCTTCACGATAAGCCGAACGACGTACTTACATACAATTTTGTAAATTCCGCTTCGCTTTTCGTGTATCGTTACCTTCAGGCGAATAAACTTATTGTAATTTTTATAGTTCTACACATGTTATGTAACATAAAACATATCGCTTTCGTTATATTGCCAGGGGATATTATATCGTTTTCAAAATATTATGTACATAACGTTCACTTCACTTAACACTACCCAGTCAAATATTATCATTATTTAACGCGTATATTAGTTGCAGCATCTTACTTGTCGATACAATTTATTGACTAAATAATAAATGGTGATTAGAAAAAAGTGGCTATGTGTTTTTATTGTTAGATTCTTTTCTGATAGGGTTTACTTATTGCCTTATGAATTTAGCGGTAAATGTACAAGTTTGTGAACTCCATGTCGAGCTACTATTATTTAGGTACGATCAAAAGCGATTACCTGTGCATATAAAGTATAAATATTCGCAAACAAAGCTATAAACAAATAAATATAAAGTATCTAACTATTATGTATAAAGTTTTCAAATTAGAGTTAGCCTTATAATTTTGATTATCGTGACGGTTACCGGTGGAACAGAATAGGGCTATCCCTTTTCTTCCACTGGGAGTCGCAGAAGGTAACTTTGGGATAGAGCTGTTCTCCTTCGAACAATAAACACCGCTTATGCCTCTCTTTAAGAAAATCATAGTTGGTGAAGGTGTTGGTGTTAATCTGTTAATACACCTAACCTATCCCTTTGAAGATTACATATAATTTATATTACATTACAGCCAGGAATGCATATCATTATGTATGTATAATTTTAATATTACCACGTAATATGTCCGATGTAAGATGCTTGCATACGCTAAATACATGACATGCGTCATTAAGTGAATGAAAAAACGACTCAGTGCAAATATTTCAAAAAATCGAGCACCGACCTGTCAGACCGGTCATCGCAACGTGTGTTCCAGTTTGTCTCTTCGCGTGATTTTTGTGTTCTCGTCACAAGCTTGACCCCTAAAACGAGCACTCGTTACCACTTTATTTAAATATTACGTAATTAACGTTAAAAACGGTTATTCTGATTGATATTGCTGATTCGATTTTTGAAACGATTATGTAGAATCGTTACCATCGTGGAAAACGTTGCATCGTGATTCGATATTCAAATCGGTCATTCATTGTGCGATTAGAATCTGCTTGTGTGTATAATCGAAAGTGAATAAAATGCGGTACACAAAATACATCTACTTATCAAGTTTCAACAGCATAGTTCTTATAGTTTCAGAAAATAGTGGCGGTGACAGACAGACGGACAGACAGACAGACATGACCAATTCATAAGGGTTCCGTTTTTAGCCATTTGGCTACGGAACCCTAAAAACGGTATTCTCGAACATTGAAATAATGACTTATATAGGTAATTTTAACCTTATTTAGTTTTACGCCCCTACCTACCCTCAGTGGCACATTAGGTTTGAGGATAGATAAATGAATGGCTATACGTATAAGAAACTGTCTGTCGGTCAGTAATGTTTTAGCGAGTGACAAACAGACCGCAGGACTTATTTATAAACTTGTTTAAATAGACTGGCTGATTGTTCTACTCCTCACTATTTGTTTGAACTTATATTAGTAGAGACAATCCGTTATGTTGCATTCGAATAGACTAATTAACACACGTCATCTTGGGTCTTCAGATGTCGGGGTAGGGGATTTAATATTTTTTTGACGTGACAACGTCTTATAAATTGGTTTGCCGGGCGACACTTCAAGAAACTGCGTTACGCTCTGCGTTACGCTCCGCGTTATGCGCTTACAATGAGAGCGAGTGAGAGGCACGCGTCCCGCCTAAGAGCGAGAGAGACAGACATAAAAAGTGAAAGGCACGCGTCCCTTCCACTCGAGCACAGTTAGCCCGCCTAAGAGCGAGAGAGACAGAGCGAGAGAGAGAGTGAGAGAGATAGGCATACACACCGGTTCATGTCTTGTAATTAATAATTTAAAATTTAATTTTGTTTATAATTCTTTGTATAAATAAATGTTTTAAATTGTTACTATTATTTCATCCTTCTTCCTACTATACGAATGAATATTCACATTAAAATTATTTTACCACTCAAAGTCGTTGTCACGTAAAACTTTCGCCTGTATACCGACTTTACAGGCAACCAAATTTTTTTTATTGAAAATAAAATACCCGACTGATGCTGAAAAGATCGAAACAAGCTTCATATCAGGCAGTATTCATTTTCATCTGGTTTGAGATTGGGTACCGCCTGCTATAAAGCTTGTTTCGGTCTTTTCAGCATCAGTCGGGTTTTTTATTTTTAATATTTTATTTTCATTTTATAGTTTTAAGAAACTAATTTACTTGATATCCGTACGGTGGTTCAAAAGATATGAGGTAATAAAGAATATTATATACATACATACATACAAGATACGCGCGAAAAACATAACCCTTCTTGGCATTCGGATAAAAATATTTTATACTTTGGGAGACGCTAAAAGATACACAGTAAATCTAAAAGTATTTTTACTACTAATAAACATTTTATTTTAATTATACAGAATGTATTTTAATATAATAATTATTATATTTTACTCTGAAATTCAAAAAAAAAATTACTTTTCCGTTTAACACATACCAACTTAAGTTAACTGAAAATTATTGTACTATCAATTTTGTTGTGTAAGTAGTTTCTTAGCACTCCCTGATTAAATTGCACATAAAAATTTTTGGATACCTCTATAATTGCTAACGTAATTAACTAATTTACAATGTAATTTTGATTGTATTTTTATCGAAGTTCGTTTATTAATTTAAATTTAAAATATAAAATAATAATTAATATTTATTTGTTGTGAAACAATTAATTAGGACTTACATATTTTTATCACCATGCGAAATATATTTAGACCACGTTACGTTACTGACAAGTTTGAACAGGAATTTATTAAAAAAAAATCATAGGTATTTATAATATCTGGAAATGTTTTTCTTACTTGATCAAATTGTAAATATAAGGTTTTTGTGACTTCAATAGCAACTACAGAGATCTTACCACCAAACCACGCACGCATCGGTGGTTAGATCAAGCCATCAGGTGGTAAAATCAAGATATATTTTTTGTTGAAAGATACAAAGTAGTTAAGATGATAAATTATTATGTTTAGCCTATTCACACTTGACCATGGCTGTTGAAAAGTAACCAAAAAGTCAGTATGGGTAAAAAAATACCTAAAAAGCGCAGTTTTAAAAATGTTTTATTTTAAAGAGTTATTACGTTGGTTACTTTAAAATTAAGTCGCCTAAATATAACATTTCTTTCACAATATAGGACAGACACGGCAGCTTATGAATCATAAATATTTACACTTATAATCTAAGTCAAACAGTGCCCTTTTTGTGTGAACAATTTCCTTGATAACAAATCTTAAGTATTCTCAAAATTCTAAATGTCTAAATGACTTTCCTCTTTTTGGTCATTCATAGCAGCCGTTTCATGGAAAATATCGAAGTTTAGACGCACCACAGTTAGAATGGAAAGCCACTGAATTGGAAAAAGACTCTTTTTTATAAGTACAAATACCTGTAAACTAGATTTCATGATTTATTTTAGAGTACAAATTGAGCTAAGCAAAAGGTCGATATCTTAAGCATAGACTCTTCTTTGTTATCCTTTTCATTACATGATCATTTCAAGATAAGAGATTTCCGTTGATCTTTTCTGTCACTACAGCCATAATGTCATGCTTTCCATTATATATTCATTTCTTATCTTGTCGATTCTTGTTACTCTACGCGTCAAACTTAAGAATTTCATCTTCGCTACATCAACTTTCATTCACTTTCGGAACGGCCTAACATTCCAATCCACAAAGTAAAACAAGCCTAAACATTGTTTTATATCTATCATTAACTTTGCTCTTTGCTTTGCCTTTGTATTGTTTTTTTTTTGGTTTTCGAATAAAATATGTGAATCTGCCAGATTTGTTGACATTTATTATAACAGCTCCGCAAATACTTGAGTAGTAGTGCGTTGATATGTAGCCTAATACCTTCTTCGATGAACAGACTATTCAACACTAAAACATCTTTTTAATACGAACTATTGGTTCCTGAGGTTATCATGTTTAACCAAAAAAACAAACAAACCAAGAAACTAACAAATTCTTCAGCTTTACAGTAGCTATAGACGAATCTGTAATATAAACATCTAAATAATAATACAAACGACCTTCCTTTATTCCTTAAGAATACTACCAACATAGCTGCAAGTTATTTCTTATCAGGTGTAAAGTATGAACTCAAGTTATTGCATGACAAATGATAACACAACTGTTTTATCGCGCCCAGTCTGTTACCGTTTGTTACGTCACATAACTTAACGTAGTGTAAATATGTTCTTAAGTGGTACGCATAGTGTTGTCGTTTTAGTTGAAGTTTTACTTGAAAGTGGTTCATCCGGTCTATTACTTGTTACAGGTTCGATTATTAATTGTACATCATATAATCATAATCATCAATAATCTGGTAATACAGGTTTAGATGGGATAGTATATACAAATAAAAATTAGAACCTTTTTTTCTCATGATACCTATGCATTTTTACTCGTTTTGTAGAAAAAGTATCAATTAATTACCATTATATTTATTTCAATAGCTATTAGACTCAAAAAGTAACCTAAATATTCACAAATAAAGGAATATTATAAAAAAAAAATGGAATCTCCAAACGTCTTTCGCATAAACAATCATAATTGCTGAAATTCATTCTATGGCGCCAAAAATTCGTCTTTCACCCGACTTAACATATTGGCAATAATTCTAAAATATCCATAGAACAGCGAGTAAAGTTGTTTAACACATGACAAGCTCCCGTGATCTTTAGTCCGCGATTTGTCCGACAATATCCAAGTAACGGAATCGCCGTCTGACCGCTGATATATTGAATTCAATGGACTTTCTATGGTGGACATAGGTTATGGGAACAAGTGTAGTCATGCGGAGACAGGTTTGTGGACACTGGTATTGAATGGGATATTTATTGGTTTGCATGTCTTGACCCTACAAGGAAGGAGTTCAGTGGAAGCTGGAGCCAATTGCTTTTGAAGGAAACGATCCTTTATACTGGTTAAAAAGGAGGTTTCTTTCACTAAATACATACACGACTAATGAATTAGTTTTTCAGAGCACACTTGCAAAATATTAACATGTATTTAGTATTTTACGCTTCTGTGTGCGTCAGTCTACACACTATTTAGAAGTTACGCCATTTTAGAGGCAGCTTCTGTTATGGCAACCACTATTATTTGGACTGTATCTCAGGATATCATCAGGCGGGGTGTAGTCAATTTGATGACATTTCCATTATTTTCTTGCGCTTTAATTAGATACATACTAAGTTTCTGTTCAAGACGAGCTATTCATAGCGGGAAGATAACTAATAATAAACCAGATGCTGTTTACCTGCTGTAATTCTTAAATATTTGCTAGCCAGGAACGAACTCCCTTATTTAAATAACACTAACATTATATTGGCCGTTGAGCCAGACATTTATTTCAGAGAACGAATCGATTTTCCGTGAAGCCACAATTGTAATTCATAGACAGAATGCTTGTTGCGTTTTATTACTTCCTATATCTAATGAAATATATTATTCGTGGTGATGATTTTGTAAATTGGCGAGACTCTGCGGCAGGATTGCTTCTCGTGGTTGGAGGTCAGATGGCAGTCAATATGTATTTTTGTGGTGATGATTTTGTAAATACACATACATTATATGTAAACCTCTGTTGATTGTCGGACGAGGGTCTGATGCAGAATTACTTCCTGGAACTGGGAAGTCAGATGGCAGTCTCTCCCATGTCAGTGGTATAAGTCAAACCAAATGGAGGTGGAGTACGTGGCTCCTGGGCTTCGATTCCAAAGCCTTGGATGCAACTGGGAATGCTAAGATGATGATGAGGTCCTCAAACTGAGGGCCTCCATTGCAATATTTTTGGGACTTCCCTTTTAGCATACGTACTCAAGTGAGATAAAATCATATTTACGTATGTACCTTAAATAATCAAAACACGCCAGTGCCCCGAGTATGAATAACATTCGAATTCGTAACGCAAACGTATTGAAAGAATGGAGCATTGCGATTGGTTTACACTAGGAAGGCGGCCAATTGCAGTGCTCTGTTCGATTTACGTTACGAATTTGAATATTGTTCGTTATCGGAGTACAGTTCCCAAAAGTGGTTCGTTATGTATCTTTTTGTTCCAGTCATAGGTAACGAGTTCATGACGCCTAACGGGCTTGTTTAGAACTGCCCCTCTAGGCAATTCGTTGCCCGGCGTTTGATGGAATAGAATGATGAATTTAAAGGATTTGACGTATTTGACAGTCGTTAACTCATGTCATAAACGTCAAATCTCATACATTTGTCGTTCTATTCTACCAAAGCTGGCCAACGAATTGCCACTTGTCTAGAGGGGCTGTTGCTGTAGGTATATCTCGCTATAAGTAGCTTTAGGAACTCATCGGCAACATTGTCTGCTAGGCTTTTGGGGTGGCCATTATATCAGAACGAGAACCCCGTGCAATAAAGCGCAATTATTTACATAGAGTTGTGGTTGCACAAGTTTGCGCGTATACGGCAAAAGCTAGAATTTGTCGTGTCACCACGTTTTGAGAGCACTCCCCTGACTGCCACAGCTTGTCGAGGAATACTTGGCGTCGACATCTATAGCAAAGTCCAGTTTCACGACAATTTAGAGGATAAGGCCATATTAGCCTCATAGAAGCTCGGTGTGCTCAACAGTTCGAGACAGTATTTCACACCGGCCCACCGCCTTCAGCTCTATAAGGTACAGATTCGCCCTCACATGGAATACTGTTCTCATCTATGGGCAGGAGCACCTCAGTACCAGCTTGCCCCTCTGGACCGTATCTAACGACGAGCGGCTCGAATTGTTGACTGCCATATTTCGGATCGGCTTGACCCCTTGGCGTTGCGTAGAGATGTAGTTTCGCTCTGCATTTTCTATCGCATGTACATCGGGGAGTGCTCTGAGGAATTGTTCAGATTAATCCCTGCCGCATCTTTTCGCCATCGCCCTACGCGACAACATTTTCATCGTCACCACTTGGATGGTTGGCAGTCCTCAACTGTGCGTTTCTCCAGAAACTTCCTGCCTCGCACAGCTAAACTGTGGAATGAACTGTCGATATTTTCGGACCGATACGACCTTCAAACCTTCAAGAAGAGGCCGAAAACGCACCTAGAACCCTTCTGGTGTTTCAGATGTCCTTGGGCGGCGGTGATTGCTTACCATCAGGCGACCCGCCTGCTCCGCCGTTTGTAAAAAAAAAACCTACTGAAAGAAAACCCAGCCTTATCTTTTAAACACTTTGTTCGATAAACTAGAGTTATTACATAAATGAGAATTCGTTTCGGATTAAACTTAACCAATTTGATCATGTACGTGAACACACCCTCAAATAGACAATTAGTACATTCTCCACTCATAAAGCTATTCCCACACCTTCAAATAAAATATCAAAACAACCACTTGTCTAGTCAAACACTTAAGGGACCGTTTACACTGGAATGTTAAACTATAAAAAACTGTAACACCTAACTATATGCTTCCTTTACTACTGTAGTAATAGTGCCGACCTCACATTTCTGTTTATTCTAGATAATGAGTAAATAGTAAGGCCGTATCACACACGCGACTGTATGTGGTAAGTGTTAGTGTGTTGATAGACGGACGGCGTTTAGACCATTATTCAATTGTCATGTAAGGTGACCGACGACCTAAAATCGAATCGGTGGGGGTTTAGTGCGAGTGGGGATATGTGTTACTAGAAGTTAGGTAGGTGAAAGGGATTAACTAGTATTTGTTATTTAATTGAAATAGCAGCCTTTGTGTAATGAACGAACGCTACGAAGGAGGCGCGGGTTCCATTCCCGCTCAGTGCAAATATTTGTATGCATGAATATGGGTATTTGAATTGGTCTGGTCGTGCTTCGGAGAGCACATTAAGCCGTCGGTCACGGTTGTCATACAAACATCTAAAGCAGTCGTTACGGGTAGTGGGAGCCCTCAAAAATCCAACAACTGGTCTAGCTGCAATGTTTCGATTTCGCCTTTGGGGCAGTCGCTTCACGGAACATATAGAAGTTTAGCCAAATCCGCAGCAAGACTGGTAAAAAGCAGACCCCAGGCCCCAAGTTGAAAAGCTTCGGATGCGACTGGGATGAAGAAGAAGTAATTAAGAAACTATTTCTCTAACCAATTCTTATAGGCTGAGAGGTTGAGTAAAACAGAATATCCGATATTCCACAAAAACTCAACGAAAATACAATTTTTAAACTTGTAGTTTTTGCCACATACCATGTTGGAATCGTGGCACTCAGCTTGAAACGGGACTGTAGGAAGAAGGAGGCATGTGTGCTGGAAAGGAATTCTAGGTCTTAATGATTATGTAAGGTATCAGTGGCGAAGGGTAAAAACTTTCAAATGGCAAGCCGGTGAAAATGTTGAACAAAGTATATATTTTTACCACAGCTTCAGCAAGCCGACAGGAATCGTGTTATAGACCACCGCCACTGTAAGGTATGTAATAGGTACTTATGATTCGTTACGAAGAAATAAGCGCTCGAATGAGGCTTCATTACTACCGTAGTATAAATAAGCCATATCCGGAGGAGAAAGCATAGAATTGAGAACTGTGGACTCCAAAGTGGGAATTTAGAAGCTGGCATGATGATGATGATGAACATTAGTTCCATCACTTATTACTTAGTACGTCACTAGCTTTCAGTGCCACCACACCAGCTCCTTGCTAAATCTGAAAGTATGTTTTACTTCAGACGGAGCCGATACGTGCAGTCTCAAGGACTGATTATGTTGTTTAGTTAATCAATTACAGCCATATTAGTACAAAGATTTACGACAAGATTACTACTGCTGTAATGAACAACGCATTATTTTCTGTGCATTACAGCAGATTTACAGTTGAAGATATTGTATGAATGTATAATGATGGTATACACTTACTGCTTTGTAGTGAATAATATTACTTATTCACATACTCGAAGGGATGGGATACGTATTAACACCCACATTTCGCCAACTATGATTTTCAGACTAACGTAATAGGGCGCGCTTATTGTCGTCAATCGGGAACTTTGTTAAACTACTACAAGTGGCATAAAGTTATTGTAATAATCTCCAAGCAAAATGGCAATACATTTTCACGATCAATGTGCTATCGAGGTTATCGGGCACTTCGCCGCGGCAAATTTGATTTTATTGCATGATAAATGTGTCTGCTGTTAGTAACATTTGCACTTCTGTTTGCTGTGAATGTGTAGTCTTAGTTTCGAGTCCTAGGTCGGACAATGTGCCAGTGTGGGATTTTGAGGAGCATATAGCCTAGAAATATGCGTTGTTTGAGACAGAAAGGTGGCGAAACTTGGGTGTCTCTCCTGTGAAGAAATTTCGGTGTAATAAAACTTATCTTGTAATTGAGCACTTATTAAGTGAATTAGCAAATCTTTTTCGAGGGTACAGCATAACGCCGATACTAAAATTAAGAAACATCGTATCGGCCAAACGAGCGAATACTCATTCTATCCGTTCTGCGATAAATTCTTTTAGCGTAAACAATGACAGAACATTCATTCGTTGTTCTTTCTTTGAAAACAATTCTTGAAATATTAAGAAAGAATGTCAGAGCATTTTGAATAGACCCATATTCTATAATGCCATTCAGCTGAATCTCGATTTAGCTGGGAAAAGATCTTATACACATTGAAAAATTTTACAGGTTGTCTGGCAGATGGCCTTTTTTTTTAACGTGTGGAAACCACCACGGGCTTCACCCCATCGGTGCCGACAATAGGGTGGGCGTGTCGGAATCGGACCGACTAAAACCACACGGTGTCCTTCCCAAGTGATCATTGCCGGGCACCCCGGGTAAGCCCTCGAAAGGATAACCCCAGGGTTGCCGGCGGACATTGGCTGCCACCGCGGCTTCGCCTGGTGGGGTCGGGTTATATCCCGCGTCGGTGAGTTGGCCGGCGTGTATAGGACACACACGACACGCCTCAGTCAAGTCGGCCAATTGCCTTCCTCAGGCCCCGATCATGGAGGTCGGTAGTCCCGGGCGTAGACGAGTCTGCGGCGTCCACGCCACAGACTGCGGAATTCAGGGGGCAGGGTTCTCTCCCGCTCCCTCTCCGCCGTCTCTTTCGCACGCATAATCTGCTCGCAGAAAGAGGCGGTGGCGTGCCACTTGCTCCCGTCGGCGACCACGACCCTCAACATGGTCTCCAAAGAAAGAACGTTCACGCCCAGGACCGCAACGAGATCCCGGCGCACCTTTAAGGAAACCTCAAAATAAAACCCCGTACCCACTCTGTATGGCCAGCGTGGAGACAGTAAGCCAAAGCCAACATTGGGAGAGGCTATGTGTCCAGCAGTTGCCTGCGACTGGCTCAGTGATTGAGTTGAACTTATAATATCTTATTAGAACTTATTCGTTAGTGTTAGGTACGATTATGTGTTAGTGGCCTAAAAACCTTTCTCTTATCAGCTTACGTCACAGTATCTAGATATTGCGATGTGTACTAGTGTGTTCACGTGTGTGGTAAGTGGTGGGGCGTTCTAAACTGGTATTAGTAGGGTTGACAACCTGTGGCATGATAACAGACGTTTTTGCAAAGGAATTTATGTTTACTAGGTGATGCTCGAGGCTCTTTATATAGTTCCCGCTACCCATAGGAACCAAGGATAAGGATAAAAAGCCTTAAAGTAATTCCAGACAATGATCTATCCTTGTGCAAAATTTCAGTCTGATCGGTTTAGTTTTTAAAGAGTGATTGAGTAACAAACATCCATACAACTTTCACATTTACATGAAATTTGCATTTGTACGCGGCTCCGTCCGCGTGTATGTAGGTTATCACGACCAAACATAGCCTATGTCCTTTCTCAAGGTCTAATCTACTCCTATACTAAATTTCATCAATATCGGTTCAGTGGTTTATCCGTGAAGGACGGTCAAATAGACACACACGCACTTTTCCAGGTCGCTACATATAAAATTGCCGTTTTATTGAAGAAATTGGAGGAAACCCAATTTGCATTACTAACATTTTCGCATTTTTTTAGGAATGACCAATCCAATATTTTTTTTGTATTAGGAGACAACATTGAACTATCAGCAACATATATTACATTTTTGAAAAGTGACAGCTGTAACAAAGTAATACGAAATTTACCATCAAAATGTATAGCATTTAGGAAGTAGGTACTACCTCGAGAGCAATGAATCCGGGTCACTCAAAGAATCCAAAAAATCTCGGAAAGTAAGAATGCTAGGTTAATGCAATAAATTGTATTTAATAGACAATTTAATACTTCTTAAATGAAAGTATTAAAACTTCTTAGTTATTGTAAAGTTATATCATAAAAAAATCAAATTTGAAAAGGGAACACTGTCGAAGATGGAACTACGAAATTACAGGATTTGTTTTTGCTTTTGTTTGTAATCTGTCATTTATGTTGGTACATAAACCAGGTTGATAGTGCTCAATATTCATTATTCAAGCTGAAATCATGTCGCTTACACTTGAAGAATGCACCAGAATACTTACATTGGTGGAAACCGGCCGGAGTCAGCGCGATACAGCCAGGACTGTCGGTGTGTCGCTGTCAACAGTACAAAGAGTTCTCCGACGTTACGAAGAAACTGGTTCTAACCTACGCAGACCAGGAATGGGCAGAACTAGGTGTACCACAGCACGAGAAGACCGATACTTGGTGAACACCATGCTTCGAAATCGCTTTCTCACAGGAACTGAACTCACAAATCAGTTTCGACGCCTCGGAGGAAGTAACCCAAGTGCATGGACAGTAAGACGTCGGCTTGCTGAATCTAACTTAAAACCCCTTAGACCTGCAAACGGCCCTAAACTGGAGCGTGGCCATCGTATTTCAAGACTAAGATATGCCCAGAACCACGTAAATTGGAGTATTGAAGATTGGTCGAAAGTTATGTTCTCCGACGAATCAAAATTTATGCTCTACAAGCACGATGGAAGACACAGAGTGTATAGAAGACCAGGGGAAAGATTCAAGCAAGCATGCATCGAAGAAAAAGTAGCCTACGGTGGTGGGTCTGTACTTGTGTGGGCCGGAATTTCCTCTGAAAGTCGCACAGAGCTGGTGATCATAGAAAACGGCTCTTTAACTAGCGTAAGATATGTGGAAGAAATCCTCAACGAACACGTTGGTCCATTTATGGTCAATTTGGGTGAGGATGCTATATTTATGCATGACAATGCCCGACCTCATACAGGTAAGATTGTGAATGACTACCTTCAAGAGATGAACATTACTTGTATGGAGTGGCCAGCGCGCAGCCCGGATATCAACCCGATCGAGCATGCTTGGGACGAGCTAGGGAGATGCGTAAAACAACGAAACCCTCCCCCAATCACGCTTCCTGAGCTCAAAATTGCTCTCACAGAGGAATGGGAGAATATTCCCCAAAATCGTATAAGGAACTTGGTGTACAGCATGCCAAACCGCGTAAACGCAGTAATGGAAGCACGAGGAGGTAATACGAAGTATTGAAATTCAAGAAAATCGTCATAAAGTTCAAAAATTTCATGTTTCCTATTTTTGTTTTAAGGAGAGATCAGCAGTTTTTTTTCTTTATGTAATTTTGTGTAAATAAAATGTATGGTGACTCATATTTTTTTAACTTTCATTTAAGGAGTATTAAATTGTCTATTAAATACAATTTATTGAATTAACCTAGCATTCTTACTTTCCGAGATTTTTTGGATTCTTTGAGTGACCCGGATTCATTGCTCTCGAGTGTATTTTTGAAGATCGAATTTAATTTATCAAGCGGCCAATAAAAACAAAATTTCAAACAGCTATTAAATTACAGGAATAACGATCTCATGATTCTGTAAGAAAATTTCGTCGATTTCATATGTAACGACCTAATATTAGTATGAATGCACGTGGATTTTGTTCATACCGCTTAGACAAATACACGGCTGACCAGATGAGAAGTAGTTACCGTGACCTGTGCTGTGCCATGGAAAACCTGGGATCGAACCCGAGACCTCGTCTCAGCAGTCCATTACCCATACCACTAGGCTACCGCGGTTTAGTTGGTTCGAGTTCAAAATAACCCCCCCTACGGCTTCCGGGTATCCGTGGGGATTTCCCGACGTAAAAAAAGGACACAACTGTCGCTCTAGCGTGGCTACTATCCAATATAAGGGGGCCGGCTGACTCCTCCTGGAGGAAACAGGAGACTACTGGAGCCCTAGTCAACCTCAGCTCAACTACTAAACAACGGATGAAGCTTTGGTGCAAGTCTTCCACTCAGGGTTGGGACGTCAGCAACAGTCGCTCCCATAAATGGTGACATACCAATAAAAACGCATCTGAATATCCATGAATATGAAAACAAAAGATAAGTACGGGTTTACGTTATCAGCCCTAGTGGTACTGGCCCTCTTGGCATGCACGCATATACTAAGGGTCCATTCATACTATAGTAGAGTCGAAGCGAATTGAAGCGAAAATAATAGAAGGTAAGATAGCAATTCACGCTTATCTCAACAACATAACACTCCTTACTTCTCCTGCGATAAAAATACACGCGAATCTACATACATTCTACTGAATAAGTCCGACTGCGAGAGATTAGAGAACGAAACTCCGATTGGTGGGTTGACTTAGGCAAGTATTCCATAAGATACTCAGCCCCGAATCTTAATTTAAAACTAGATCTGAGGACGGATTATATTCTAGACGACAGTTCTAATCTAATGTCATTGTGAGAGTCGAGTCACAACTAAAGAGCTTTGTTCTATGCGGGTCTTAATTTCGCTTCTATTTGTTTCGACCCTGCGCTTACAAGTGACGTTGGTTCTCGAGCCCCAACTGATCCAGGGTTTTCCTACGGGTGTAAGACTACGGGAATAACAGTAATTAAGTTTAGTACTCTTACAATATATGACCTTAATTTCGCTTCCATTCGCTTCTGTGTTAGTATGAATTGACCATAAACGCGTGCGGCCGCGTTCACTCAGTCAAAAACGCATGACAAATAACTGTGTGTTGCATTACTTAGATACACGCTTATTATACTCGTACCAACGGGATACTTACGAAATCACAAAGAGCTATTTCATTTCACGGTGCTTGTTTCATTGTATTATGATTAAATTTTGATGATTTTTTTAATTACGCGAACGTAGATGGTTGTGTTTGATGTATGTGAATGCGTGGCTACTCATACAATGCTTAATGATGAGTAATATGCAAGTAAATTTTTGCTTGTGTCTTGTAAGAGTTTGCTGTTACATTCTTAGTTGAATAATATGTAGATGTGAATTGTAACTTTCATTTAAGGCTGTGACAGATGTAGGTACTTACTATATATAAAGTAAATTGCCTTTTTGTGTTCACCTGTGACGTGACATTACGGGCGCCAACTGAAAACCAGCGCTCCACATTGCATGTCTTTGGCATGTGATGTGCAGTATTCATGCTGAGATGGCAACCCTTTTATGACTCGCAAGGCCATCAATTGTAGACTGTTAGCTATTTGTAATAAAGTCAAATTAATGTGCTTGTCATGAATAAAAGGTATTTTTTTCTTTCTTTACTATAAATAAACTAGCTGTTGCCTGCGGCTCGGCCCGCGTGGATGTAGGTTATCGCTTCAACGCTATTTTTCTAATAGCCTAAGTTACTCCTTATTACATCAGCTAACTGCCAATAATAGTCCCGTCAAAATCTGTCCAGCAATTTCAGACATTAGCCAGAACAAACAGACAGACAGCCAGACAAAAATTGTAAAAAATGGTATTTTGGTGTATGTAACGTATTATATTCATATGCTTGTAGTAAAAAACGGTTATTTCAATATTACAAACAGTCACTTCAATTTGATTTATATGTATAGAAGTATTTAGGAATATACTTTGGTGTATTATTTATCAATTCTGTGCTTAGGTGCAAGAACTGGAGACTAGTATTAGTCTTGTAGAGTAGGTACTGCAAACTTCTGATAAATGGGGGCAAAGGGTTTTTTTTTACGTGCGAGAAATCCCTCGGACACCCCCTCCGGAGCTGTAGGGGGAAGTTACGTCGGACTCGAACTGACTAAACCGCACGCCGTCTGTGGGTCGATGTGTTAGGCCGAAGGTGCCTCGCGACATATCTTTCGCACCCTTGCTGACCCAGGCCCCTTCCTCTCGGTCTGGCTCTCCTCGGGGGGCAAAGGTGGGTAATATGAATGGTATGGTAATGATTAATGATTAAGATACAACTGAAAATATTTCTTCAAGAAAACGACAGTTTAGTTCACCTGGGCTGTTCCGCACGTAGCCTCTTGATTGGGCCATTGTGGGTATTACTCATTCCAACCAACCCAGATCCTGCCCCCATGCAGAAAATTACATAATACGCGCGTAACATTAATATCCACACTGACGCAATCTGGTAAAAGAAGTGTCAACATTCCATCAAACCATGAACAGTGGGTAGTTGAGTATATTTTCAAAAGATTCAAATGTCTAGATATCGAAGAAAGAAGAACTCAAAACATGGAAATTCCGGGTAGTGTCAACCGTGAACTATTACGCATGCATAATGCAACGGCATGAGTTTCGAACTCAAATAAATTTTTCGATTAGGAATAAAAAAATATATATCGGACACAGATTTATAGAGGGCTAGATGTCGCGTGTGTTTTAATGCACACATAGAATACACGCATAGAGCGCATCATTTTTCGTAACATCCGATGACGTTGTGTAATGGCTTAATTGTACCTATACTATTATGACTGGTTATAGGGTGCAAAAAATGTTTTGCCACTGTAAGACAACTTATACGCGAAACTTTTTGTAGTTGTGATACAGATGATGCGACAAAATGGTGCGCTATGCATATGTAAATACGCACTAAAACTCTTTAAATAACTATCTTGTTTCTGTTCTCCCCCAATCCGACCTCATCGCTCGATTCGCTGCATTTTATAGCAGCATTGAAGTCACTGCAGCATAAAAGTCATGCAAGCAATTTAGCCGTAAATTGAGTAGAGATTACAATTACATAAATTTCAATCGTCAGCCAGCACAATTCGTCGTTATTTTTATTTAACATCAATCGATAACATATTGAATAAGACACAAGATTGATAAGATTAAACTTAGACTGAAAAGAGTACGGGAAGATGTAAAATATTTGTGCCCTAGAGATTTCTATAGAGCAAATGCACCAAAGTAGCAAATGCACCAAACTAGCAAATTGCCCCATTGCTCCTCGACATCTCTTGTCAAGAAGCATTCTTCTTTTAATTTGTTGTGTGCGCGGCAAGTGCTGTTTTGGTGTGTGACCCCCCTAAAAGAAAGATGATTTATTTTCGATGACACCCTGGGAGGACGGCTTGCGATATCCAGGCTAATCTATATCTGTGGTATCGAGTGCGACCAAGTATTGTCATGACAAAGAATGTTGTTCTAAGTTAAGAAAATATGATGATCTTATTCTGCATCTATTTGAATTATAACTATGTAGTAAGTACAGTTATTATTTTCACTGTGGAGCACAATATGAATTATAACTATACTTATATAGTTACAACTGAGATAGATGTGGAATACTTTATCTTAATATTTTTGTTGTAACTGGAAATTAAATCAGATATTGCTTCTATTGTGTAACCAAGGTAAGTGCAGAGTGCAAATATAACCTGGCAAAGCACCCGTGGTCAGGTGGGTTTACTGTTTGATATACGATTAGCAAGTTTAGCTACCTAGGCGTCTAGGATTGGTGAGAGCTTAGTGGTATTTCACCGGAGCGTTTCCGTGCTTCGGAGGGTACGTTAAAAGTCGGTCCTGGCTGTCAATAATCGTTAGGTCAAGACGGAGGCCTATATGGATGACCTGAACTACTCTTGCCAGTAGTTAGCTTCTAAACACAACCCTTACGTCCATCATGGTAACTAATTTCCATAACCAGTTATGAAAATGGTCTTTTTGTTCTTTCTTTCATAACCAGTTATTAAATAAGAAAAAAAAGATCATTTTCGTAATCGTCTTTTGTAACCGGCTTCGAAAATGGATTGTTTCTACTCAGGCAGGAAGGCCAAATGGCAGTCACTCCGAAATAACCGAGAAAATCAAGCCAAATCATACTTTAAATGGACCCGGAGGATGTTTTTAGTACGTAGTTTATTTATATTCGATGGCTGTTGGAGTAAAAAAGTCCTGGAGTGAAGAACGCGAGAAGGTAAACGGAAGGTGTAACGTTCCTTAGCCAGATGGGTTGACACCCTAAAAGGTGGCTGGGACAGGTTGGACTGGCGGAAGGCGGAGGATCGGAAGCAATTGCACACATTAAGAGAGGCTTATTTCCTCCAGTGGACTGCTTAGGTTAATTGACTGACTGATTGATTTATATTATAGTAGGTTTTCGATTTCGGTAATCGCTTTAATATCGGTTATCGTTATAAATTGTAGTCTATGTGTTATTCTAATGTATAAGCTATATTATTGTAAAGTTTCATTAAAATCCATTAAGTAATTTTTACGTGAAAGAGTAACAAAAATTCATCCATACTTAAAATCTTTCGCGTTTGTAATACTATTAGTAGGAAGTTTTTAAGGCGCACAATACTTTAAATTAGTTTCGATTATACTAGCTTTGAATAGGGCGTGGTTGATTGATAACTATGGAGAAAATTAGCGGCTAAGAAACATTTTTTTTAATGCAAAAGTAATTGATAAATACTTCTAATACGTGTAGTTATGAACACGATTTCCGAAACTCGTCGAACGTCGTACCAAAGTCAATATTATATTTGTGTAAACTCCATACATTATTTGCTTTTGTCGATTCGAAAATTCGTTTGTGAGTGTGCTAAATTCGTTTACACTATTTTACCGCAAGATGCATAATGATGATTAAAGTCCTAATATAAAGAAATATTTCTTCAATAGTAAATGATATTGTTAAATTGTATACTTATCTACGAATTGGAAGATAACGATCAGCATTTCATCAATGTTAGTTTGCATTTAATAGGTGACCTTATTTCGTCAATATGGCACTTTTAATGAGATATATGCTGTCGAAAGACAAAATTTAACATCTCCAAAAAACAAAACTTATGTAGATAATTCAGTAGTAGGTACAAGTTTAATTCTAAATGTAAATATAAGAATTTAACATGTACGAATTACTAAACTAATTCTTCGAAAAATTTGTCAGAGCCCATTTCCACCACCAGAGGAAGGCATTCCCGGGATAAAAGTAGGCTGTGTCGTATTCCTGGCCGTAGTCTACTTGTGTGTTACTCCAGACTATAATATTATTTTATTTTATTTTTAATTTTTTTGGAAAACTTACAGCTAATATAGGTGTTTAATACATGACTCAATAGTATAGGAAGGCCACTTAAAAGATTTGACATGTTAACAAAATATTAAATATATTTTTTTTTATATAGGACACGTCAATTTGACTTTACCTTGCCTGATGGTAAGCTGAAGGCAAAGTCTCAGGAGAGAGGGCCACCTATATGCACACGTGCCTCAGCTTGACGGCCTCATCAGATGCTTTATTAGTAAACAGCGGCATCAAATAAATACATAATACAGCGGAAGATACACAGAATACATACATTGATAATACATAAAATAACAAATTGAAACAAACAAATATAAAGACACTATCGAGGGAGCAAGTCCCAGTGCAGCTGAACTCCGCAGTATTTACACCGAAATATCTTCAAAGAAACTATTGCAGGAGTTTTTTTTTTAAATTTAGATACACTGGTATTAAAAATATCGATGTCAACACACCAAGCATGCTTCATTGTACGTGCGACCAGGGGCCCGTTTCATAAAACTACAATTTACAAATTACAAGTACAATTCCATGTACACTGCGTAGTTAATTGGCCATAGGTATATTATAAAACCTATTTAAATGACTAATTACCTACGCAATGTACATCGAATTGTACTTGTAATTTGTAAATTGTAGTTTTATGGAACGGGCCCCAGGCCCCCAATTCTGCTAATTTTATGACATAACAAAACCACTGTCATACCGCTGACATTGCATAAAATGTCATGAAATTTTGGACCTTATGGCCGAATTTTAAAGTCCAAAATGAAAACAGAGTTTATAACATTTTTCATTCACTCTACAAGATTGTCATTTAATTTTAGATTTTAACAGTATAAGAGTAAAGTCTAAAGTTAAATGGCATTGGTTACAGTGTCTGGAGTACCGCAGTGGTTTTGCTACGAAAAAACTAATGGCAGAATCAGGGCCCAGCTCTGACTATATACGGGTTCTGGCGATAAGTGGTCCTTGCCATGGGAGTATGAAGCAGGTTAGACCTACGCAAGTTCGCAGACGGAACATCTAGGCCAAATTTGCTCACCAACTCAAGCGTTTTTTTTTTACGTGCGGGAAATCCCCACGGATACCACCCCCGGGTTATGTCAGACTCAAACCGACTAAACCGCACGCCGTCTGTAGGTAAATGTGCTAGGCAGGAGGTGAGGTTGTCTCGCGACATATCCCTCGCACCCCGGCTGACCCAGGGCTATTCCTCTCGGTCTGGCCCTCCTCGGGAAGGGGGACCACGCGACCAACTCCAGCGTATCAGCCGGTCCTTTCATGATTGTGAACAAAAATGTCAAGTCTGCAATTCTACGACTGGATCTATCTGCATCCCCCCTTGTACAATTTCAACCAGGTTCGTTCAGCCTCTACAGCGTGATTGAGTAATACACATGAAATCATACATACATCTAAAACATCTTCCCAAGCTTTCACCTTAATATTATAATTGCGATAGTAACTCCGTCTGTATGTTACACTTTCATACTTAAACCACTGAATCGATTTTGATGAAATTTGGTTTAGGGTAGCTTAGACTTTGAGAAAGAACATGAGCTGTTAGGTCGCGATAACCGACATCACGCGGGCAGCGCCGCGGGCAAAGGTAGTTTACAATATTATTAGGATTAGATGTTGATGTCGGCTACGTGGATATAATAATCACAAGTCACACGGTACCGTCATGTCGCTTAATATAAATCTAGACAGCAAAACTATACAGTTTATTTTTGTCCTACATATTTCTATTATACCTTGGGGCATATTTCTTGAACCTATAATATGCACAAAATGATAACGTGTCCTTCGTGTGTAGAACACGTACTACACGTTTCTTGGGCATCTTTTGAGGATGGCAATTTATCAAGCACAGAATATTACAAAACAATCCACGCTGGCCAGGGCCTTGTTTCCTGTGTCCTGAAGTATAGATATCTTCAGTGATACATATCTCGCTCACTCCAGAATAACGAGACAGGCCGGTACTATTTAATTGAACATTCGTTATTATATAATAGTTAAAGATAAAAAAACGATCATTTATGACAGGAACATCAATTATCTACTAGCTTTGAAGAGATTAAAGTTACGGTATCGAGACTTGAAAGTCGTCTTCCGTTGAATCTTGAATTGAATCTTGAATCCGCGTAAGAGCGTTTTCACATTGTCCGATATCTGATATCCGATATCGGCGAAAGTCAAATGTATGACATATGTATCTCCCTTTGATATTGTCCGGCCCGATATCGATTATCGGAGCCAACACCACTCTTTTAGCCCGATATCCGATCACAAAGAGACTAAAACAGCGACTGCAAGCAATTTTCGACCTTAATGACGTTTTCTTAGTTACGTGTCTTTTCGCGTTAATTGATGACGCTAATAGCCATAGGTATAAGAAATCAACTCGATACCATGTCATGTCAACAAGGTCGAAAACTGCTTGCACTTTTTTGTTATTTTTTTCATCCCTAGCTAGAGATTAACAACTAGTTAGGGATTAACTAGTCTGTTTTTTCGAGAAATGGCCTTATTAGGCCAATTTTATTGGATAAATGTGAACAGAACAAGGTGTCGGCTATCGGATTTCGGCTATCGGCGTCCGACACAAACGCAAAGTACTTATTAGATGCTCTCGACAGGTTGCAGCGACGTGCGGTCCGCATTATCGGAAATCCTGAGGTCACGAGTACCCTCGAGTCTCTGCAGATGCGTAGAGATGTTGCTTCCTTGGCAGTTTTTTACCGTCTCTACCATGGTGAATGTTCTGAAGAGCTATTCCAATTAGTCCCACCCTCCCCCTTCCTATACAGGACGACACGTGCAGGACTTAGATGTCACCCCTATACGGTGCAGAACATTCCTTCAAGAACCAAGCGGTTCGGTGACTCTTTCCTTTGTCGCACCATTAAGACCTGGAATTCCTTGCCAGCTCACGTGTTTCCCTCTTCCTACAGTCCCGGGTCCTTTAAGCGGGGCGTGAAAAAGCATCTGATGAGGCCGTCAAGCTGAGTGCCACCATTGTTAACATGGCACGTGTATATAATGGTGGCCCTCTTTCTTGTGACTTTACCTTCAGCTTACCATCAGGCGAGGTAAAGTAAAATTGACGTGTCCTATTTATATAAAAAAAAAAAATCGGATGATTGTGTAATCGCTCTAAGCTGAGATGGTGGCCTATTAAGACACGCTTGCTTTTCTTTCCTTCTAACCGGGATTCAAAGTATTTCATGGGCAAAGAGTCCTCCCCTCTAGCTGGTATTCTATGAAGGCATGAGATCGTAACTTCCTACAAATAAAACTGGTGAACGTAACCCATTAGTTGAAACATAAACCACAGAACATAGTGTGTCTTGTATTCATGCTTGCAACCGCAAACAAACAACTGCTAGATAAATAAAAAAAAATTCATGTAGACACTTATGAATGTTTAAAAGATATATACAGATAATAATTTAGTTGTACACAATAGTTGCTACAATACAAGCCAACACCTTCCGGTTCGTCTACTTTCATATTCATTTTACGTCAAAGGAGATCATACAAGTAGTTTTGATTTGGCTTTGGTTTCAAAAGCCCTTGATTTGACTGACACTTACCTATCGTTTCTTCTTCTTTCATATTTGTTTTATTTTATAGGAGATAACGTGAGTTTGCCTAATTTAGCTTTGCAATAAAGCGTCTTCGATCTAACTGACATACGTAGGTCTAGCTAGATCGACCGATATCGGGCTTCTCGCGACGATCCCGACATACACCATTCGCTTCTTCAATTTTTCTATTTTCTTACGTCATCGTAAGTCACAAGAAGTGCTCTTGATCTAGTTTTAGCTTCATACGTCCTCGATCTAACTGACATACGTAGATCTAGGTCGATCAAATATCATCCATTCTACCTCGCTTCATAAATTTGTATCGTCGATCTTCTTTCGTCCATCCTCTTGGACAGTCCAAACAGCCGCTTCTTTTCTTCTACTATATCAAGTGTTACCACATCACCCTATTCCTCACTTGTCACATTCTCCAACTATACTTTTTTCCGGGAGAATGTCCAGGAATTCTTTATAACGATGTTAAATCAACGCTACCGGATTGAGTTACGTATAGTACAAGATATAAATTCATATGTCGGGACCACACCCAAACAGCGTCTAACACACGTGGAACAAGTATAAGTGGGTATAATAGACCGGACACCAGCAAGCGACATGTTGACACGGAATTCGTTTCTATTTTATAGTCCAGAACATTTCTGAGGTCGATTAGACCATGTAATTGACATACCTTTGAACTTTCGTGTCACTAATCTTGTTAAAATTTTGGAAGATAGTATAATAGATACTATATTGTCTGACATTGTCTGTATTATCCTCGAAGCCTTTGAGGGAAAATTGCGCTGTATCAGACGAGAAAGTCTTGGATTTTTAATTGTGGATTAGAGTGAACCGCGGTAGCCTAGTGGTATGGGTAGACTGCTAAGACGAGATCTCGGGTTCGATCCCAGGTTTTCCATGGCACACACCAATGACTTTTCGATGCTTTTCGAAGTTATGTGTGTATTTATCGCTGGTTTATGAGTGCCCAGTTAATGGCAATAGGCTCGCCACCTATTACATTGGGACCTAAACATAAACCGGCGAAATGTGAGTGCTAGCACCTCTGCCTACCCCTTCGGGGATAAAGGCGTGAGTTTATGTATGTATGGATTAGAATTTCTTTGACATTTAGATGCCTGTTTATCCTAGCACGTAAAGTTTGGATTGAAGTCCACAATCGTCTCAAATTTTGTTAAGATCTGACAGCGAGATCTATGGCTTGCAAAAGCATCTACGCTAATTACCTTGGGGTTGAAAACAGGTAAATTATAGATGTCTTATGTTATACCACTTAGGTGGCAGACAAGCACACGGCCCACCTGATGGAAAGTTGTTACTATGTATGTGTGCTGCCGACCCTGTAAGCACAGAGAGTTTTTGTTTCAGTGTAGCAGACGAAGCAGGACAAACATTTGGTCTTCCGACTGACAGCAGAAAAAAAGTCTAAATTACTTAAAAATAAATAAAAAAAGATACATTTTAATGCATATCTGTGTCATTGGCAGATCTCAACAGACAAAGCGTCTGTTGCTTGGTGGTTAAGCCCTTCTAGACAAGTGGCAATTCGCTTGCCAGCGTTTGATGGAATAGAATGACGAATGTACACACATGTAATGTACACAAACGTCAAATCCTATACATTCGTCATTCTATTCCATCAAACGTTGGCAAGCGAATTGCCACTTGTCTAGAGGGGAAGCAGTCGACCTTACGATCGAGAGGTTTCGGGTTCGAATCCTGGCCATTACACTACAGACGTGAACCCACTCCTAGCACAAGCAATTTAGCTTAGTTGGAGGGGTTAGAGGGAACATTAGTAATTTCGGTGGCTAATATTCATTTATAAGAAAAAAGCCAATTAAGTGCTGTCTTAAAATATTACATTAAGCGTCGGTAGCTTAGTGGTCAAGCAATTTAGCTTAGTTGGAGGGGTTACAGGGAATATTAGTAATTTCGGTTGCTAATATTCTTTAAAAAAAAGTCCTTTTTGTGGTGGGGGCGGTAATGTTGAATTTGAACCGATTTAAACTGCAAACTATCTCAGGTCTTCTGATGCGGGAGTGTAAGATTGAAAAACCATATCCCATGCAACCCGGCTGAATCATACTTACAATCCTACTGCAATCTACATAGCTCACGAGAATCGCAATTTTCGTGTGGTTGCAAATCTAAAAATACGGATTATTAAAGTTCATGACCGTTATTTTGAACCCCCGAGGAGGGCCAGACCGAGAGGAATGGCCCTGGGTCAGCCGGGGTGCGAGGGATATGTCGCGAGACGACCTCACCTTCGGCCTAGCACATCGAAACACAGAGGGCGTGCGGTTTAGTCGGTTCGAACCCGACATAACTTCCCCCTCCGGCTCCAGAAAGGTCTCCGTAGGAATTTCCCGCACGGAAAAAAAAACCTTTATTTTGAACCTAAGTAAAACTTTTTATCATTATGGAAGGAAGATGCCACAGTAGATATTCAAGATGGCTACCGCTGTGGAAAAATACAATGGACAGTAATAAAATATAATTAGAAGAAACCTTATGAGTGGAGACAAACATCAACCTCTATTTAGATGTTGTAGATTATTGTTATGTTAAATTTAGTAACATATATAAGAATAAACACATGTTTATTTTTTTTATACCTAACTTAGGTGACAGACAAGCACACGGCCCACCTGATGGAAAGTGGTTACCGTGGCCTATGGACGGTATGCAACACCAGGGGCGTTACACTCGCGCTGCCGACCCTAATCTATACATATAAATAAAATTAGAGTGTCTGATTGTAATATTGAAATAACCATTTTTATATAATACGGTTCATACACCAAAATAACATGTTTTAATTTTTTTATATAATTTACGAAACGGGAATTAACGCGATCATGGTATAGGTACTTACATACCTTTAATTCCCGTTTCGTAAATTATAAATCATGGAACGCAAGAGTTTAAAAGTTAGTTTTAAATTTTTGTCTGTCTCTCTGTTTGTTCCGGTTAATCTCTGAAATGGCTGGACCGATTTTGACATGACTTTTATTGGCAGATAGCTGATGTAATAAGGAGTAACTTAGGCTACTTTTATTTTAGAAAAATAGCGTTGACTCAATACTAAGCGATAACCGACATCCACGCGGGCGGAGCCGCGAGCAGCAGCTAATATAACGGGCCTAAAGTGTAATTTTTCTTATCTCAGGCACGGCCTGTCTCTTCTTTTTTGACCAATGACGGTTTAATAGTGTATACATAACAGGAAATAAGCCTGACATTGTGAGTTACAAGTAGGTACTTGCCTAATTTATCTT